>SJXQ01004725.1:0-21711 GCA_006408695.1 Aepyceros melampus
GAGGCCTGGCGTGCTGCGATTCATGGGGTCGCAAAGAGTCGGACACGACTGCGCGACTGAACTGAACTGAACTGAAGAGCAACATAAAATGTTTCAGAACTTTCCCACCATCCCTGCTCCAGCTGTCCCAAGCTCTCCTCCTTCTCTTGTAATAGGAACGAAACCGAAGTTCCCCTTGATTTGAGGACAAGATGAATCTGATGACGATTATTCTGATGCTCTCTTTGACACTAAAGCCAACAATACTTTTTTTGATGACAATGACAAGCCCCTAAAATGCACTCATATTTATAAAAACAGACGATCCACTCGTTCTCCTTCACGACAAAGGCTTTCTGATTTACTGGCTTTGCAATCTCGAGTCTCTGAGGCTGATGATCTTTTTGCCTTTCTTGTGTTAAGAAATGTTAATGCTCAAGGCAACTAATGCCTCAATATGAAGGCATTGATTTTACTCACATGAAACAAATGGAAAAGGCTGTAACTATGTACGGCCCTCATTCATCTTTTACTAAAAAAATTCTAAACACTATGGCATCTTCAATTGGAAATTTTATTCCTTATGATTGGCGAATTTTGATAAAAACTCTTCTTAAACCAGGAGAATATCTTCAATGGATAGTGTGATTTCGTGCTGTGGCCTGAGATCATGCAAATTCTAATGCTCGATCTGGCACTCCCCAAAATCAAATTACTTTTGAAATGTTAACCGGTATGGGGCAATTTGATTCGGTGGGAGCTCAGATACAATGCCCTCCTTTGTTGCATGAGCAATTGAAAGAAGTTGCCCTTGAAGCTTGGGATCGAATTATTCCTCAAAGGGAACCTAAAGGTAGCTACGCAAAGATATTACAAGGGCCAAGTGAAGCCTATGCTGATTTTTTAGCTAGACTGGGAGTTGCTATCTCCCATAGTGTTGTCAGAGAGGAGGCCAGAGTGCAATTAGAAAAACTGCTTGCATATGATAATGTGAATCAAGAATGTCAGAGAGTCATAGCTCCGATTTGTGAGACCTGGAATGTACTGATTATTTGAAGGCTTGCTGCAACTTAGTATCACAAACTCAGAAAATGCAAATGTTACCTGAAGCAATGGCTACTGACTTTAAGAAGGGGAATGAAGGATGTTTTGTTTGTGGGGATAGGAGCCATTTAAAAAAGGATTGCCCTAAAAAGTCACAGAAAAGATTAAAACTACGAAAAAACCTCCAAAAGTCTGCCCTCGATGTCATAAAAGGGTACATTGAGCTAAAGAATGTTGATCTAAATATGATGTTGAAGGGAACCCTATTTTGGGAAACTCAAAGATGGGGACTCCCCGGGTCCCCATAAACAAAACCCAGGGAGAAACTTCATCTTTTCCCTCAAACCTTCAACATCCGGCAGTGCTGTCATCGATATACTAGCCCTGAATGATTTTCTTCTTTTTCCTCAGGCAGTCCCTTCTAGAATATCTACCAGACTTTATGTACCCTTACCCCCACAAACCTTCAGCCTTATACTTGGCTGATCTAGTCTGACTTCTAAGGGAATTACTATTCATCCTGGAATAATTGATTCAGATTATAAGGGAGAAATTCAAATTATGATGTCATCTCAGATACTATGGCAATTCAAAAAAGGGGAAAAAATTGCCCAATTACTTATTTTACTTTACATTTCTATTAACTCCTCTAATGATATACAGACAAGTGGATTTGGTAATACAGATCAAAAACAATCCTTATGGGCATCAATAGTATCTGAATATGCATGACCAAATATAAATATCAAAATTAATGGCAAAAGATTTTCTGGTCTTCTTAATACTGGAGCTGATATTACCATTATTTCCAAATATTTATGGCCCAAATCTTGGCCTTTACAAAGAATTTCTTGCCAAATTGCAGGAGTATCTTAAACCAAAGTACAAGAGGTTTATCAAAGTGTCCAATATATCCATGTGAGGGACCAGAAGGCCAGCCTGCAACATTACAACCTTATGTGATAGATGCACCCCTTCATTTAATAGGAAGAGATTTACTTATGCAATGGCAAACTCAAATTATATTTCACATTTTTCCTAGGGGCCACTGCTCATTTAATAAACAATACAATTATTAAAATAACTTGGAAAAATGATGAGCCTATTTAGACAGAGCAGTGGCCACTTAAAAAGAGGAATTAGAGGCTACTAAGGAACTTATAGATATACAATTGAAATGAAAACATATTGAGGAATCGTGTTCCCCTTGGAATTCTCCCATTTTTATGATAAAAAAGAAATCTAACAAATGGCGTCTTTTAACAGACTTTTGAAAGGTTAATGCATCCATGAAACCTATGGGTGCATTGCAACCAGGAATTTCATCACCTATCACTATTCCTCAAAACTGGCATATTATTATTATAGATTTTCAAGATTGCTTTTTTACTATACCTTTACACCCTCTAGACCGAAAGAGATTTGCTTTCTCTCTCCCTTATCCTAATCATATTGGGCCTCAGAAATGGTATCAATGGCCTGTATTGCCTCAAGAAATGATGAATTCTCCCACCCTGTGTCAATATTATGTAGCCAAAGCTCTTGAACCTGTGAGAAAACAATTTCCTAACTTTCTTGTTATTCACTATATGGATGATATATTGTTTTCAGCTCCTTCTATTTTAGAAACTCAGCAAATGTTTGATGTAGCTCAACAATACTTAAAAAATTCTGGATTAATCATTGCCGCTGAAAAGGTTCAAACCTCTATACCTTACCATTACTTGGGATTTATTGTTAATAGACAATATATCACTCCCCAACTGACACAGATTCGTGTTAATAAATTATCAACCTTGAATGATTTTCAAAAACTTTTAGGCGATATACGCCAGTCCAGGTTTGATGCATGATACAGGATGCTCAGGGCTAGTGCACTGGAATGACCCAGAGGGATGGTGTGAGGAGGGATGTGGGAAGGAGGTTCAGGATAGGGAACACGTGTACACTTATGGCAGATTCATGTAGATGTATGGCAAAGCCAATACAATATTGTAAAGTAATTAGCCTCCAATTAAAATAAATAAATTTATATTAAAGCCCAAACTTTTAGGCTATATAAACTGGATTAGACCTTCTTTGGGCATTGCAAATTATCAACTGACTAATTTATTTAACACTTTAAAAGGAGATCCTGGTTTAAATAGCCCTCATTCACTGTCCCAAGAGGCACAAGAAGAACTCTGCTTAGTGCAAAATAAATTGCAAAAGCAATTTCTTACTTGTATTAGACTTGAGCTATCTCTAAGAGTCAGACACGACTGAGTGACTTCACTTTTACTTCTCATTTTCATGCATTGGAGAAGGAAATGGCAACCCACTCCAGTGTTCTTGCCTGGAGAATCCCAGGGACGGGGGAGCCTGGTGGGCTACCGTCTATGGGGTCGCACAGAGTCGGACATGACTGAAGCGACTTAGCAGCAGCAGCAACAACCTCTAAAGTCATTTATACTTTCCCTCTCTCCATTACCCTACAGGACTTCTTGCCCAACAAGAACACCGGATAGAATGGATATATACCCGTTTTAGAGGGACAAGGTCACTTACATTCTATCTTGATTTGATTGCTCTAATAATTATCAACAGGAGAAATAGAACTAGAGCTCTAATTGGCTCTGATCCTCATAAAATTGTAGTACTTATTCAGTTAAGTCGCTCAGTCATGTCCAACTCTTTGCAACCCCATGAATCACAGCATGCCAGGCCTCCCTGTTCATCACCAACTCCCGGAGTTCACTCAAACTCAGGTCCATCAAGTTGGTGATGCCATCCAGCCATCTCATCTTCTGTTATCCCCTTCTTCTCCTGCCACCACTCCCTCCCAGTATCAGGGTCTTCTCCAATGAGTCAACTCATTGCATGAGGTGGCCAAAGTACTGGAGTTTCAGCTTTAGCATCAGTCCTTCCAGTGAACACCCAGGACTAATCTCCTTTAGAATGGACTGGTTGGATCTCCTTGCAGTCCAAGGGCCTCTCAAGAGTCTTCTCCAGCACCACAGTTCAAAAGCATCAGTTCTTTGGCACATAGTAAATCTCAATTTGAGAATGCTTTACAAACTTCTACTATTTTCAAATAGCCTTTTTTGAATATTTTGGAGAAATTTCATTTCATTATCCTTTTAAGAAACTTTGGAATTTCTTCACAAACACTGAATTTATTATCTTGCACATTGTCACATCACAACCTATACCTCAAGCTGATGTTTTTCATATAGATGGGACTAAAAATGTTAAAGCCTCATTCTGATCTCTCAAAGAATATAAAGTTTTTTATACTTAATTTCACTCTGCTCAACAAAATGAATTATATGCTCTCATTCAGGTTATTGACCTACATCTTTACCCTACTAATATAGTTTCTGATTCTAGTTTTTGTATTATGATGTATAGAAACTTTTACCATAAATTCTAATCAGTCTATTATTCAACAACTTTTTCTCGAACTACAATCTCTTATTAGGAACTGCATTTCCCCCATTTATATTACCCATATTCGAGCATTCTTGTCTTCCTGGCCCTATGGCTCATGGCAATGAACAAGCCGATAAACTTGTCTCTTTTGCTACTCCTGAAGAGCAACGTGCTCTATTACACAATAATGCTGGTTCGTTACACCAAATTTGGAAAATTCCATACTGCCATGCTAAAGAAATCATTAATAATTGCCCTACTTGTAGGCCCTTACATCTTCAACCTATTGCACAAGGTATTAATCCCCGAGGATTACAACCTAATGAACTATGGCAAAATAGATGTAGCTCATTGTCCTGAACTTTCCCCCTCTTCCTTCTTACATGTCTCAATCAATACAAATTCCTCTTTTGTATGGGCCACACCTCTTTGAGGTGAGGCTATATGACATGTTATAACCCACCTATTAACTTGTTTTGCTATAATGGGAACGCCTAGTTCTATAAAAACAGATAACAGCCCTGCCTATGTTTCTAGGAAATTCAAACAATTCCTACAATCATTTTCTATTAAACATGTTACAAGCATTCGTTATAATCCACAAGTGCAAGGCATTGTTGAATGAGCACATCATACACTGAAACTACAAGTAAAAAAAATAAATAAATAAAAAGCGGAATACACAGGAATATTTTTATCTTCCTTATCCAGAGCAGACTTTACTAGATTCCAACACAATATATTCTCTAATCCTATAACTATTGTTAATACAGCTTTGTTTGTTTTAATTTTTTTAAAACTTACCACAAAGAGATAATTCGACAAAAGCAGAAAAAACATTTTGAGGAATTGAAGGACACTTCTCTTCCTCTGTCCATTTGATATCAAGACAGGCTGACTAAACAATGGAAATCTGGAAAATTAATATTACAGGGAAAGGGTTATGATTGTATTTCTCCAGATGGATCCAACGAAGTCAGTTGGCTCCCTCTTCAGAAGATCTGCCCCCAGGGAGCCACCGGCATTCAAGATAGAGAGGAAAAGGTGAAATCCCCAGGAAGAAGAGGTTCCAGTACAAGCCATGGAGGCTTTAAAAATTTTCCAAGGAACGCTATACTCGACGTCACTGACCTCATGATCTCCCTACTTGGGGACAGATAAAAACTCTTACTAATCAAGCTGAAAACCCAGTTTCTCAACAGGGAATGCCTCGGAATCCTGAAAATATTTTTTGTCGCTATGATTGCTTTCCTTGCTTTTGCTTTACCCACTCAGGCTGACTTGATTAATCACACTTATTGGGCTTATATACCTAACCCCCCTTTATTGCAGGTTGTAGAATGGACAGATATAGGACCTATCATATCCACTAATGACTCAGCACATATGCCTCCTCCTTGGAGCTTGGAGGGGTCCTCTCATCCTGAGGAAGAAGAAAGATTAATTAACATTTCTCTAGGCTATGAAATCCTTCCTTTATGCATGGTCACAGCAGAATTATGTACTAATGTTAGTATACAAACGTGGACTTTCATCCTGCCTCCAAAAAAGAACTTCCGCACATTGCTTGAACTGTTTATTGCCCTGTCCTTTTATGAAAACCGTGTCAGTACTACCAAAACTCTAGGAAAAGGACAAAAGTTGGAATGTAAGAGATTTACTTATAAGGACTTTAAATATACTCCTGTTTATTGGGATGACGTCAAGCTAAATCAGGGAAATTAATGTTTGTGGCCAATTACACCATTGTTGATTGGGGACCTCATGGTATGTGGCTATCTAACTGCTCGGATGATATTAATAGTACTATGTGTGATTATACTACTCAAGTAGCATGGAAGATTACCAACAGTTCAATGGAACACTTCCATGACAAAGAACTCTTTGGCTGGCTTGATGGCAGAATGGCACCCCCTCGCCCTTGAATCATCCTCAATAAATGAACTGGACCTGAACAATGGGACATCTGAAAACTTCCTGCAAGTACTGAAAAACTTGGAACTTGGACTGGATATTTCACAAGGACCAGTCGTAGTCATAGTTACTATTCCTTTCATTATAATCATTCATATTTTATACAAGCTTGTGTTTCCCTTCCTTTTGTTATAGCCATAGGGAACTTACAATTTAATAAGACTTTATGTTCTGTGACTTGTAGAGATTGCAAATTGTACACTTGTCTTAATTCCTCTATTTCTCTAAAAACATGAATCCCTTTTGTTTCTTTGATCTTGATGTAGTCTGTGGTTGCCAGTAGATCTCCAACGACCCTGGGAAGAGGGTCCAATGGCAGGACTTACCTCCTGGTTACTCACTAAATTACTCTCATGATCTAAGCGATTCATTGGATGGCTAATTCTTGGCATTTGGGGACTAATAGCCATTTGCACCACTGCCACTGTTGCAGGCATCGCTTTGCAAACTTCAGTTCAAACACAAAACTTTATTCAAAATTGGACTAAAGATTCTCATAATATATGGGCTACCCAGGCTCCCATAGATAAGGAAGTTCAGGGTAAAATACAGGAATTAAAAACAGCCATCCAATGGGTCGGAGATCAATTAATAAATTTGCAGAAATAAGTATTATTAAAATGTGATTAGAATTCTTCACAATCTTGCATTACTCCTGTTCGATTCAACCATAGTGCTTACAATTGAGAACAAATCAAATTTCATTTGCAAGATATACATAATAATCCTTCCTTAAATGTACAATTTTGCAAAAGGAAATATTTGAAACTTTCTCTAAGAGTCCACCCTCTTCCAACAATTTGGAAATCTTAGCTGAACAGCTAGCTTATCAATTATCTGCCCTAGGCCCTCAAGGATGGTTTCAAAACATTACACACAGTATTGGATCTGGAGCTATAATGCTGATAATTATCCTGGTGATTATATTTGTACTATACCAATGCCTTTCAACTAAAATTGTTTAAACTAAACAAACTCAATTGGTCAGGGCCTTTTTCACAAAAGTATCTACAGTCACCTCCAATTATGAAAAAATAAAAAAGGAATTGTCAGTGGACATTCAACTTTCAGGGATCAAATATGTTTTCTTCCTTTGTGCACCATTTCTCCAGGACTCTCTGTTCCTTATCAGTTCAGTTCAGTTCAGTCGCTCAGTCGTTTCTGACTCTTTGCGACCCCGTAAATCACAGCACGCCAGGCCTCCCTGTCCATCACCAACTCCCAGAGGTCACTCAGACTCACGTCCATTGAGTCCGTGATGCCATCCAGCCATCTCATCCCCTGTCGTCCCCTTTACTCCTGCCCCCAATTCCTCCCAGCATCAGAGTCTTTTCCAATGAGTCACCTCTTCACATGAGGTGGCCAAAGTACTGGAGCTTCAGCTTTAGCATCATTCCTTCCAAAGAAATCCCAGGGCTGATCTCCTTCAGAATGGACTGGTTGGATCTCCTTGCAGTCCAAGGGACTCTCAAGAGTCTTCTCCAACACCACAGTTCAAAAGCATCAATTCTTCGGCACTCAACTTTCTTCATGGTCCAGCTCTCACATCCATACATGACTACTGGGAAAACCATAGCCTTGACTAGATGGACTTTTGTCAGTAANATCCCAGGGCTGATCTCCTTCAGAATGGACTGGTTGGATCTCCTTGCAGTCCAAGGGACTCTCAAGAGTCTTCTCCAACACCACAGTTCAAAAGCATCAATTCTTCAGCGCTCAGCCTTCTTCACAGTCCAACTCTCACATCCATACATGACCACTGGAAAAACCATAGCCTTGACTAGACGGACCTTAGTCGGCAAAGTAATGTCTCTGCTTTTGAATATGCTATCTAGGTTGGTCATAACTTTTCCTCCAAGGAGTAGTAAGCGTCTTTTAATTTCATGGCTGCAGTCACCATCTGCAGTGATTTTGGAGCCCCCAAAAATAAAGTCTGACACTGTTTCCACTGTTTCCCCATCTATTTCCCATGAAGTGATGGGACCAGATGCCATGATCTTCTTTTTCTGAATGTTGAGCTTTAAGCCAACGTTTTCACTCTCCTCTTTCACTTTCATCAACAGGCTTTTTAGTTCCTCTTCACTTTCTGCCATAAATGTGGTGTCATCTGCATATCTGAGGTTATTGATATTTCTTCTGGCAGTCTTGATTCCAGCTTGTGTTTCTTCCAGTCCAGTGTTTCTCATGATGTACTCTGCATATAAGTTCAATAAGTAGGGTGACAATATACAGCCTTGATGTACTCCTTTTCCTATTTGGAACCAGTCTGTTGTTCCATTTCCTTATCGGTTCCTGGAAAACAGGAATGAGCAGAGCTGCATGCTGTTCTCAGAACTGAGATCATGGGAAAGAGCACCTGCTTGGATTGACTTCAGTGACTCCCTTCAGTGATCTTTTACTTAAAGGACTATCTATTTTGTTGCAACTGGTGAAATTTCATTCATTCTTTTTAATGGCTGAGTAATCATTTTATTGAAGATATATAAGTATGCGTTTCTGCAAATAAAGTACCCTTGTTTCACAGGAGACTTAGGTCCCTTGCATCCTTCTTCTTGTCAACTCCAATTCCCAGGTCCCGGTCTTCAAAGACTGTGACACTTCAGGTATTTCTTGACTTCCTACTCTTTCATTCCAGTACCCTATAATGAAAAGGACATATTTTTTTTGGGGGGGGGGTGTTAGTTCTTGAAGATATTGTAGGTTTTCATAGAACCATTCAACTTCAGCTTCTTCACCATTACTGACTGGGGAATAACTTGGATTACCATGATGTTGAATGGTTTGCCTTGGAAAGGAAAAGAGATCATTCTGTCATTTGTGAAATTTCACCCAAGTACTTCATTTGGGACTTTTGCTGACTAGGATGGCTACTCCATTTCTTCTAAGGGATTTTTACACATAGTAGTAGATATAATGGCCATCTGGATCAAATTCACTCATTCCAGTCAATTTTAGTTCACTGATTCCTAAAATGTTGCTGTTCACTCTTGCCATCTCCTGTTTGACCACTTCCAGTTTGCCTTGATTCATGGACCTAACATTCCAGGTTCCTAAGCAATATTGCTCTGAATAGCATTACTTCCATCACCTGTCACATCCACAACTGGGTGTTGTTTTGTTTTAGCTCTGTCTCTTCATTATTTCTGGAGTTATTTCTCCGCTCTTGTCCAGTAGCATATTGGGCACCTACCGACCTGGGGAGTTCATCTTTCAATGTCCTATCTTTTTGCCTTTTCATACTGTTCATGGGATTCTCAAGGCTAGAGTAGTGAAGGTGTTTGCCATTCCTTTCTCCAGTGGACCACATTTTGTCAGAACTCTACACCATGACATGTCAGTCTTGGGTGGCCCTACATGGCATGGCTCATGGTTTCTTTGAATTAGACAAGGCTGTCTATGGCAGAAAGTGAAGAGGAACTAAAAAGCCTGTTGATGAAAGTGAAAGAAGAGAGTGAAAATGTTGGTTTAAAGCTCAACATTCAGAAAAAGAAGATCATGGCATCTGGTCCCATCACTTCATGGGAAATAGATGGAGAAACAGTGGAAACAGTGTCAGACTTTATTTTTGGGGGCTCCAAAATCACTGCAGATGGTGACTGCAGCCATGAAATTAAAAGACGCTTACTACTCCTTGGAGGAAAAGTTATGACCAACCTAGATAGCATATTCAAAAGCAGAGACATTACTTTGCCGACTAAGGTCCGTCTAGTCAAGGCTATGGTTTTTCCAGTGGTCATGTATGGATGTGAGAGTTGGACTGTGAAGAAGGCTGAGCGTGAAGAATTGATGCTTTTGAACTGTGGTGTTGGAGAAGACTCTTGAGAGTCCCTTGGACTGCAAGGAGATCCAACCAGTCCATTCTGAAGGAGATCAACCTTGGGATTTCTTTGGAAGGAATGATGCTAAAGCTGAAGCTCCAGTACTTTGGCCACCTCATGTGAAGAAGTGACTCATTGGAAAAGACTCTGATGCTGGGAGGGATTGGGGGCAGGAGTAAAGGGGACGACAGGGGATGAGGTGGCTGGATGGCATCACGGACTTGATGGATGTGAGTCTGAGTGACCTCTGGGAGTTGATGATGAACAGAGAGGCCTGGCGTGCTGTGATTCATGGGGTCTCAAAGAGTCGGACAAGACTGAACGACTGAACTGAAATGTGGTCCATGTGATCAGTTTGAGTAGTTTTCTGTTACTGTGGTTTTCATTCTGTTTGCCCCCTGGTGGATAAGGATAAGAGGCTTATGGAAGCTTCCCGATGGAGAGACTGACTATGGGAGAAGCTGTGTCTTGTTCTGATGGGTGAGTCAATGCTCAGTAAATCTTTAAACCAGTTTTCTGTTGATGGGTGGGGCTGTGTTCCTTCCCTGTTGTTTGACCTATGGTCAAACTATAGTGGAGATAATGAAGATAATGGTGACCTCATTCAAAAGGTCCCATGCATGCATTGCCAGACTCAGTGCCCCCATCACTGCACCAGGCCACCCCTGATCCACGCCTCTGCCAGAGACAGCTGGACACTCACAGGCAAGTCTAGGTCAGTCTCTTGTAGGGTCACTGCTCCTTTCTCCTGGGTCTTGTTGTGCACAAGGTTTTGTTTGTGTCCTCAAAGAGTCTGTTTCCCCAGCCCTGTGTAAGTTCTGGTGGCTCTATGGTGGGGTTAATGGTGACTTGCTCCAAGAGGGTTTATTCCATTCCCAGGTCTGCCACACCCAGAGCCCCTGCCCCTGTGGCAGGCCACTGCTGACCCATACATCCTTAGGAGACACTCAAACACAGTTCTGGCTCAGTCTCTGTGGGGTTCTGGGTCCTGGTGTACACAAAGTTTGTTTGTGCTCTCCAAGAGTCTGTTCTCTCAGTCCTGTGTAAATTCTAGCATTTCCATAAGAAAAACGCATTGGTTAGCTTAAGGTTTGAGAAAAGTTAAGTTCAGGTGGAATCAGGCATTGTCATGGCAAGAGAGAAGGTTAAAGGAAACCTCTTTTTAATTTTGTATATAGAAGGGAAAAAAATCTTGACACTTGTAGTTTGTTTCCTCCTGCTGCTTAAGAGAGAGATAAAAAAATGTCTGACACTTGCAGCCTGTTTCCTCCATTTGGAGAACCCTAGCCTTCCTGCTTGTTACCCTCTCACCAGGAAAGCAGAGTACCCCAGTGATTTAGATGGTAAAAAACCTGCCTGCAATGCAGGAGACCCTGGGCTCGGTCCCTGGATCAGGAAGATCCTCTGAGGAAGGGAATGGCAACCCACTCCAGTATTCTTGCCTGGAAAATCCAATGAATGGAGGAGCCTGGCAAGCTCCAATTTATGGGATTGTAGAGTTGGACATGACTGAGAAACTAACAAACTCACTCAAGGAAGAGTGCATATATCTTCCCCAAAGATAGGCAGCAACTGAGGGAAGAGCTAGGATCCATCCCTGTTCTGTTGATTCCCAAACCCAAGCTCTTTGTACCTCTCAGGTCTTTTCCTCCAAACCTCAAGACAGAAACCAGAGATAGAGTATAAAGAGGGGGTGCAGATATGTTCCAAAAGATACAGCAGAGGCTGGGGTCCCCCAGCCCATCCCCCAGTATTCATTTTCCTCTGGCACACCTATTGAGGACACACCTTCAGCATGTTCTGATGTGCTCCTATACTGGGTAGACATTATCTGACACACTCAGTACGATTCCATAGCACATACAAAGGCTATCCTAAAAAGATACAAGAACTGTTACATGAGCCTTGGGGGGTAAGGGAGAAGGAGAGAGGTGGGAGAGAAGGAGGGGGGAAGGCTACCAGCAGACTCAGAGGGATCTCAAAGTTCCTAAAGACTTGTTGATGAGTCTTTCTACAAATAAGTTCCCACAACCAGCAAAATGCAATCCCTCTTTAGTTGCTCAGCCCAGTACCACACACAAAGACACCATGTAGACAGGTTCTACTCTGACTGAGGATGCATTGGATGCACAACACTAGCCTCAGTCCTCAGAGGAGATGCCAAAAAGGAGATGCCCCACAGTCACAGGTCCAATTATGAGGGGCCATGAGGAGTCCCATGGGAAACATATTGAACCTAGTATCATAAGCCCATGCATTGTTCATCCATCCTTGACCTCTGCACCAAGGACACACATGTACTTAAGGCAAACTATCTAACCTATCTGGGTCATGAACACCTTATGTGTAAAAGAGGCTGATGATTATCTTCCTCCTAGGGTTAGTTCAGTTCAGTTCAGTTGCTCAGTCGTGTCTGACTCTGCAACCTCATGGACTGCAGCACGTAAGGTTTCCCTGTCCATCAGCAACTCCTGAAGCTTACTCAAACTCATGTCCATTAAGTCAGCTGGTCTTCCAAAGCCAAACTCACTCTCCAGGAGTAACCATTCTAACAGGGTGTGAAATATACAACACATTGTACTCTAAGACTGACTATGTTAACTTTGAGGGGGAAAAAAAAGGTGCAAATTTTTGTGCTCACAAGGAGGAACAAGAAGTAAAGTGAAATGGGATGTGTGTGGCAAAAAAGAAAAAAAAAATCAAAGCAGCCTGGAACCAACCCTTTTACTAAAATCATCTAGGACTCTAAGGAGAGAGGTAGGTCCTTAACAACCAGAAAGAGCTTGAAGTATGAGACCTTGGTATCTGATGGATCATTCAATTGTTAATGTACTTAGATGCTCTCTAAGCACCTGCTCTGCTGTGGGTTTAAGATTGTTGTTGTTCAGTCGCTCAGTTCAGTTCAGTCCAGTTGCTCAGTCGTGTCCAACTCTTTGTGACCCGATGAATCACAGCATGCCAGGCCTCCCTGTCCATCACCAACTCCCAGAGTTCATGATCATACTCATGTGCATCGAGTCGGTGTGCCATCCAGCCATCTCATCCTCGGTCGTCCACTTCTCCTCCTGCCCCCAATCCCTCCGAGCATCAAAGTCTTTTCCAATGAGTCAACTCATCGCATAAGGTGGCCAAAGTATTGGAGTTTCATCTTTAGCATCATTTTTTCCAATGAACACCCAGGACTAATCTCCTTGCAGTTCAAGGGATGCTCAAGAGTCTTCTCCAACACCACAGTTCAAAAGCATCAGTTCTTCGGTGCTCAGCTTTCTTCACAGTCCAACTCTCACATCCATACATGACCACTGGGAAAACCATAGGCTTGACTAGATGGACCTTTGTTGGCAAAGTAATGTCTCTGCTTTTCAATATGCTATCTAGGTTGGTCATGACTTTTCTTCCAAGGAATAAGCATCTTTTAATTTCATGGCTGCAGTCACCATCTGCAATGATTTTGGAGCCCCCCAAAATAAAGTCTGCCACTGTTTCCACTGTTTCCTCATCTATTTGTCATGAAGTGATGGGACCAGATGCCATGATCTTTGTTTTCTGAATGTTGAGCTTTAAGCCAACTTTTTCACTCTCCACTTTCACTTTCATTTAGAAGTTTTTTAGTTATTCTTTACTTTCTGCCATAAGGGTGATGGCATCTGCATATCTGAGGTTATTGACATTTCTCCCAGCAATCTTGATTCCAGCTTATGTTTGGCCCCAGGTAAATAGCAGGGAGGGAACACAGCTCCACCCATCAACAGAAAACTGGATTAAGTTTTACTAAACATGGCACTAAGCATCAGAACAAGACCCAGTTTCTCTCTCAGTCAGTGTCTGCCATCAGTAAGCTTCCATAAGCCTCTTGTCCTTCTCATCAGAGGGCAGGCAGACTGACAACCACAGTCACAGAAAACTAACCAATCTATTTACATGGACCACAGCCTTGTCTAACTCAAAGAAACTATGAACCATGCCGTATAGGGCCCCCCAAAACGGATGGGTCATCGTGGAGAGTTCCAACAAAATGTGGTCTGCTGGGGAAGGGAATGGCAAACACTTCAGTATTCGAGCCTTAGAGAACTCCATGAATAGTATTAAAAGGTAAAAAGATAGGACACTGAAAGATGAACTCCCCAGTTCGCTAGGTGCCCAATATGCTACTGGACATGAGTGGAGAAATAACTCCAGAAAGAATGAAGAGACAGAGCCAAAGCAAAAACAACACCCAGCTGTGGATGTGACAGGTGATGGAAATAAGGTCTGTTGCTGTAAAGAGCAGTATTGCATAGAAGCCTGGAATGTTAGGTCCATGAATCAAGGCAAACTGGAAGTGGTCAAACAGGAGATGGCACGAGTGAGTGTTGACATTTTAGGAATCAGTGAACTAAAATGGAGTGGAATGGGTAAATTTAACTCAGAGGACCCTTATATCTACTACTCTGTGTAAGAATCCCTTAAAAGAAATGGAGTAGCCATCATAGTAAACAAAAGAGTCCAAAATACAGTACTTGGGTGAAATCTCAAAAATGACAGAATGAACTTTGTTCGTTTCCAAGGCAAAGCATTCAACATTATAGTAATCCAAGTCTTTTCCCCAACCAGTAATTCTAAAGAAGCTAAAGTTGAATGGTTCTATGAAAAGCTACAATATCTTCAAGAACTAACACGTAAATAAGATGTCCTTTTCATTATAGGGGACTGGAATGCAAAAGTAGGAAGTCAAGAAACACCTGGAGTAACAGGCAAATTTGGCCTTGGAATACGGAATGAAGCAGAGCAAAGACTAATAGAGTTTTGCCAAGAGAATACACTGGTTATAGCAAATACCATCTTCCAACAACACAAGACTCTACACATGGACATCACCAGATGGTCAACACTAAAATCAAATTGATTATATTTTTTGAAGCCACAGTTGGAGAAGCTCTATACAGTCAGCACAATCAAGACTGGGAGCTGACTGTGGCTCAAATCATGAACTCCTTATTGTCAAATTCAGACTTAAGTTGAAGAAAGTAGGGAAAACCACTAGACCATTCAGATATAACCTAAATCAAATCCCTTATGATTATACAGTGAAGTGAGAAATAGATTTAAGGGATTAGATCTGATAGAGTGCTTGAAGAACTATGGATGGAGGTTCATGACATTGTACAGGAGAGAGGAATCAAGACCATCCTCAAGAAAAAGGAATCCACAAAAACAAAGTGGATGTCTGAGGAGGCCTTATAAATAGCTGTGAAAAGAAGAGAAGCGAAAAGCAAAGGAGAAAAGGAATTATATACCGATTTGAATGTAGAGTTCCAAAGAATAGCAAGGAGAGATAAGAAAGCCTTCCTCAGTGATCAGTGCAAAGAAATAGAGGGGGAAAAAAAATAGAACGGGAAAGTCTAGAGATCTCTTCTAGAAAACTAGAGATACCAAGGGAATATTTCATGCAAAGATGGGAACAATAAAGGACAGAAACTGTATGGACCTGACATAAGCAGAAAAGATATTAAGAAGAGGTGGCAAGAATACACAAAAGAACTATACGAAAAAGATGTTCACAACCCAGATAATCACGATGTTGTGATCACTTACCTAGAGCCAGACATCCTGGAATATGAAGTCAAGTGGGCCCTAGAAAGCATCACTATGAACAAAGCTAGTGGAGGTGATGGAATTCCAGTTGAGCTATTTCAACTGTGAAAGTGCTACACTCAATATGCCAGCATATTTCGAAAATTCAGCAGTGGCCACAGGACTGGAAAAAGTCAGTTTTCATTCCAATCCCTAAGAAAGGCAATGCCAAAGAATGCTGTAATTACCGCGCAATTGCACTCGTCTCACACACTAGTAAAGTAATGCTAAAAATATTCCAAGTCAGCCTTCAACAATACATGATCTGTGAACTTGCAGATGTTCAAGCTGAATTTAGAAAAGGCAGAGGATCCAGAGATCAAATTGCCAACATCCGCTGGATGATTGAAAAAGCAAGAGAGTTCCAGAAAAACATCTATTTCTGCTTTATTGACTATGCTAAAGATTTTGACTATGTGGATCACAAAAAACTGTGGAAAATTCTTCAAGAGATGGGAATAGCAGACCACTTGACTGCCCTCGAGAAATCTGTATGTAAGTCAGGAAGCAACAGTTAGAACTGGACATGGAACAACAGACTGGTTCCAAATAGGGAAAAAAAAAGTATGTCAAGGCTGTATATTGACACCCTGCTTATTTACCTTATATACAGAGTACATCATAAGAAATTCTGGGCTTGATGAAGCACAAGCTGGAATCAAGAGTGCTGGGCAAAATATTAATAACCTCAGATATGCAGATGACACCACCTTTATGGCAGAAAGTGAAGAACTAAAGAACCTCTTGATGAAAGTGAAAAAGGAGAGTGAAAAATTTGGCTTAAAACTCAACATTCAGAAAACTAAAATCATGGCATCCAGTCCCATGACTTCATTGCAAATAGGTGGGAAACAGTGTCAGACTTGATTTTTGGGGGGGCTCGAAAATCACTGCAGGTGGTGACTGCAGCCATGGAATTAAAAGAAGCTTTCTCCTTGAAAGAAAAGTTATGACCAACCTAGACAGCATATTAAAAAGGAGAGACATTACTTTGCCAACAATGGTCCATCTAGTCAAGGCTATGGTTTTTCCAGTATTCATGTATTGATGTGAGAGTTGTACTATAAAGAAAGCTGAGTGCTGAAGAATTGATGCTTTTAAACTGTGGTGTTGGAGAAGACTCTTAAGAGTCTCTTAGACAGCAAGGAGATCCAACCAGTCCACCCTAAAGGAAATCAGTCCTGAATACTCATTGGAAGGACTGATGTTGAAGCTGAAACTCCAATACTTTGGCCACCTGATTACAAAAGTTGACTCACTGGAAAAGACCTTGATGCTGGGAATGATTGAATGTAGGAGAAGAAGGGGATCACAGAGAGTGAGTTTGTTGGATGGCATCACTGACTCAATGGACATGAGTTTGAGTAAACTTTGGGAGTTTGTGATGGACAGGGAGGCCTGGCATGCTGCAGACCATGGAGTCACAAAAAGTTGGACAAGACTGAGTGACTGAACTGAACTGAACTGAAGAATGTATATTATCTGGTAGGATCGTTTTATGCTAAGTTCTAATCTTGTTATCCTAAAATGTAAATTGTGGAAGTGAGTCTGGTAAAATTTTTACCACCTTGAGACATTCTTTTGATTTATTGTAATAACTAATTTATTTTAAAGTTTTTATTGAATTTGTTATAATATTGCTTCTGTTTTTTTTTTTTTTTTTTTTGGTTTTGATTTCATGGCCTCAAGGCATGTGGGATCTTAGTTCCCAGACCAGGGGTCGAACCTGCACCCCTGCCTTGGAAGGCAGTGTCTTAACCACTGGACCGCCAGGGAAGTCCCCTGTAATAACTAATTTGAAAAGTATATACTTCTCTTGCTAAAGACTGGCAAGTGGGGCACTCTCCATCCCTCTTCTGATGTCTATGTCAGAAACTTTGTTCCTTTTCATACTTTAATAAAACTCTGCTATACAAAAGCTCTTGAGTGATCAAGCCTAGTCCCTGGTCCCAAAGCTGAATCTTCTTCTTCGGAGATCATGAATCCGACACTGTTCATCATAAGCTTTCATAATTGGGGCTCATCTGGGATCTTCAGGACAGGGTAAGAACACTCAGAGCTCTAGCCTCTCTGCTCTCTCAGTATATACGTTTTCTGCTTTACTTTACTAACTCTTTAGTATGCTTGTGTGAATGAATGACACATCCTGCATGAAGCAAGTGATGAGCCCTGCTCTGTGGTTTCACAGTGCCTTGTAATGACTGAAGGCCGCCCCCAAAAGGGGTGCCTTTTGGGGGGTTTATATGAACCTGCCAATGCCAAGAGACACCCAAGGTCCCTGAGAGGGGAGCAGCCAGAAATGCGGGAAGCATGTGGACCAAACTTTACTTTCTCGGTCACCTTTTCATGGTCTCTTTGACCATTTCATAATTGTGTAGGAAATTAGAATTACTAACATAATATGTCGGATCATAGACTTTAAATGGACTTGTAATTCATGCTGTTACTATGTACTTTTACTTAGACTCCAAGCTTTATAGTCTTGGGAACCCAGACTTGCTAAGAACGTGTTTAGGAACTAGTGAAACTAGTGAGTCCTTGTTGTAGCTGTGGCTCCAAACTATATGGATGAAAGCGCTGCTAGTGAGCATGAGGTTTGTAAGAACATAGGTCAAGAATCCCAGTTTGGGAGTACAGTGGGCTTCTTCCTTTGGTAGTACTAGCTCTTAGCAGACTAGATAAAGCTCTCCAATTGCTTACTAATGTGACAATGATTCATCACTTCTACTGCTGTCAGGACTGTACTCAGGAATATGAATGGGCACATGGAAGACGGATGCTTCCCCTGGTAGTATTAGCTTGGGAAACATTCCAGGAAACTACTCTGGCAAATCAAACAAAGTTGTGGTGGTATGGAACTAGAAATCAATTTGGGATGCCATCAGGTCTACCCCTGGTGCATCTCCACCCTGCCTCAGTGGTAGAACTGGGAAGGATGAGTAAGGTTGCCTGTGTCAGTAAGGGACAGACTAAGTCCATCCAGGGAAGGGAAGCTTCGGTGGAAAGTCTGTCTACATTCCCATCTATAGCAGGGAGGGATGCTTCCAATGGAAGGAAGCAAAGGTGCTGGCCACTGCTTTTTTTCTCTCTTACAGATGGGAGCTACTCAAAGTTCCAGACTCACAACTTTGGATTGTATGTCCTGAAAAACTGGGATAAGTTTGACCCCAGAGTTTAAAGAAGACACATCTGACTTTCTTTTGCAAATTTGGATGACCACAATATCTTCTGGAGGGTGGCAGACAATGGCTGGTTGAAGGGTCTCTTAATTATGATACTGTTTTACAACTAGACCAATTCTGTATAAGACAAGGGAAATGGGTAGAAGAGTTATATGTGTTACTCTTTTTCTCTCTGCAAAATATGCCAGGCTTACATTCTAAGAGTACAGATTTGGGTGTAAAGCCTTCAGCTGCCTCCTGTCCTCTTACTCTGCCTCTGTCTCTGAATCCGGAGATCACAACTGAGCAAGCTGAGGATCAAGGAATCCCTTCAGGAAGGGTTGCCTCAGTCTCAATAGAAGTTCAAACAACCCCAGTTCCATGCAGCCTCAGACTACTTTGGTTTCAATAGGAACTCAGACAGTCAAAGTAGATGAGGCACAGAAAACCAAAACTAAGGATGAAACAGAGGACGAGAAAGAGGATATGGATGAAAAAAAAGCAGGTTTATCTAATCTATCCCTGGGAACATACGTGAAGGATAGCTAGAGGGACTGAGGAATAGCCACACAACTTACTGCCTCTTCAGGAGCCCCCCACTGGGAAAACTAACCAATCAAAAAAAAAAAAAATCCATAAGTCATTTTCTTATCCAGAGGTACAACAGATAGAGATCTGGGAGACTATCTAGAAGATCCAGAAAGTACATAGAAGCCTTTACGAGACTAACTTTACTTTATGAGCTTACTTGGAGAGATGTAATGTATGTCTTGGGACAGATGCTGACTCCTGACTAGAGAGCTCGAGTTTGGGGGGAAGCTACTGCTTTTGGAGATGAATGGTTTGAGTGTGAGGCAAGGGGAAAGAGGGAACATGAAATAGCTCTTCTCCCTATGGGGAATCAAGTGGTTCCCATTACATAGCCAGATTGGTATTATCACAAAGAGAAAAGGATATGGGAGCAGACCCACTTTGTCAATTGCATTATTGAAGGGCTTAAGAAAGATCAAACTAAACCTTTAAATTATGCTAAGTTGGCTGACATAGAACAAGGAGAGAAGGAAGATCCTGGCAGATTCCTAGAGAGGCTTTGGGAAGGTCTTCAAAAGTTCACCAATATTTCTCCTGAGAACGCAGAGGGAGAGACGATCCTAAAAGATAAATTTCTCACTCAGTCAGCTCCAGATATCCACCGTAAGTTACAAAAACAGGCGTTCAGACTGAATCAGTCTTTAGAAAAACTGTTGCAACAGGCTCAGATAGTCTATTACAGTAGAGAATATGAGGAGGAAAATAAGAGGCAAATAAGAACCAGGCAAAAGACTGAAGCCCCAATAATGGCTGTTAGACCTGCTCTGAAAAAGCCTGAGGAAAAATGTCCAGAGGAACTCAGGTGAAAAGGGAAGACTTGCTACTACTGTGGAAAGGAGGGGCATCTCAAGTGAAGCTGCTCTCAGGCGTCTAAGCTGCCCCTGGCTTCCTGTCCAGTCTGAAAAGGACCACACTGGAGAAGAGACTGCCCCAGAGGTGTGGGCCCCAGAGGTTGACCTTTCAGGACAATCAGGACTGAAGATTTCCTGGGTTCCCCCACACAAGCTCCCATCCTAATAACACCTGAGAAACTCTGGATATTAGTATCTGTGAGGGGCCAAGCAGTCGATTTTCTTTTGGACACTGAGGCAACTTTCTCTGTGCTCACTGAAGCCTCTGGTCCACTTTCCTCCTGATCCACTACTGTAATGAGACTGTCAGGATGAGCTAAACACTATTATTTCAGTCATCCTTTAAGCTGCAACTGGGACTCTGTTGTTTTCTCACGAGTTTCTGATTGTGCCAGAATCTCCCTCAGCCCTCTGGGGAAGGATATACTGAGGAAGGTCCAGGCCTCTGTTTTCCTGAATATGGAGCCTGCTCTTTCTCTCCCATTAATCGAACAAAATGTAAATCCTAAAGTGTGGGCTGATGGAAAAACAGTAGGTCGAGCACAAAGTGCTGTTCTTGTCATTATTAAGCTCAATGACCTTCACCTATTTCCACATCAAAAGCAGTATCCACAAAAGCCTGAGGTTAACAAAGGGTTAAAACCCATCATTGAGAATTTAAAGGAGCAGGGGCTATAAATTCCCTGTAAAAGTCCATGTTTCACACCCTATTTTGGGTGTGAAAAAGTCAAATGATGAATGGAGACTAGTTCAAGCTTTACAAATAATAAATGAGGCTGTGGTTCCTTTACACATCATGGTGCCTAATCCTTATATTTTATTGTTTGAAATTCCTGCACGGGAAAAGATATTTCTCAGTAATTGTTTTAAAGATGCCTTCTATTCTGTAAATTTGGCAGAGGAAAGTCAATTTCTATCTCCCTTTGAGGATCCTACTCAGCCAGCTTCTCAGTTAACCTGGACAGTTTTGCCACAGGGATTTCAGACAGCTTCCATCTATTTGGGCAAAGTTTGACACGGGATCTAAAAAACTTTAATAGTTCCAAGGCAGTGATACTAAAATACAATATGTAGATGATATTCTACTCTGTGCTGAGACAGAGGAAGCTTTCTCACAAGCTTCAGATTTCTTAAACATTCTGGCAGGCTGTGTTTATAAAGCAGCAATGGAAAAGACTCAGCTTTGTCAACAATCTGTTAAATATTTGGGCCTAATCATATGAGAAGGGACTAGGGCCATAGGTCCTGAGAGAATTAAGTCTACAAATT
>SJXQ01004726.1:12257-40327 GCA_006408695.1 Aepyceros melampus
TTAATGGTAATGTTTCTCTGGAGAACACTGGCTGATACTATCAAGAAATAACATAATTCACTAAACTGATAACATAAATCAATGCAAAATATGAGAAATTTCAGCATAGTCTTTTATAAAATATCCAAAAATATAAGTAAACCTATCAAAAGAGTAAAAACAAGTCATCCTCAAGAAAATGCTGTCATCATAAAATGTGAAATACAAAATTCAGTTCCATTAAAATAGAAAACATGACAGGAATCCCTGCCAAGAATATTGTAATTTGACATTATTTTGGAGATCCTAGAGGGTATGCAATAATAGCTCAAATAAGAAAGGATTGTTATAAATATTGATAACTGAGAAATGAAATTATCTCTTTTTTCTCTCTCTCTTTTCTTCTTTGTCTCTCTTTCTCCCTTGCTTATGAAAGAATTATACATCTAGAACTACCAGTCATCTAAAAGACTTTAATTGCCTAATTTAGATTTTTAAGAAGTTTTTCCATTTAGAGGAAATTACGGATATGTGTTTGTGTCTAACATGTTAGGTACTGCTACAGTGCTAATACATTTCTCAGGGTAGTAAAATTTCAGGTAACTTTTACTTTCTTAATTGCATTTTTGGTGATATTTGGCTTAATAAGTACAATCACCATTAATATAGTCAAAATGACAAAGGTATCTTCATTGGGGAAAAATGCAAGTTTTGCGTGATTATTAGAAGAATCATGTAAGCCTATAAACCCATAGGTCTGTTCTTTCTGTTGAATGTTATGTGTTTATTTTATAAAGATCCTATACAAACTATCCCTCATTTTTTAAAAAATAATGTATTATGGCTGTTCCTACATGTGTCCATGTGTCATCCATGTGTCAATATATCTAGCACTCATGTTTTTCCTTTTTTTTTCCTTTTTTATAAGTTCTCAACATAAGGAGATACAAGTGTATATATATGCACCACATTTTCTTTATCCATTCATCCATTGATCAATCTTTGTCATGTCTATTTACTGGCTATTGTAAATTATGCTGCAATGAACATGGTGATACAGATATCATTTTGAGTCAGTGTTTTAACTTCCTTTGGATAAATACACAGAAGCAGATTTGTTGGCTCATATGGCAGTTCTATTTTTAATTTTTCATTTTTTTCTTTTTTAATATAAATTTATTTATTTTAATTGGAGGTTAATTACTTTACAATATTGTATTGGTTTTGCCATACATCAACATAAATCAGCCACAGATATACAAGTGTTCCCCATCCTGAACGACCCTCCCTCCTCCCTCCCCATACCATCCCTCTGGGTCATCCCAGTGCACCAGCCCCAAGCATCCAGTATCATGAATGGAACCTGGACTGGCGATACATTTCATAATTTTTCAAGGCAAATCCATAGTTTTCCATAACAGCTGCACCAGTTTATATTCCCACTGACAGTACACAAGTATTTTCTTTTCTCTACATTCTAACCTATACTTTATTTCTTGTCCTTTTGCTATTCGTCATTTAACAGGTGTGAGGTAGTATTTTACTATGGTGTGATTTGCATTTCCTTAATGACTGGTGATATTGAACACCTTTTTATGTACCTGTTGGCCACCTGTATATGTTCGTTGGAAAAACTGTATTCAAATTCTCTGCCCACTTTTTATTTAATTTTTATTGGAATATAGTTGATTTACAGTGTTGTGTAGTTTTTTCTGTACTTCAAAGTGAATCAGCAATAGTAATACATATACATATATCCCATCTTTTTAAGATTCTACTCCTATATAGGTCATTACAGAGTATCGAGTAGAGTTCCCTGTGCTATACAATAGGTCCTTATTAGTTATCTATTTTATAAATTAGTAGCCAAAGAATTGATGCTTTTGAAGTGTGGTGTTGGAGAAGACTCTTGAGAGTCCCTTGGACTGCAAGGAGATCCAACCAGTCTATTCTGAAGGAGATCAGCCCTGGGATTCCTTTGGAGGGAATGATGCTGAAGCTGAAACTCCAGTAATTTGGCCACCTTATGTGAAGAGTTGACTCCTTGGAAAAGACTCTGATGTTGGGAGGGATTGAGGGCAGGAGGAGAAGGGGACGACAGAGGATGAGATGGCTGGATGGCATCACGGACTCAATGGACATGAGTCTGAGTGAACCCCGGGAGTTGGTGATGGACAGGGAGGCCTGGCGTGCTGCGATTCATGGGATTGCAAAGAGTCACACATGACTGAGCAACTGAACTGACTGACTGAACTGACTGAGTGTGTATATATCCATCCCAACCTCCTAACTTATCCTTCTCCTACATCTTCTTGATAATCATGTTTATTTTTCTACATCTGTGACTCTATTTCTGTTTTGTAAATAGGTTCATTTGTACCATTTATTTGAGTGTCACATATAAGCAATGTCATATGATTATATATATATTTCTGTCTTACTTCACTCAATATGACTATCTCTAGGTCCATCTGTCTCACTGCAAGTGGCATTTTTGTTCTTTTTATGGCTGAGTAATATTGTATTGATACATATACACATCCCCATCTTCTTTATCCATTCCTCCATTGATGGACATTTAGGTTGCTTCCATGTCCACAGAATGGGAGAAAATATTTACAAATGAAGCGACCAACAAGAGCTTAATTTCCAAAGTATACAAACAACTCATACAATTCAATAACAACAACAACAAAAACCCAACCCAATTGAAAAATAGGCAGAAAATCTAAATAGACATTTCTCCAAAGAGGGAATACAGATGGCCAACAAACACATGAAAAGATGCTCACCATCACTAATTATTAGAGAAATACAAATCAAAATTGCAATGAGGTGTCACATCTGTCAAAATGGCCATCATCAAAAAGTCTACAAACAGTAAATGCTGGAGAGGTTGTGGAAAAGGAAACCCTCCAACACTGTTTGTGGGAATATGAATTGGTTCAGGAGTTACCATGTAATCCAGGATTCCCACTACTGGGTATACAGAGAAAACTGTAATTAAAAAAGATACATGGCAATCCAGTGTTCATAGCAGCACTATTTATAAGAGCCAGGACATGGGAGCAACCTAAATGTCCATTGATGGAGGAATGGATAAAGAAAGTTGCCCATTTCTTACTCAGGTTGTTTTTTTCCTACTGGATTATATGAGCTCTCTATATATTTTATGGATTAACCACTTATCATAAACATGATTTGCCAATATTTTCTCCCATTCTGTAGATAGTCTTTGTATTTTGGGATGTTTTCTTTTTTCTGTGCAGAATCTTTTTAGTTCAAGGTAGTTTGGAATTTTTAAACGTGGTTATAAACACAAAGGAACAAATGTGATTGAGGCTAAATTACTGTGTGCAATACTCTCAGTCAGTCCTTGTGAAAAAAAAAAAAAACATGAAACCTTAAGTTATATTCAAGATTTGCTAATTCATAATCACTGGGGAAGTTCTTAGGAAATATTTCAAGATGATTTATGAATTCCCGTTACTGACATATTTCAGAGCTGCTCTGGATTTTGTGTTTCCTGGGGGTTGTTTGTTCTACCGCACTTCTAAGTATTTAATTACTCTTGTTTTCCAATAAATTTCCTTTGTTCCTTTTAAATTAGCTTAAATTAATGTTTATAGCTTAATATCATATCTCCAGGAAACAGACCCCCAAGAAAATATATCTACAATAGTTTATTGTGCTGTGATTAAATGTAAGTCAGTAAGATGCTCATTCAAATTTAAGAATGGTAAACTAGCAGACTATGTCATGGAGGAGAGATGAACCTAATGAAGTATACTTGAGGTATCCTGAGGATTGAGACCACTAAAAGTCAAGCTCTGGAAAGTCAGGTAATTGGTGCTAGAAACTACTTTAAATGGAATAGGCTAAGACGATTATTTCTGACAGAAACAAATCTCACATCGCAAAGTCTTCCCTCAGATATGTAATACAACTCAGGACTTGTTATTGGATTCCTTGGTAAGACTTCTTTTTATTTTAATACCTTAAAGCTAAGATTGCTATAAACCAAACACAAAGATGGATGTAATCTTTGCCGGGACCACTTAATTGACAAAGCTATCACAGTGATTA
Organism: Aepyceros melampus; assembly: GCA_006408695.1. Lineage (NCBI taxonomy): Eukaryota > Metazoa > Chordata > Mammalia > Artiodactyla > Bovidae > Aepyceros > Aepyceros melampus. Next base: position 16,323 of record SJXQ01004726.1, read on the forward strand.
GGAAAGTGTAATATCTTAATAGAATGGTGATACATGGTTGTATACAGAAAATAGAGATAACTCCAAAAACGCTCAGAATTTCTTAGAAGTATAGTTTATATGGCTGAAGAAGTCATTTTATCCCTTGCAAGTAAAACTTACTATTTTTCCTAAATGCCCTTCCCTTCACAATTGTTAGGCAATTATTGGACATTGGGTTCTACAAAAGCCAACTTGAAGATGGATATACAGAATGGTTTTTATGGTGACTTTTGGATCAATACTTGAAAACTAGAGAAGAAGGAGGCAAAACTGGGCTTGCAAAGATACAGCCCAATCTTAGGCAACTCCATGAGAAGTTCTAGACTTAGAATAGCCATTCAGATTGACTCAAGTTTTACCAAGATAACAAGACTGGCATACTTCTGCTTTAATCATTCATTGAATATAGGCTGTCCTGGGAAGGGATATGACCCTAGGTGAGGGAGATCTCTGAAACTTACGGGTCTCAGAAGGGCTGACAACTGACGGATGCTTGTATAGTAGTGGGATCAACAAGCCCTTCATCAGATAAGGATCTACAAGTATCCCAGTCATAACCATCATAGTCTACCTGTTGTGCTGCTTAGGCTCACTTCACACAGGTTTCACGCGCAGCTCCTCCAGGACTTCTCTTCCTGGAGGAAGCTTCAAAGAAGGTCGGTGGGATAAACAATGACCAATGCCCCAGATGGTCTCAAGGTCACAGCTGGTACTTATTGTTTCCTCCTCGACCCTCCATTCTAGAATCCTCTCTCTCTGATACTCTACTAGTATTGATGACTTACCTGGCAGCATCATGCAAACTGTGATTTGTGATGAGTTTCAGCTATTTGTCACAATTCCCTTTACAGGCCTAGATTATTACATTTAATATTACAATGTGGAAATTAGGTACCAAGTACTCCTTCTGTGGCCCCAAGCAGAAATGTTCATAACTTAGAACTGAGGGCCTCAAAATGTGCAAAACCCAGAGTTGTAGGGAACAGGTTGTACATATTTTTACAACTGAGTCTCTAGGACTGATAGTAAGAACTCCTTGGTTTCCAGACCCATGTATTCTTCATACAGATGACTAGTATTATATAAATATATTTGATTCAAGATATAAACTGTCTTGAGGATGGCACCTTATTCTTATATAGGGGAGTCACTTGTGTATTGGCATTTAAGTTGTGTCTTTAAGTTGTTCCACTGTTTAGGAAACCTGCAGCTATTACAGGGTGACCACTCTTGGTCCTTTACTGTAAAGTAAGTCTTCTGATTGGACACAATTTTGTATGGAATCTCATGCAACTAAATTCTGATCCTGTTCCAGAATCTCTGAGCTGATTTTGTGACTCTCACACTGGATCTTTAAGCAAGTTCCACATGGCATCTTCTTGCCACCACTAATATCTCCAACAACGTATGTCCATCAAATCATAAGTCCCAAGTGGTAGATGCACTTGCATCACAGCTTGGACCTGATGCAGACCCTTTACCTGTTCTGGGTCCAGCTCAACCTCGCTGACTTCAGGGTTACCAGGCACAAGAGTTGGAACAGTTTTCCCAGGTATAGAACATGCTACTAAGAGAACATGAAAAGGCCTATCAGGCATTATGTTTCCTAGTTCATGGAGGGTGCAAGTTGCAGTAATATATCTTTGACTTTGGATAGTGTATTTGCTTGCTTGGGCTGCTGTAAGGCAATACCACAGGCTGAATGGCATAAACAATAGAAATTTACTTTCTCACAGTTCTGGAGGTTAAAAGGCACATGATCAAAAGGTTAGTTTGTTTGTTTTTCCCTAAGGCCCCTCTCCTTGACCCAGAGATGGCTGTCTTCTTGCTGTTTTCACTTGATCTTTCTTTTGTGCATGAACAACCCTGCTGCTTCTCTGTGTATCTGTGTCCAGATTTCTTCCTAGGATAACTGCCAGATTGGCTTTGGGCCCACACTAATGGCCCCATTTTAACTTAATTACACCTTCTAAGAGTTGAACACCAAATACACTCATATTCTGAAGGCCTGGGGTTTATAGTTCCAATATATAGATTGGTGTGGGGGACACAATTCAGCCCATAGCAGATGAAGTATATTGAAATGCTCCTGACCATTGAGACTCTAAATTTTTACTGATAGGTCCAGCTCCTTAAACTTCTTGGATATATCTCCCCCTCTTTAAAGAGTGTGATAAAAATCAAGATTTCCAATTGGCTAGGTACTTCTTCTTCATGCAGTCCAATTAGTATGACATCATAGTTATAATGAATACATTTATTGAATTACATATAGACAGCAAGGACCTACTGCATAGTCTTAATTTATGAGTCAGGTCAGGATGAGACTATACGGGTCCAATGGTAACTGGAATTCTTAGTTGAATGTGTATATATTTGACCATATAACAACAAATGCATATTGTAGTTTCTTTTGTCTCTGAGTTTATTTATGCTATATACCTTCAACAAATGGTAGAATTCCATTTTGGCTTCCTAACTATTGAGCCAAGTAAGGGCTACCTATTAAACTGTGTATTCCGTAGGGAAACTGCAGAGATATTTGCCATTATGAATGACTTGAAAGGTTGAAGCCTATTGATGCATATAATAGCACTATTTAATTCTCTTATTTCACCAATAAGTAGTCCAACAGGTCTTGGAGAATAGCATTGGATATTGGTAAACTTAATCAAATAGAGGTTTTGAAGCAGCAGTTCAAGATGTGATCTCCTTACTAAAGCAAATCAAAACTGCTAATGGTACATTTTCCTGTTTATGCCTAGTTCAGAAGAATATTAACTGCCTTTTCCATCCTGTAGGACACCCATGTTACCCACTTACATTGTTAATATCTTACTGAGAAGACAGAGGAAAACAGATTCTAGCCGCCTCCTTGAATGACTTGGGGAAAATGTGCAAATATTTGGAAAATGAATCTCAAGAAAACAGAGAAAAATTCCCAGGAGCCCACTAATCTGAAGGTATGTCAAGACAATCTCCTTCCTGGTAAAGGAGGACCTTATGACCCTAAGAAAGCTATATAGCAATGTATAAGCCTCTTCATTCTCGGTAGGTAACACTGCGTTCTTATGCTGTCAAATTTTGGGGAGGTGGGAACCAGAGAAGGAGTTTCCCAGGTGGCACTGGTGGTAAAGAACCTGCCTACCAATGCAGGAAACATAAGAGACACAGGTTCAATCCCTAGATCAGGAAGATCCCCTAGAGTAGGAAATGGCAACCCATTCAAGTATTCTTGCCTGGAGAATCCCATGGACAGAGGAGCCTGGCGGGATACAATCCATTGTGTCATAAAGAGCCAGACACAACTGAAGCAGCTTAGTGTGAATTCTGGATATAGGACCAGAAAAGAGAAAGTTGCTTCCAGTTGCCATTATGACTTGACATATCCTAATGTGATGAAAATGTCACTAGCATATTTGCATACTCTATGGAATCTATGGTAAACTCAATTACGACATATAACATTGGAAACAATTCAGATTTTAGAACAAAGCCAAACTACCTCTTAAAAACAACTTTTGAAAAGCAATGGATGAGTCCCGTTCAGTTCAGTTCAGTTCAGTCGCTCAGTCGAGTCCAACTCTTTGCAGCCCCATGGACTGCAGCGTGCCAGGCTTCCTTGTCCATCATCAACTCCCGGAGCTTACTCAAACTCATGTCCATTGAGTCAGTGATGCCGGCCAACCATCTCATCCTCTGTCAACCCCTTCTCCTCCTGCCTTCAGTCTTTCCCAGCATCAGGGTCTTTTCCAGTGAGTCAGTTCTTTGCATCAGGTGGCCAAAGTATTGGAGTTTCAGCTTCAGCATTAGTCCTTTCAATGAATATTCAGGACTGATTTCCTTTAGGATTGACTAGTTGGATCTCCTTGCAGTCCAAGGGACTCTCAAGAGTCTTCTTCAACACCACAGTTCAAAAGCATCTATTCTTCAGTGCTCAGCCTTCTTTATGGTCCAACTGTCACATCTCTACATGACTACTGGAAAAACCACAGCTTTGACTAGATGGACTTTTGTTGGCAAAGTATTGTCTCTGCTTTTTAAAAGGAGAAGCAAGAGCTCTCTTGCTGTCTATGTTGGTCAAAACTTTTCTTCCAAGGAGCATGTGTCTTTTAATTTCCTGGCTGCAGCCACCATGTACAGTGACTTTGGAGCCCAAGAAAATAAAGTCTGTCACTGTTTCCACTGTTTCCCCACCTATTTGCCATGAAGTGATGGGACCAGATGCCATGATCTTAGTTTTCTGAATGTTGAGCCTCAAGCCCACTTTTTCACTCTCCTCTTTTACTTTCATCAATGAGCTCTTTAGTTCTTCTTCACTTTCTGGAATAAGGGTGTTGTCATCTGCATATCTGAGGTTATTGACATTTGTCCTGGCAATCTTGATGCCAGCTTGTGCTTCCTCCAGCCCAGCGTTTCTCATGATGTACTCTGCATATAAGTTAAATAAGCAGGGTGACAATATACAGCCTTAACGTACTCCTTTCCCAATTTGGAACCAGTCTGTTTTTCCATGTCCATTTCTAACTGTTGCTTCCTGACCTGCATACAGATTTCTCAAAAGGCGGTCAGGTGGTCTGGGATCCCCATCTCTTTAAGAATTTTTCAGGATTTGTTGTGGTCCACACAGTCAAATGCTTTGGCATAGTCAATAATGCAGAAGTAGATGTTTTTCTGGAGCTTTGTTGCTTTTTTGATGATCCAGTGGATGTTGGCAATTTGATATCTGGTTCTTAAGCTTACTTGCACTGTAATTATGTCTCTCCCCCAACTGACATTTGTGGTCTCATGAAGATTTTCATATTACCAGTTCTTACTGGTAATTACCAATGAGAATTAAAAATAAGCATTTGAGTCTGGTTCACAGATATGTTTGTGCAATATTCCAGCATCATTCAAAACTGACCTCTAGGAAGTTATAGCCCCACCTTGAAATTATCCTGAAGGACAATAGAGCACATAAATCCCAGAGGGTAGAAAGGAGAACAGTCTAACCAGCAGAACATTCATATTAGAAAATAATTTTCTCAGGCTCTGGACATATTACTTGATGTTCATTTGCATATCTGTTTCTCAGCATTTTTTTTTTATCTTTAATCCACCCATTTGTTCCTTCCAAGTCCCTAATTATCCAACAAAAACAATGTCTGCTACCTTGCAATCAATATAGAATCTTAGAAGAGACCATCTTTCCTTCTAAGAAAATAAAATACTGAGAATTCCTTTGGGATATTAATGATTTTTGTTAATGTTTCATGGGTTTTCCTTATCTAATTCAGCGGTCTCACATGAAAAGTATCAATACTGGTTAGATTAAAGGATAAATATAACCTTAACAACATGGGATATCTTTCATCTAAGCAGACATAGTACATACCACCATAGATTAACCAATATTCCAGCAGGAACAACCAGTCTTGGTTACTTGATTTGGAATTAACAAACTACCTGGTCATAGGTCAAAGGTTGATGTATTGTACTTCTTCTATTGTGGGGAGTACAAGACTTTGTCCATAAATATAGATTTTAATTTGGATTTACCATCCACACTCATTCTTCCTCTTAAAGCTTACATTGATTTGCTAGAGTATCATAACAAAAGACTGGATGGCTTTAACAACAAGATTGTATTTTCTCACAGTTCTGCAAACTAGAAGTCCATGATCAAGGTGTTGTCACGTTTGATTTCACCGTCAGAGATGAATAGGCTTTGTGACTTCGACAAATGCGTTTTTGGGAGACACAATTTAACCCATAGTATGGAACATATGAGGCGCCTTAGAATGATAATAGCTCATACAATTTGCCTTCAACCAAGTAAATCACTTCACAGACAAAACAGCAAGACACGGACCAACTACCCATTTATTTCCATGGAAATGAAAAAATCCACAATGACTGAGGGAGGTCTTAACATCTCTCAGAAACTGACAAATCAGAAAGGTACAGAATTACTGGGGATATTGGAGATGAATCACAGAATTAGCAAGTTTGTTGTAACCATTCTTGTGTAAACACATATGAAATATTAACAAATATTTATTGTCTACTATGTCCCAAAGGAATTTTTAATGAATAGAAAAGAATCTAAAACATACAGACCACAATCCCTGAGTACACTGTAATAAAATAAGAAAGTAATAATGGATACATCTGTGTATAATAAAAATATAAATGCTTTGGGAACATTAATATATAAACGAGTCAGAAAGAAACTACTATGAAAATTATATAATACTTCAAAATAAAAGGCAAGGAATATATTACATATCAAAAATTACTGGTAGGCAACCAAAATAGTACTGTGTAAAAAAAAAGTATGGGTAAAAAAAATGCATATATTAGAAAATGAAAAAAAAAAGATTAAAAATGTATGGGCCAGTTGTTTCACTCTAGATGTTACAACAAGAATAACAGAGGAAACCCACAAAACTAATGGAATATTGAGAGGGAATTATAACAAATATATATTAGAAAACTTCAACACACCTTGAAAATTAGTAAAATAGACAAACTACTTGCACAAATATTCAGTAGAAAATAATCACATAAATGAGAAGAACCATAATTAAATGGAGTTTTTTAAATAATAAAAATAATATGGATAGTTTATCATCATAAATTTGGGAAAATTTGAAATGGACCATGTCAGCTATCAAAAATGGCTTAAGATTTAGAAAATATGAACTGAGGAATAGAAAAATCCATCTTTATCAAAGTTGTTTCAGTTAAAATTAAAGAAATTCTTATTTCACTAAAATGGAGGAAAACCTTATTTTATTAATCTGGAAATCTTTGACATATGATGAGTTTTATTTTAGGAGGAAGAAGAAATGTTGCAGACTTACAGGCAATGACACAGAAAGCTAAAATAAGATACTAACAGACTGCATCCAGTAGTACATAATACATGTCATGGCTAAGTAGTTTTTATCAGGAATTAAAAGATGCTATAAGATGAAGCAGATCAACTGATTCACCTTTAAGAGATTAAATAAGAAGAGCTACATGATCATATAAATGAAGGCAGAAAAAATTTCAATAAATCAAATATGTTTGTAACAAAAACTCTTAGAATCTAGATATTCCACAAATTTATAAAATATATCTATCAAAAATCTGTAACAAGCATTCATAAAGTGACAGACTTTAGCTTTCATGTCAGAACAAGATGTAAGCATTCACCATTGTGGCTTCTTTCCTCCTCACACCAAAACTCCTAGCTAAAAATAACTGAAGCAAAATAAATAAATTAGAGGAGGCAGTCCTAAGATGGCAGAGGAATAGGATGGGGAGACAACTTTCTCCCCCACAGATTCATCAAAAGAACATTTGAATGCTGAGTAAATTCCACAAAACAACTTCTGAATGCCGGTAGAGAACATCAGGCACCCAGAAAAGCAGCCCATTGTCTTCGAAAGAAGGTAGCAAAAAATATAAAAGACAAAAAGAGATACAAAAAAGGGAGGGAAGGAGCTCCATCCTGGGGAGTCTTTAAAAAGAGAGAAATTTCCAAACACCAGGAAACACTCTCACTGCCAAGTCTGTGGCGAGCCTTGGAACCACAGAGGACAACATAATCAGGAGGAAAAATAAATAAATAACTAAAACCCACAGATTATGTGCCCAACATAACTCCCTTAGCAGAGAAGCAGCGGAGAGGCCTGCATCCACCACTAGGAAGTGGGGGCTGGGCAGGGAGACACACGAGCTGCATTGCTTAGGGTAAGGACCGGGCCTGAATGCCCCGAGGGCAATCTGAGGGAACTAACTTGGGCTAGCAAACAAGACTGTGGGATAGCTACCACATGAAAAGCCCTAACCTAAGACACCGCCAGGCCCACTCACAGAACAAAGGACTGAGCAGAGCTAGCTGGATGCAGACCAGCCTGTCCCCCTCTGGTGACAGGCAGGAGAGTGCAGCCAGAGTCAGAAGTGGGCAATCGAAGCCCCAGAGAGGCATTATCTACCAAACTGCAAGCAGGCTTTGTGGCTAACCAAGACTTCTTGGGATTCTGAACGGTCAACATCTGCCTGGGAAGATGCGTGAGTTGTACACCCAGAAAACCGAGCTGCAGGGCCGGGGTAGGTGACAAGTCACAGCGACCGCGCTCACCAAACACCCGGTCACCTGAGCTACTTGGACCTGGGAAGGGCACAAACCGCAGGCCCAACCGAGTCTGAGCCTCTGAGGACTACCCGAGTACCTGAACCTGGGCGGCTTAGACCTGGGAAGTGCATACAACCCAGGGTCAGCCTCAGACAGTTCCCAGCAGAGCAACCTAGAGCCTAAGCAATGTAGACAGGGAAAGCACACACGCCGTGAGCAGGGACAAACCCAGTGTGGCCAAGACACTGTGAGTACATGCCAGTGTTATTTGTTTGCAGCGTCCCTTCCTCCCCACAGCACAACTGAACAAATGAGCCTAAAAACGTGTCCACTACTGTCCCCGTGCATAAGGGTGGAAATTAGACACTGAAGAGACCAGCAAACAGAAGCTAAAACAGAGGGACCTCCTTGGAAGTGACAGGTGCAATAGATTAAAACCCTGTAGTTAGTACCAACTACATAGGAAGGGGCCTATAGATCTTGGGAAATATAAGCTGGATAAAGGAACTATCCAAAAATGAACTGACACCACATTGCCCACAAAACACCAGAGAAAGTCCTAGATATATTTTTACCATTTTTACCATCATTCTTTTTTTTTAATTTTTAAGTCCTCTATTACTACTTTAATTTTCATTTTTATAACCTACTATTACTTTGAAAAAAGAAAAGAGACACCCTATTTTTTAAAGCAAAATTCATATATATATTATAATTTTTGTGGCTTTTTTGGTTAATATTATATTTTTTTAAATCCAACTTCTACTCTAGACTTTTAATCTTTGCTTTTTGGTATTATCAATTTTGTACCTTTAAGAATCCAATCTTCAGTACTCATTTTTACTTGGGAGTAGATTACTGGCTTGACTGCTCTCTCCCTCTTTAGACTCTCCTTTTTCTCCACCAGATCGCTTCTATCTCCTTCCTCCCCCTTCTCTTCTCTACCCAACTCTGTGAATCTCTTTGTGTGATCTGGATGGTGGAGAACACTTAGGGAATTGATTACTGGCTGGACTGTCTCTCTCCTTTTGATTCCCCCCTTTATCCTCCTGATCACCTCTGTCTCCTTCCTCCTTCTTCTCTTCTTTGTATAACTCTGTGAGCATCTCTGCGCGGTCCAGACTGTGAAGCAGACATAACGAAGTGATTACTGGCTAGCTAGCTCTCTCCTCTTTTGATTCCACCTCATCTCATTCAGGTCACCTCTATCTCCCTCCTCCCTCTTCTCTTCTCCATGTAACTCTGTGAACCTCTCTGGGTGTCCCTCAATGTGGAGAAACTTTTCATCTTTAACCTAGATGTTTTATCAACAGTGCTGTATAGATGGAGAAGTCTTGAGGCTACTGTAAAAATAAGCCTGAAAACCAGAATCAGGAGTCTTAAGTCCAAATCCTGAGAACACCAGAGAACTCCTGACTCCAGGGGACATTAATCAACAGGAGCTCATCAAACGCCTCCATACCCACACTGAAATCAAACACCACCCAAGGACCAACAAATTCTAGAGCAAGACATACCACGCAAATTCTCCAACAACACAGGAATATAGCCCTCAGCTTCAATATAAGACTGCCTAAAGTCACTCCAAACCCAGTGATATCTCATAACTCATTACTAGACACTTCATTGCACTCCAGAGAGGAAAAAATCCAGCTCCACCCACCAGAACACTGACACAACTTCCCTAATCAGGGAAACTTGACAAGCCACCCGTACAACCCCACCCACAGCAAGGAAACTCCACAATAAAGAGAACTCCACAAACTGCCAGAATACAGAAAGGCCACCACAAACACAGCAATATAAACATGATGAAGAGACAGGGGAATACCCAGCAGGTAAAGGAACAGGATAAATGCTCACAAAACAAAACAAAAGGAAAGAGATAGGGAATCTACCTGATAAAGAATTCAGAATAATGAAAGTGAAAATGATCCAAAATCTTGAAATAAAAATGGAATCACAGATAAATAGCCTGGAGACAAGGATTGAGAAGATGCAAGAAAGGTTTAACAAAGACCTAGAAGAAATAAAACAGAGTCAGTATATAATGAATAATGCAACAAATGAGATAAAAAACACTCTGGAGGAAACCAACAGTAGAATAATGGAGGCAGAAGATAGGATTAATGAGCTGGAAGATAGAAGGGTAGAAATAAATGAATCAGAGAGGAAAAAAGAAAAAATGAATTAGAAGAAATGAGGACAATCTCAAAGACCTCTGGGACAATGTTATGCCCCAACATTCAAATCATAGGAGTCTCAGAAGAAGAAGACAAAAAGAAAGACCATGAGAAAATACTTGCAGAGATAATAGTTGAAAAATTCCCTAAAATGGGGAAGGAAATAGTCACCCAAGTCCAAGAAACTCAGAGAGTCCCAAATAAGATAAACCCAAGGTGAAACACCCCAAGACACATATTAATCAAATTAACAAAGATCAAACACAAAGAACAAATATTAAAAGCAGCAAGGGAAAATCAAATAACACACAAGGGGATTCCCATAAGGATAACAGCTGATCTTTCAATAGAAACTCTTCAGGCCAGGAGGGAATGGCAGGACATACTTAAAGTGATGAAAGGAAAGACCTACAGCCAAGATTACTGTACCCAGCAAGGATCTCATTCAAATATGAAGGAGAAATCACAAGCTTTACAGACAAGCAAAAGCTGAAAGAATTCACTAAACCAGCTCTCCAACAAATGCTAAAGGATATTCTCTAAACAGGAACACAAAAAGGGAGTATAAACTTGAACCCAGAATAATAAAGTAAATGGCAACAGGATCATATTTATCAATAATTACCTTAAACATAAATGGGTTAAATGCCCCAACTGAAAGACAAAGACTGGCTGAATGGATACAAAAACAAGATTCCTATATATGTTGTCTACAAAAGACCCACCTCAAAACAAGGGACGCATACAGACTGAAAGTGAAGGGATGGAAAAAGTTATTCCACGCAAATAGAGACCAAAAGAAAGCAAGAGTAGCAATACTCATATCGGATAAAATAGACTTTAAAACAAAGGCTGTGAAAAGAGACAAAGAAGGACACTACATAATGATCAAAGGATCAATCCAAAAAGAAGATATAACAATTATAAATATATATGCACCCAACATAGGAGCATCACAATATGTAAGGCAAATGCTAACCAGTATAAAAGGGGAAATTAACAACAACACAATAATAGTGGGAGACTTTAATACGCCACTCACATCTATGGATAGATCAACTACACAGAAAATTAACAAGGAAACACAAACTTTAAATGATACAATAGACCGCTTAGACCTAATTGATATCTATAGGACATTTCACCCCAAAACAATGACTTTCACCTCTTTCTCAAGCACACATGGAACCTTCTCCAGGATAGATCACATCCTGGGCCATAAATCTAGCCTTGTTAAATTCAAAAATGTTGAAATCATTTCAAGCATCTTTTCTGACCATAATGCAGTAAGATTAGATCTCAATTACTGGAGAAAAACTATTAAAAATTCCAACATATGGAGGCTGAACAACATTCTGCTGAATAACCAGCAAATCACAGAAGAAATCAAAAAAGAAATCAAAATATGCAAGGAAACAAATGAAAACCAACAACCCAAAACCTATGGGACACTGTAAAAGCAATGCTAAGGGGAAGGTTCATAGCAATACAGGCATACCTCAACAAACAAGAAAAAAAGTCAAATAAGTAACCTAACTTTACACCTAAAGCAACTAGAAAAGGAAGAACTGAAGAACACCAGGGTTAGTAGGAAGAAAGAAATCTTAAAAATTAGGGCAGACATAAATGCAAAAGAAACAAAAGAGACCATAGCAAAAATCAACAAAGCCAAAAGCTGGTTCTATGAAAGGATAAATAAAATTGACAAACCACTAGCCAGACTCATCAAGAAACAAAGGGAGAAAAATCAAATCAATAAAATTAGAAATGAAAATGGAGACATCACAACAGACAACACAGAAATACAAAGGATCATAAGAGACTACTATCAGCAATTATTTGCCAATAAAATGGACAATGTGGAAGATATGGACAAATTCTTAGAAAAGTACAATTTTCCAAAACTGAACCAGGAAGAAATAGAAAATCTCAACAGACCCATCACAAGCACGGAAATTGAAACTGTAATCAGAAACCTTCCAGCAAACAAAAGCCCAGGTCCAGACGGCTTCACAGCTGAATTATACCAAAAATTTCAAGAAGAGCTAACACCTATCCTACCTACTCAAACTCTTCTCAGAAAACTGCAGAGGAAGGTAAACTTCCAAACTCATTTTATGAGGCCACCATCACCCTAATACCAAAACCTGACAAAGATGCCACCAAAAAAGAAAGCTACATGCCAATATTACTGATGAACATAGATGCAAAAATCCTTAACAAAATTCTAGCAATCAGAATCGAAAAACACATTAAAAAGATCATACATCCTGACCAAGTGGGCTTTATCTCAGGGATGAAAGGATTCTTCAATATCTGCAAACCAATCAATGTAAGCCACCACATTAACAAATGGAAAAATAAAAGCCATATGCTTATCTCAGTAGATGCAGAGAAAGCGTTTGACAAAATTCAATATCCATTTATGATAAAAACTCTCCAGAAAGCAGAATAGAAGGAACATACAATGTAATAAAAGCTATATATGACAAACCCACAGCAAACATTATCCTCAATGGTGAAAAATTGAAAGCATTTCCCCTAAAGTCAGGAACAAGACAAAGGTGCCCACTCTCACCACTACTATTCAACATAGTTCTGGAAGTTTTGGCCACAGCAATCAGAGCAGAAAAAGAAAAGAAGGAATCCAGATTAGAAAAGAAGAAGTAAAACTCTCACTGTTTGCAGATAACATGATCCTCTACATAGAAATCCCTGAAGACTCTGCCAGAACATTACTAGAGCTAATTAATGAACATAGTAAAGTTTCAGAATATAAAATCAACACAGAGAAATCCCTTGCATTCCTATATAATAATAATGAGAAAATAGAGAAATTAAGGAATCGATTCCATTCACCATTGCAATGAGAAGAATAAAATACTTAGAAATATATCTTCCTAAAGAAACAAAAGACCTATATATAGAAAACTATAAAACACTGGTGAAAAAATCAAACAGGACACTAATAAATGGAGAAATATACCATGTTCATGGATTGGAAGAATAAATGTAGTGAAAATGAGTATACTACCCAAAGCAATCTATAGATTCAATGCAATCCCTATCAAGGTACCAATGGTATTTTTCACAGAGATAGAACAAATAATTTCATAATCTGTATGGTAATACAAAAAACCTTGAATAGTGAAAGCAATCTTGAGAAAGAAGAATGGAACTGGAGGACTCAAGCTGCCTGACTTCAGGCTCTACTACAAAGCCACAGTCATCAAGACTGTATGGTACTGGCACAAAGACAGAAATATAGACCAGTGGAACAAAATAAAACGCCCAGAGATAAATCCATGCACCTATGGACACCTTATCTTTGAAAAAGGAGGCAAGAATATACAATAGATTAAAGACAATCTCTTTAACAAGTCGTGCTGGGAAAACTGGTCAACCACTTGTAAAAAAAATGAAACTGGAACACTTTCTAACACCATACACAAAAATAAACTCAAAACGGATAAGGCTCTAAACATAAGATCAGAAACTAAAAAACTCCTAGAGGAGAACACAGGCAAAACACTCTCCGACATAAATCACAGCAGGATCCTCTATGACCCACCTCCCAGAATATTGGAAATAAAAGCAAAAATAAACAAATGGGACCAAATTAAACTTAAAAGCTTCTGCACAACAAAGGAAACTATAAGCAAGGTGAAAAGACACCCTTCAGAATGGGAGAAAATAGTAGAAAATGAAGCAACTGACAAAGAATTAATCTCAAAAATATACAAGCAACACCTGCAGCTCAATTCCAGAAAAATAAATGACCCAATCAAAAAATGGTCCAAAGACCTAAAGAGACATTTCTCCATAGAAGACGTACAGATGGCTAACAAACACATGAAAAGATGCTCAACATCACTCGTTATCAGAGAAATGCAAATCAAAAGCACAGTGAGGTACCATTGCATGCCAGTCAGAATGGCTGCAATCCAAAAGACTACAATAAATGCTGGAGAGGGTGTGGAGGAAAGGGAACCTTATTACACTTTTGGTGGGAATGCAAACTAGTATAGCCACTATGGAGAACAGTATGGTGATTCCTTAAAAAACTGGAAATATAACTGCCATATGACCCAACAATCCCACTGCTGGGCATACACACTGAGGAAACCAGAATTGAAAGAGACACTTGTACCGCAATGTTCATTGCAGCCCTGTTTATAATAGCCAGGACATGGAAGCAACCTAGATGTCCATCAGCAGACGAATGGATAAGAAAGCTGTGGTACATATACATAATGGACTATTACTCAGCTGTTGAAAAGAATACATTTGAATCAGTTCTAATGAGGTGGATGAAACTGGAGCCTATTATACAGGGTGAAGTAAGCCAGAAAGGAAAACACCAATATAGTACACTAACGCATATATACGGAATTTAGAAAGTTGGTAACAATAACTCTGTATGTGAGATAGCAAAAGAGACACCAATGTATAAAACAGTCTTTTGGACCTTGTGGGAGAGGCTGAGGGTGGGAGATTTGGGAGAATGGCATTGAAACATGTATAATATCATATAAAAAATGAATTGCCATTCCAAGTTCAATGCAGGATACAGCATGCTTGGGGCTGGTGCACTGGGATAACCCAGAGGGATGGTATGGGGAGGGAGGTGGGAGGGGGGTTCAGGAGTGGGAACTTATGTACACCCATGACAGATTCATGTTGATGTATGGCAAAATCAATACAGTATTTTAAAGTAAAAAATAAATTAATTAATTAATTAAATTTTTTAAAAAGGCATTTTATAATGACAGCTGTGTGGCAGTACCAGAAATTAACCCAGTCCATTGAAGCCAGAGGACAGAAGACCATTTGAGAAATGACTTAGAAAAGAAATTTAACTGGTTTGTACAGAGAAGGATATATCTATATCTCTATATCTATATCCATTGATCTAGGAGTATCAGCGGCATTCCTGTTACTTTGATGAGTAAGCAAAGAAACACACAAGAAATATAAGAATTAACTGCCTGAAGAAAAAAGAAATTGTGTATGAGAAAGAAAATATAATCAAAGTGGTACAGGTGCAAAAATATTTATGCATTATTCATAATAAAATGAAAACTAACCAAAAATGGTTATATACCTTTATCCAAGTGAACATTGGGTGGGCTATGGGTAAGTGTAGTGATAAAAGACTGATAAACTTTCTGTGTATAATAGGGAGTCAAAAGAATAAGTTTATTTATATCTATAAAAACTCAAAAATGTATGATTACTATTTTAAATATAGATAAATATACTGGAAGAATTTTGTAACTTATTAGTTGATAGAAGTTAGCTGAAGATAGTGGGAGTCAGGAGTGGGCAAGAATATGCTTGGGGACTGGGATTGCTTTTTCAGTTAAAATAGTTTCACTTTAAAATTAAGCACCTGTATTAATTTAGGGCTTCCCTAGTATATATAATATCATATGTGAAATGAATTGCCAGTCTAGGTTCGATGCATGATAGAGGATGCTTGGGGCTGGTGCACTGAGATGACCCAGAGTGATGGATGGGAAGGGAGGTGGGAGGGGGGTTCAGGATGGGGGACACGTGTACACTCATGGTGGATTTATGTTGATATATGGTAAAACCAATACAGTATTGTAAAGTAATTAGCCTCCAATTAAAATAAATAAATTTATACTTTAAAAAAAGGAGAGAGACAGATCCAGCCAGTAATCAGTTCCCTAAGTGTTCTCCATAGCCCAGAACACACAAAGTGATTCAAAGAGTTGGGTAGAGAAGAGAAGAGGGAAGGAAGAAATAGAGGCAACCTGGTGGAGAAAAAGGAGAGTCCAAAACGGGAGAGAGCAATCAAGCCAGTAATCACATTCCCAAGTAAAAATGGGTACTGAAGATTGAATTAGGGCTTTCTTTGGAAGGAATGATGCTAAAACTGAAGCTCCAGTACTTTGGCCACCTCATGCGAAGAGTTGACTCACTGGAAAAGACCCTGATGCTAGGAGGGATTGGGGGCAGGAGGAGAAGGGGACAACCAGGATGAGATGGTTGGATGGCATCACGGACTCAATGGACGTGAGTCTGAGTGAACTCTGGGAGTTGATGATGGACAGGGAGGCCTGGCGTGCTGCGATTCATGGGGTCGCAAAGAGTCGGACACGACTGAACTGAACTGAAGATTGGATTCTTAAAGGGATAAAATTTATAAGAAATACCAAAAAGCAAAGATTAAAAATCTAGAGTGCAGGTTAGATTCTCAAAAATACAGTATTAAAAAAAATGAGACAAAGTCACAAAAATTATAAAATGTATATATGCAGTTTGCTTTAAAAATAGAGTCTTCTTTGTCATGGTAATAGTAGGTTATAAAAATGAAAATTTAAGAGTAATAGAGGACTTAAAATTAAAAAAAAATTAAAAATAATAATAGTAAAAATATCTAGGACTTTCTCTGGAGGTATTGAGGAAAGTATCGGGTCAGTTCAGTTTCACATAGTTCCTTGATCCAGCTTATAGTTCTCAAGATCTATAGGCCCCTTTCAATGTAGTCGGCGCTAACTACAAGCTTTTATCTGTTGCACCTGTCACTTCCAAAGCTGTTCCCTCTGTTTATTTTAGCTTCTTCTGTTTGCTGGTTTCTTCAGTGTCTAATTTCCACCCTGACACAAGTGGGCAAAGGTGGTCACTTATTTAGGCTCACTTGTTCAGTGGTACTGTGGGGAGGGAGGAACACTGCAAACAAATATCACTGGAGTGTGTGGAGAGTACTCGCAGTGTCTTGGCGGTACTGGGTTTGCCCCCGCTCAAGGCTCATGCCCTTACCCTGTCTACACTTCTCAGGCTCTAGTTTGCTAGGCTGGGGAACTGTCTGAAGCGAGCCCTGTGTTGTTGGCACTTCCCAGATCTAAGCCTCTCAGGTTCAGTTTCTCGGGTACTCCACAAATGTGCAGACTTGGTTGGGCCTGTGTTTTGTATGTTTCCCAAGTCCAAGCAGCTCAGGTGACCAGGCGCTCGGAGAGTGCAGTCTCCTGAGGTGGGGAGTGCATCTTGTCTTATCACCTCCCCCATCCCAGCCATTCAGTTTTCTGGATGGCACGGTCGCGCCCATCTCAGGTGTGCCAAGTGTCTCTTCTGGGGACCTGATCTCTGGCTGCGACCCTCCCGGAGGATGTCAACCATCCAGAATCCCAAGAAGTCTTGCTTAGCAACTGGGAACCTGCTTGGAGATTGGTAGAGGATGTCTCTCTGGGGCCAAGATTGCCCCTTTCCAACTCTGGCTGCCCTCTGTCTGTCTCCCTGTCTCTGGTGGGGAATGGGCCCATCTGCAGCAGGTTCTCTCTCCTCCTGTATTTTCTCAGTCCTTTGTTCTGTGAGCAGGCCTGGCAGTGCCTTCGGTTAGGGCTTTTCTCAAGATAGCTCTCTCTCGCTTTCTCTCTCTTTTTTTTTTTTTTCTCTGGCTATCCCACAGTTTGGGTTGCTATCTCACTTTGGTTCCCTCAGATTGCCATCAGGGCATTCAGACCCTGTCCTTACCCTAAGCAATGCAGCCCGCGCCTCCCTGTTCAGCCCCTGCTTCCTGGTGGCAGATGCGACACTGGACATTGCCGTTAGGCACAAATCTGTGGGTTTTATTCATTTATTTTTCCTCCTGGTTATGTTGCCCTTTGAGATTCCAAAACTCCCCACATACCTACCGGTGAGAGTGTTTCCTGGTGTTTGGAAACTTCTCCTCTTTTAAGACTCCCTTCCTGGGATGGATCTCCATCCCTACTTCTTTTGTCTCTCTTTTTATCTTTTATATTTTGTCCTACCTCCTTTCAAAAACAACAGGCCGCCTTTCTGGATACCTGATGTCCTCTGCTAGCATTCAGAAGTTTTTTGTGGAATTTGCTCAGTGTTCAAATGCTCTTTTGATGAATTTGTGTGGGAGAAAGTGGTCTCTCTGTCCTATTCCTTTGCCATCTTAGGACCGCCTCTCTGTTTTGCATTTCTAATATTTCTCTTTCATCTTTTCAAAATATTATTTTCTCATTTCATAATCTCTCATTCTTTTTACAGTTAGTTTCTTTAAAATGTCTTAATATACCTATTTTAACTTCCTTTCGGAGTGTTCTATTATCTCTTAATACTTGGGTATGAATTTTCTTTTTGCTTTGCAAACTCTAAATCAACTGTTTCTCTCATAATTCTTTTTTCCCTAATGCACTTTGTAATACTTTTATTTAAATCAGCTCATGTGTGTAAGTGTGTGCTTACTTGCTGAGTCATGTCTGACTCTTCACAACCCCGTGGGCTGTAGCCTGCCAGGCTCCTCTGTTCATGGGGATTCTCTAGGCAAGAATACTAGAGTGGGTTGCCATGCCTTCCTCCAGGGGATCTTCCCAACCCAGGGTTGAACCTAGGTTTCCCACATTGCAGGCAATTCTTTACATTCTGAGCCATCAGGGAAGCCCAAGAATACTGGAGTGGTTAGCTTATCCTTTCTCCAGGGGAACTTCCTGACCCAGGAATTGAACTGGGGTTTCCTGCATTGTAGGCAGATTCTTTATCAGCTGAGCTACCAGGGAAGCCCTAAATCAGCTTATGTTCAATTATAATTCTAGATTTTTTTTTATTTTAGGCATTCACTTTGGAGTCTGCATGTAGCAGACAGTGTAAATGCTATCCTAGCTTCTATAGGACTGACTGTCTGTTTTCTGCAGGATGCCACTGTTTTCATTTCTTACCTGGGACTGGTGATTGATTTCTATAACTGCTACAAGGATGTCAGGGCTCTGATTACTTTTACATCTGACTATAATAGGACTTCCCCCAATGCATCTAGCCAAATAATGGCTATTATCCTTTCTCTCACTTTTTAAATCTTATATCTATATACCTAATCCTGACCAGAAGTTAGGATAGGTATGTTCTTTACTTCCCATTGCCATTACCTGTAGACAATTGCCATAAATTCTTACTTCTTTATTCAGTGAATACTTTCGTTAAAACCGTCACCTCTTTTTTTTTTTTTTTTTAATTGGAGGCTAATTACTTTACAATATTGTGTTGGTTTTGCCATACATCAACATGAATCCGCTACAGGTGTACACGTGTTCCCAATCCTGAACCCCCCTCCCACCTCCCTCCCCATACTATCCCTCTGGGTCACCCCAGTGCACTTGCCCCACGCATCTTGTATCCTGCAACCTGTATAATATCATATAAGAAATGAATTGCCAGTCTAGGTTCGATGCAGCAAACCTTCACCTCTTTTAAAGAACATGACCTCAGACGATAAAACCTGATACTCTTCCTTGTAGTCATCTGAATTCATTGTTAATTTTGCCATGGTGCACACTGTTCTCTTCAAACGTCTTCTCTTGGTACAGATCTACATGCATATTAATGATATACCCAATAATTTTTTTTCCAGTTCTTTGAACATAATTTCTTATGATGTTTTCTCTGTGTGTGTGTACACATGCAAACTGTGTGCATGGATCTTCAATAGACACGTCTAATTCCATAAATTCAAAATAAATTATTCAATATCACTCCCAATATGACCCCCTCTCTTTCTTTCCTCATTTCAGTAAATGCCATCACCATTTACCCAAGTGGTTAAGAAAAGTACAAGGAGCTACTCTTGAGGTCCTCTCCATCCACCTAACATTCAGTTCAACACTGTCAACTGTATCTTGGAAACATCTCAAAATTTTTAACTACTCTCTCCCTCTGCTACTATCCAAGCAACTTTTCTCCCTAGCTTTGACTATTGCAATAACCTCTAAATTGGTCCCAGTGCTCCTATTGTATGTCTCCACACCCCCTTTTCCACATGGCACTCAAAATAATATTTTATTAACATAAATATAGCCATGTCTTTACCCTTACTAAATTCTCCAAAGGCATTTATTTGCACATAAATGAAAATCCAAATTCTTAACATGCCCAAATCTCTTTTGTCTCTCATTAAAATTCCTTACAATGTTTCCTTTTCTAACCTACCCCCAACCACACCAGCCTTCTTCCTATTCCTTAATTAGCCAATCTCATCCTCACTTTGTGAGCTTGTAAATTGCTATTCTTTTGGACTTAATATGTTCACCCCAAAGTTTTCTGGATTGATGGATTTTTCTTGGCAGGCATGCCCCAGTTGAAGAGTCAGCTTCTTTGAATTATTCCCTCACCACACTTTTTAAATGACCTCCCCAAATAATACACACACGTACATGTGCACATGTGCACACATACAGATACTGACTGTGACTTCAACTCCATTCTATTTTCTTCATAGCATTTACCTTAAACTAGCATTTTTATTTATTAACTATTCTATAAACTGATAAAACTAGGAGTGGTGGAACTTATTTTTCTTATTTTCTTTTCTGTCTACATCACCTAAAATAATGTCTCACTCATGGTCATGGCTGACTGCCTATCACAGGAGAGGGGCTATTTGGGCTCTAATTTAAGTAAGTCTTTGCTAAGTAAAAGATGAGACGAGGGCATTGTAAGCAGATGCCTATGGATATCTGTGCAAATAATTGATTGCATCATTTTCTAAATGGTATTCTTTTTTCTGAGACTAAGACTGAAGTCTGAATGGTAATAAATGGGAAAACAGCATTTCTTGCTAAATATTATTGGCATTGTTGAAGCTATTGATTGTACTATCTGAAGCACTAATTTTATTCTGAATCATTTACCCTCAAATAAATTCCAAAAGCTTCAATATTTTAGATTAAAATAAATAGTCAAGTATTTCAAAATAGTTGAGATAGATGAAATCTAAAGAGACTACATGAGTGCTGGGATGTTACAGGATATTGCAATCATTCCTAATGGTTACTTAATTAAACTAAAATAAAACTGATTACCCAGATTAAAAATTTGATCTTTACTATGGACTAACCTGACTTTAAAAAAAAATTTGATACTATAACCAGAGTACCATTTGCCACAGATAATCCAGTAACTATGTGTGTGTGTGTGTGTGTGTGTGTGTGTGCGTGTGCGTATGTCAGAATATAATTAAATTGTGCACATCTCCAGAGAATCCATCACAAAATTATTTTACTCAAACTCGATATTTGGAAGAAAAAGTGAAGACTGAAGACTTTTCTTCAGACAATGCAATTAGAATTCAGGAGCGAAAGGAATTGGTTCACTCTTGTGCTTGATGAGTAGCAAAGAAAACTACTTGAATTATCTACATAATAAATAGCAGAACAAAATTAAATAGAATTAATATGCCACAACTGTGGTTGCCAACAGGGTTAAATATGAAGAAATATTGAGTGGTCATAATTTTCAGGTTCTACTGAGAGTTTAAGCTGAATAGACAGCTTGATTAAAGATGCTAGCTCTTCCATGGAAGCTATGATACCTCATTAAAATTACTTCTTTGAGTTCCAATATTTGATCATTAAAAGCAAATAAAACAGCACTTCTTAGAATTATTATTATTATTTTATGATTTAGATTAAATAATGTATATATGTGATGTTTTACATGTGGCACTATTCAGCTTTGTTTCAATTAATATTTGCTATGTAGAAGATTATCCTGAAAATTAATTGCTTAAAATAACCATTTATGAAATCATAGTTCTGAGGGTCAGCAATTTGGTCTGGGCTCAGCTGTATGATTCTTCTGGTCTCGCTTAGGTTCACTCATTTGGCAGCAGATTATTTAGAGACCAGCAAGGGACTGGTTTGTATAAGACAGTCTCACTCACACACTTCATGGTTGTCAGGCCAGGATGCCTTGGTTCTCTTCTGTGGCAGCATTCAAAAAGTTCTGGAAAGGGAGCTGCAAAGTCTCTTGAGGTGGCATGACATTTCTGCTGCATTTTATTGATCAAAGAAAATCATATTACCAACACAGGTCAAAGAGGAGAAAAAAAGGTCACCTCTTAATAGAATCTGAAAAGAAATTGTGGCCATTGAGTCTACCACAATGACCTTAGTAAAATATTTTCAATAGAATGATGAAGCAAAGGTGTTAGGTTTCAATGAGTTGGAGAGTGAAATAGATGTAAAGAAGTGAAAACTGCATTTATGAATACTTTTAAGGAATATATATGTGAAGATAAAGACAACAAATGTGTGTGAGCTAAAATATATTAGGGTCAAAGAAATTTTCATTAAATGTTTCAATTAGAAAGATACAATAATATTAATATGCTTAGGGGAAATTTAGAAGCATGTAGGAGGTTGACAATAAAGGATAGAAAATGAGCTATGGAATAAATTCCTAGAAGGACTGGTTCAAGCACTATAACAGAGGAAGAGGAACCTTCTTTGAGACCAAAAGGAAGGAGTCAAATATGATTTCTACTAGCATGAAAATATTTTTAGAAACCATTGGATATATGAATATTACAGGGAGGTATTACTAACTGGCTTTTCTTGGTGAAATAGGAGCTGTGCCGATGTTAGAGATGATTTTTGAAGTTCATGAATTTGTAGTGATATAAGTATTCATTGAAGTGTAACTTTCACCAGCATTGCTTAATAGTCATTTCAGTGAAATCAGAGAATTTTTTTTTTCTGCATGATTGTGGATGAAAGGCAAGAGGACAAAAGAATTTAGTGGTAAAAAAAGAATCCTTTAATGGACAGACCATGAAATATAGTTTTTATTAGTAAGTTTAAATAGAGATTATTTGAAGAAGTTGAATAGATTTGGTAAAGTTTATGAATCAGTAAGATTTATAATTGCAGTGGTAAGATCTAAGAAGATGACAAAGCTAAAAGCATAGAAAAGGACTTGGAAAATAAATGATAATATGACTATAGAGTGTGCCTGGAACAGTTCTAGTGTAATTCCCAACAGATTTGTCTTTCCTTTCATTCTCAAAAGCATTCTGCCTTGGACAATGAACTATATGTTTACTCATCATCTTAGATTTTAAGATTAGAAGTGCTGGCTATTTCTGAGTGTGGCAGTGATGAGAATGTTCCTCTTAGCTTCATTTTAAGTTAGAAAATGTAATTGGCCAAAGGCTACTTTGCCCTGAAACCCATATAAAGATTGGACTGAAGCCACTCATCCTATACACTGCCCTCCACTAAGGTAGATATGTTTCTAGGAGACAAAGGACTCCTTTGTTGGTCTACTTTGGTTCAAGGACTACCTGATGGCTTGGCCCACAGCCTAGGTGCATCAGCCCAACCATCTTTCATTCTCTTCATCTCAGACTGTCAAGAGACTTGATAAATCTTTCAGCATTACCAGTTCCCTCTGTATTCCTCTTCACAGGCATTTCCACTAATAAGATCCTTGTATATTTAATCTTCTCTTAATGTCTCCTTCTAGAATACCCAGGCTGAAATCAGTAGTATCCAGAATGGTCCAAAACACTAGTCAGTAAGATAAATTTTTCTAACTGGTCCACATAACCATTACATCTCCATCCCAGCCAACACTTAAGGTGAAGAGAACACAATCGTGATGAATTCCATGGATAGTTCTTGACTCAAAGTAGTTATTCAAAGAATAGCAAGAAGAGATAAGAAAGCCTTCTTAAGTGAACAATGCAAAGAAACAGAGGAAAACAATAGAATGGGAAAGATGACAGATCTCTTTGAGAAGATTAGAGATATCAAGGGAATCTTTCATGCAAAAGTGGGCACAATAAAGGACAGAAATTGTATGGACCTCAGTTCAGTTCAGTCGCTCAGTCGTGTCCAACTCTTTGCGACCCCATGAATCGCAGTACGCCAGGCCTCCCTGTC
>SJXQ01004727.1:0-14971 GCA_006408695.1 Aepyceros melampus
CACTTGGACGTGTAAATAGTTTGCAAAACATGGAAAGTTCTAAAACAAATGACTGAATGCCCTGCTTCTTCTAAACCTAGTTGCTTTTCTCTCACTATTCCTCCTCTGGACGTAATATCAATAACTTTTTGTTACTCAGATCAAAAAGGAAAACCTTTATAGTCTCCCAAAAGGAGCCAAAATATTACAGTGACTCTCTGAACCCAGACTTGGGTTCTTGTTCAAATTTCTCTTGAAGAGAAAAGGTCATTAACACTTACAAATAGTACTTCAGTGAAGAGAAATTTATGAAAAAGAGAACATGACTGAAGATTCAGATTGAGGGTCCTTTACATTAAGACCATTTGAAATTGGAAATTAAATAATCACATGGGCTCCATTAAGCCAAAATCTTAATCACATCCATCCATTCAGAAGTCTTAACCAGACTCAGGTGATGCTCCAAGTGAGGTCAGATGGAGCCAGCACTTATAGAAATCACCCTCTTCAAGAGAAGCTATTTTTGAAGAGAATTTAAAAAGTTAGCTGAGATCCATACTACCCTTAATGGACTCTTTGCAATCCTGGGGGCAATGTGACCTATTTAGCCAGGCACTTTAAAGCTTATAGGACAGATCACACTGTGGTCCTTTACATAAAGACCATTTGAAATTGGAAATTAAATAATCACATGGGCTCCATTAAGCCAAAATCTTAATCACATCCATCCATTCAGAAGTCTTAACCAGACTCAGGTGATGCTCCAAGTGAGGTCAGATGGAGCCAGCACTTATAGAAATCACCCTCTTAAGAGAAGCTATTTTTGAAGAGAATTTAAAAAGTTAGCTGAGATCCATACTACCCTTAATGGACTCTTTGCAATCCTGGGGGCAATGTGACCTATTTAGCCAGGCACTTTAAAGCTTATAGGACAGATCACACTGGAAAGACTCAGTCTGGCCATCCACCAGTCACTATTCCTTGGTTAAGGATGAAAGAATGGAAATCAATTTTCCTTATTAAGGAAAGTTTTATAAGAAAGAAGAATGTGTCAAGCGCAGGTATCCTCTGCTTTTTAAAACTTTGCTTCATGCCACTTTGCTTTTATACAAGACCTAAATTAGTACTTGTTTTCATTAACCAAAAGAAATTTGAAGAGGGTTTTGGCTTAGTAAAGGTATAAAGCAAGTAAACCACATTCAGTATTTATTTTGCCGGGAGCCCTTATAGAAGCAGGGCATACCCCATAAACAAGTGGCATCGCCAAGCTCCTTCTCAGGAACTGTACTCAGCATGTCAGTATCATGTCACCAGAGCTTTAATCTATGTCTCTGAGCATCTATACTTTATTGAAATTTATTTTGTGCATCTTTTATCAAGCAATTACTTTATGATTGCTTCTGCCCTCTAGACCATTCCAGCTTACAAAAGTTTTCATAGAAATGCTATACCTTCAGACAGTGGCAGAAACCTATATTTAATTATGCATATTCTTCCAGTATTTTACCTTTCCTCAAATTTTAAGTAGCTTTTCAGGCTTTATGCTGGGTTATATCAATATTATAAGAGATTAGTGACAGGAAGGGAAACACACTTGAAACCCTAATGATGAGTGAAAATTAATTCCTCATTGGTTGGTTGGAAAATATTTGGAGGGATCCATTAACAAATAAACATATCTTGTAGGCTATTTCTTGTTTAGCTGACTTAGTAGGGTAAGACAATTTGAAAGCAGTCATTTTAATTTATTCATAGTGCCCTTATAGTTTCAATTTCTAGTATCTATATTGTTTGCAGGATTATTACTAGATTCTGGCCCAGAGCCCCCACTTGGACTCTCACACTTCTGTATCTGGCTCCTTCACTGTGGTGCATTTACTCATAGAGGATTGCAATTCCACTATGCTTTAGCTTCTGGAAATAACCTCCCATCTCAAGTTGAAAATATATGCCCATATAAATTATCACTGTGGCTCTGACAGTAATGAACCCGCCTGCAATGTGGGAGATCTGGGTTTGATCCCTGGGTTGGGAAGATCCCCTGGAGAAGAGCATGGCAACCCACTCCAGTATTCTTACTTGGAGAATCCGCATAGATGGAGGAGCCTGGTGGGCTACAGTCCATGGGGTCACAAAGAGTTGGACATGACTGATCAACTAAGCACAGTACATATGTAATCTAACTTGTGTCTTAGTTTCACAGTATGTTTAAAGACTGTTCGTGTAAATTATTGGATGATACTGGCTACACACACCAGATTAGGCTGATTATTTTATAACTAATCCTCTGAATTTATTTTATACACACACACACACACACACACATACATAAAACATGTATATGCACTTCCCTGGTGACTCAGACAGCAAAGAATCTGCCTGCAATGCAGGAGACTCAGGTTCAATCCCTGGATCAGGAAGATCCCCTGGAGAAGGGAATGGCTACCAACTCAAGTATTCTTGCAGAGAATTCCAAGGACAGAGGAGCCTGGTGGGCTATAGTCCATGAAATTGCAAAGAGTTGGACACGACTGAGTGACTAATACACACACATACACACTTATATGAGAGATAGAAGAAGAAGAAAGGGAAGAAGGAGGAGGAAAAGGGAGAGGTGGAGATGGAGGGAAAGAAAGGAGGGCGAAGGGGAGGGTAAGATAAAAAGGATCAGGGAGACAGAGAAACGGGGAGGCTGGAAAATTAGATGTTTATCTAGGGAAAAAAACTTTTTAGTAGTGCTAATTAGATGGGATTTCTTTGGAAGGAATGATGCTAAAGCTGAAACTCCAGTACTTTGGCCACCTCATGCAGAGAGTTGACTCATTGGAAAAGACTCTGATGCTGGGAGGGATTGGGGCAGGAGGAGAAGGGGACGACAGAGGATGAGATGGCTGGATGGCATCACTGACTCGATGGATGTGAATCTGAGTGAACTCCGGGAGTTGGTGATGGACAGGGAGGCCTGACGTGCTTCGATTCATGGGGTTGCAAAGAGTCGGACACGACTGAGCGACTGAACTGAACTGAATTAGATGATATTGAAGGATGATGTTAGCAAGAAACAATGTGCAACCACGTGAAATAAAGGGATGAATAGTTACAACTAGCAGGTTGCATACAAGGATAAACATGTAAATATATGTGCAGTCGACAGAAATGTAAAAAGTGGCTAAGTGTCTAGGCTTGTAAAGACAAGAGCAGAGCAGCTCTGGGAATGTTGAATTGAAGATGCTCTACAGCAAATTAAACAGCAAATCATTTCTGTTTCAGAGGTAAACATGAATCTGGCATTAAGATGAGAATTAGGTTACAGAAATAAAAGTCATACTAGAGAAGATAAGTGAAGCATGGCATTTGTGCAGAGGGAAGCTGGCATAGCCCACAATGGATTCTCAAAGGTGAAAAGGGTTGGTATAGCAAGTGGAGAAAGGCAGTTCAAAGGCAGTCCATTGAAGAATGATGGAATGAAGACAAATGGTTTGTTAGAATTGTTTCGTCCAACCAGCTTGTCTCCTTAAAATGCTTGGTGGTGGGGGCCATGGGTACTACATACCCACCTTGAATAGCAGGGCTTTTAAGGGGGAAAGCATGAGATTAAAATTTATATATGTGTGCGTGTGTGTGTGTGTAGTTTGATATTTTGGCTAAAATAAAAAAAGGAAAAATAATTGAAGCAATTAAACTCAAAACAACAGTATCTTGAGATAAAATAAATAAAACAAAAAAGGAGCTCAATAATTTAATTAGAGAAACTTAGACAATAACATAAGTCACATACCCAAAGTGGTACTGATTTTTGTTTGTCTCTGTGTGAGTGATTTGCAATTAGTGAAATGTTTAGAGTATAAAGGGCTTCCCTGGTGGCTCAGAGGTTAAGCGTCTGCCTGGAATCCAGGAGATCTGGGTTCGACCCCTGGGTTGGGAAGATCCCCTGGAGAAGGAAATGGCAACCCACTCCAGTACTCTTGCCTGGAGAATCCAGTGGAGGGAGGAGCCTGGTAGGCTATAGTCCACGGGGTCGCAAAGAGTCGGACACGACTGAGCGACTTCACTTTCTTTCACTTAGAGTATATAACTACATTTCTCTTTATTTCATCAAGTTGAAAGCAATCTATATTTTCATCATAGAAAATAATTTCCAGAACTTTCCCGGGATTGTCATGTATTGGTTAGGCACTTATCCTTTGGAAAAACAATGCTATTAATTTTCCATGATTTTTTATTCAGTAGGAATTTTCTTTTTTGCTCATATAATTAGTGGCTACACTTCAAGTTCATAACTTTATCTCCTTATAAATTTATTAATTTATTTTACCAATTTAAAATAAAACAAACCTTAGTGATTAAAGGTAGAAATGTAAAGCAATGTGCTTGAATTTGCATGTGTGCATGCTAAGTCACTTCAGGCCTGTCCAAGTCTTTGGGACCCTATGGACCAAATCTCGCCAGGCTTCTCTCTCCATGGGATTCTCTGTCAGTGTCCAGGCAAGAATACTGGAATGAGTTGCTGCACCTTCGACCAGGGGGTCTTCCCGAGCTGGGGATCGAACACCCCCGTTTCTTATTTCTCTTGCATTGGCAGGCAGGTTCTTTACTACTAGCGCCAACTGGGAAGCCCCGCGTTTGAATTTACTAGGGGCTAAATGCATTAAATAATGTTGGAAGATGAAGGAAAACATCTCAGACTGAAGGAACAACTGCAAAGTGAGGATGAAATTAGCATATTCATGCAACAAAAAGAGAAAGTCACAATGAGCATGGAAAGGTGTAGAAAGAAATAAGACGGGGAACAATTCTTCGTGAGGCTTTTGGCCCACCTATTTTTTTTTTCCTTTGTTGAGGCAAAAGAGAAGCACAAACCATACACACAAACCTCATAAAAACCCAAACTGTAGAAACATAACTCCTTCTACCAGAACTGAATTAAAACTGCAAAGGCTCTAGGTAAGAAAACAGTTAATAGTGCTATTTATTCATATGTAATTTAATACAACAAAGGCTAAACTATAAAATGAGTGAATGGAAGTCTAACCAAACACTGTTGCTTCTCATGACTACTACAGCATCTACTCAAATGTTCATCTGATTCTCATTTCTTCACTTGCTCCCTGCTAACATAACCATAATAAAACTGCTGGGGGCACAATGCCCTATGAAATTCTTGCTTTCCCAACTACCTTGCACCTTGGAAGAAATATCAGACACAAATATGGCCAATGAAACACCAGCAAAAGTCTTATGAAAACCTTTCATAGGAGAAAAGTAAGAGAAGTGATTGGTACGCTGCACATTAAACCACTTTTTCTTCTTTGAGCATGAATGTGATGATGTCTGTAGAAGTCATCTGGCATGAGATTACAAAATAGAAGAGAAGAGGTTCAAATTCTAATATGGTAAAACATACAGATAGAAAATTCTGATGATATCACTGACCTGCTGCACCAATACCATTAACAATAAATCTCCTGATTTGTTTAGATGAGAATTTTTAACCTAAGACCTTATTGGTTGGACTTTCTGTCATGTACAATCGAAAAAAAAAGTACAATAATATAGTTTTAAACACTAATAAAATGAATTGTTATAAACAATTTTTGTTTTAAAAACCAAATATTAAAATTCCAGTTATGCTTTATTAACTGGCTCAGACAGTAAAGAACTTGCATGCAATGCAAGAGACCCAGGTTTGATCCCTGGGTCAGGAAAATCCTCTGGAGAAGGGAATAGCAACCTACTCCAGTATTATTGCCTAGAAATTCCATGGACGGAGCAGCCTAGTGGGCTATAATCCATGGGCTCACAAAGAGTCGGATGTGACCGAGCTACGAATGTACACAGCCACACATTTTTAAATGTACACATAGCTTGCGCTCAGAGGTCAATAGACCTGAACACAGAAAACAGTATTGACTCAGCTCTAGGAGCCAAACTAAGTCCTTAGATCTAGATCGATACAATTACCTCAGCAACACTATGAGGCTGGTGCTATTACAATTCACATTTTCTGGAAGAAGAACCAGAGGTTCAGAATGTAACCAGTCCAAGGCCACAGGGGTGTAATGAACTGGATTTGAATCCAGGTTTGTCTTCCACCAGGAAGCCTGCTTTTAATAATTGTTTGGCATAGCATCCGCCAGCTAAAATGAATGAGTCAATTGATTTTAAAGGTTTAATGGACCAAATTAGTGAAAGCTTATGTACACTTTATTTTTTATGGAAAAAAGAGAAAAAGAGAATGATTAGAGATACACACACCACACAATTAAAATATTCAAGTTATATGTTATAAATATTCAAGTTATATGTTCTTGTTTACTTTTTGAAGCTGTCTACATAACTATTCCTTAATACACTCTCAAGAAATAACTGTAATAGCATAACAAAAAGCCAAATATTAGCACCACTGAAATTGGAAACAGCCAAGTAATATATAAGTTTTAATTTCTGTGAAAGCTATTTTAAGGAAAGTGCTAACAGACTGTTAATAGACCAAACTAGCAGGTATTCTGCTAATTAGGTAAACTGGACACAGTATGCTTCTGCATGCTTTGGAACCTGAAATTTCCAGAAATATTTGAATACAAGGATGGCAACAAATGTTCCTCTTGAGCTAAAGGTTCCCCAACACTACAGCCTACTTCCAATGCCCTGGGTACCCAAGAAACCCCTGATAATCTGTATTTTAAAGAAAGGTGAGTGACTACAGTTCTGCATCTTATAATTAGGCAAAGAACTAATTTGAAAAGAAAAGGACCATTAAACAAATGAGATACTTCCGGTATACTATAGTAATTTAAAAAAGCATCAAATATATCAGAAGAAAGGCATTGCCAAAGAATGCTCAAACTACTGCACAGTGGTACTCATCTCACACACTAGTAAAGTAATGCTTAAAATTCTTCAAGCCAGGCTTCAGCAATATGTGAACTGTGAACTTCCAGTGTTCAAGTTGGTGTTAGAAAAGGCAGAGGAACCAGAGATCAAATTGCCAACATCCGCTGGATCATCGAAAAAGCAAGAGAGCTCCAGAAAAAACATCTATTTCTGCTTTATTGACTATGCCAAAGCCTTTGACTGTGTGGATCACAGTAAACTGTGGTAAATTCTGAAAGAGATGGGAATACCAGACCACCTGACCTGCCTCTTGAGAAATCTGTATGCAGGTCAGGAAGCAACAGTTCGAACTGGACATGGAACAACAGACTGGTTCCAAATCAGAAAAGGAGTATGTCAAGGCTGTATATTGTCACCCTTATTTAATTTATATGCAGAGTATGTCATGAGAAACACTGGGCTAGAAGAAGCACAAGCTAGAATCAAGACTGCAGGGAGAAATATCAATAACCTCAGATATGCAGATGACACCACCCTTATGGCAGAAAGTGAAGAGGAACTAAAAAGCCTCTTGATGAAAGTGAAGAGGAGAGTGAAAAAGTTGGCTTAAAGCTCAACATTCAGAAAACGAAGATCATGGCATCTGGTCCCATCACTTCATGGGAAATAGATGGGGAAACAGTAGAAACAGTGTCAGACTTTATTTTGGGGGGCTCCAAAATCACTGTAGATGGTGATTTCAGCCATGAAATTAAAAGGCGCTTACTCCTTGGAAGAAAAGTTATGACCAACCTAGATAGTATGTTCAAAAGCAGAGACATTACTTTGCCGACTAAGGTCCGTCTAGTCAAGGCTATGGTTTTTCCAGTGGTTATGTATGGATGTGAGAGTTGGACTGTGAAGAAAGCTGAGAACCAAAGAATTGATGCTTTTGAACTGTGGTGTTGGAGAAGACTCTTGAGAGTCCCTTGGACTGCAAGGAGATCAGTCCTGAGTGTTCAGTGGAAGGACTAATGCAGAAGCTGAAACTCCAGTAGTTTGGCCACCTCATGCGAAGAGCTGACTCATTAGAAAAGACTCTGATGCTGGGAGGGATTGGGGGCAGGAGGAGAAGGGGACGACAGAGGAGGAGATGGCTGGATGGACATGAGTTTGGGTAAATTCTGGGAGTTGGTGATGGACAGGGAGGCCTGGCATGCTGCAATCCATGGGGTTGCAAAGAGTCGGATACGACTGAGTGACTGAACTGAACTGATTGAAGAAGGCTGAGTGCTGAAGAATTGATGCTTTTGAACTGTGGTGTTGGAGAAGACTCTTGAGAGTCCCTTGGACTGCAAGGAGATCCAACCAGTCTATTCTGAAGGAGATCAGCCCTGGGATTTCTTTGGAAGGAATGATGCTAAAGCTGAAGCTCCAGTACTTTGGCCACCTCATGCTAAGAGTTGACTCATTGGAAAAGACTCTGGTGCTAGGAGGGATTGGGGGCAGGAGAGGAAGGGGATGACAGAGGATGAGATGGCTGGATGGCATCACTGACTTGATGGACATGAGTCTGGGTGAACTCCGGGAGCTGGTGATGGACAGGGAGGCCTGGCGTGGTGCAGTCCATGGGGTCGCAAAGAGTCGGACACGACTGAGCGACTGAACTGAACTGAACTGTGGAAACCCAAGAAGCAACTGTCTCATTAGATCTTCTACCTTAGTGTTTTAATTCCCAATGTCACGTTTGTCCCCTGAGGTCAATTTTGAATATAAAGTGATGAAGAGAGGAAGAAATCCTTAAATAATTAGTAGAAACAGAATCATCCTATGCTAAAAAGAATGCAGATACTAATATTCATTTGGTCATTAGACACTAAATAAGTCAAACTAATTTATCAAGCACAAAACCAGACACTAGGGATATAAGAACAACGATTCCCGCTGTAAAGAGGGTAAGAAGCATTTTGATATAAAGTTATAATCCAGTCAAACTACAGGTATCATCAGATTTATGTGTAGTCGAGAATACAAAGGAGACAAAAGGGGCAGCCTGAAGGGGGAAGGTGGTCAGGAGGTCTTGAAGGAAAATGTGGCCCTGGTAAGGCTTGGAGGATGAGTTTGGCAGGCAAGGCGGGACAGGGTTGTCTAGGGGACAAACAGGCAAAGGGAGGGACAGAAAGGGGCTCCTTTGGGGACCTGAGAGGGGTTTGTATGCATTTACCAAGATGTCACTCCAGAGACCAACATTCCGAAGAGAGTAAGTCTTGGGAAGAATTGTGGCAAGACTGGGAAGAAGTGAAACGATATAATAATCAGTTGAAAAAAAAAAAAACAAGCCTGGATGAGAGAAGCTGGAATGGGTACCAAGCCTTCAACTATGAAGATGCAATAGAGGCATGGGATTCAAGAAAATCAGGAGGTGGAATAAAGGAACCTCAGCGTGGGGGTGAGGCGGCCTTGCACCTTGATGGACAATGGAGCACAGGAGAGTGGAGCGTGTGAGCGAGCTGAGCGGAAGGGTGAGGTCATCTGGGAGAAGGGGAGAGGGCGCAGCTCGGAACATGGGGCAGCTTCAAGCAGCACTTCCTTCGGCAGAGCGGGAAGGGTTACGCATCAGCAGTGAACATCCTCTGTTTGTCTTCAATACAAGACAAGAGGTCCAGAAGTGGGCGGTGCAGTTTAAAAAGAACTGCGGTACTGTAGCAATCTCCTTCATAAAGAGACTTTTAAAAGACTTTTAAGACAAGTCACTTGGAAACGGTCTGAGTTCACAAAGGGGAGACGTTCCCTGACTCTTAACAGGATGGTAGAAACAACGCCCCTTGGTTTGCACTAGAGGGCTTCCCTGGTGGCTGAGGTTAAAGCGTCTGCCTGCAATGCAGGAGACCTGGGTTCGATCCCTGGGTCGGGACTAGTATGTCTTGTGGGAGGCTCCACTGATTTTCTCACTTTTGAGAGGACACAAGAACTCTTTCATTGTCTGCAGTAGCTCGTGATGCTAAGTTAACAAGGCAGGCAGCAGTTCAGGATACAACCTCTGTTGTCTTCCTGCACTGACACTGGTGGGACACAGCTTGGAGATCCAGAAAGTTTACCTGTATTCAAAGATCATCCGGGGGCTTAACTAGATTCATCAGACGTGAGAAGAAACATAAACATAGGCATGTATCTTAACACTGTAGCTGTAAGCGTGACGATCTCAGAAATGAAAACACAGCAAAATTGCAGTACATGGACAGCCTCAAGAGAAGTGGAAACCTTCATCCCATCACTTTCAGTATGTTAGTGCAGAACGTCATCACCCATTCTTACTCTGCAACATCTATGCAGGTAAGCATTCCAGGGTCTCTGTTATAGGATGCCCATGACAGAAAGAAGAAAAACAAACTTCTATGTTTTTAACATTGTTGTTCATGAAAAAAAGAAAGCATAGCAGCATTCTGTTCCTTAAAAGGAAAGCACTTGTCCAAAAGGTGATCAAAGCTGACATGGAGAGAGACTCTAGGAAACAATCCACTAACCAGCGAGGGAGAGCTCACAGATATGAAACACGGTACCGAACTCTAGCAAAAGCACTTTCTGGAAGTTCTAAAGTGGTGAGCTGGGGGAGGGCAGGTGAAAGTGAGTATCTGGGAAATAGTCTAGTCGAATTTGTTTTTAATAAGATCAAAGGGAGGTCAAATGAAACAAACACACTTGTTTTAGTAGTGATAAAAAAGAAACACTTTAAAAATGAAACATTCTTCAAATGTTTTGGGTTTAGGTACCATTTCATAAGTAAACAGTGGAACATTTTTCCTAAAAAAAAAGAAAAAAAGTAAAGAGCTGATTCATGTTGATGTATGGCAGAAACCAACAAAATACTATAAAGCAATTATCCTCCAATTAAAAAATAAATAAATCTTTTTAAAAGTGAAGAGATAATCCACATCTTTGCCAAGATTATTGATTTCAATCACTACTAATAAAAGCCCCCCTAGACATGTGGGCACTCCCAGAATCATATATTTGCATGAATTTGGACTGTAGAGAACATTCCCTCCATTGTGTCCAACTCTTTGCGACCCCATGAACTGTATAGCCCACCAGGCTCCTCTGTCCATGGAATTGTCCAGGCAAGAATACTGGAGGGGGTAGCCACTCTGTTCTCCAGGGGATCTTCCCAATCCAGGGATCAAACCCGGGTCTCCCACATTGCAGGCAGATTCTTTACCATCTGAGCCACCAAGGAAGCCCCCTAGAGAACATAAAGTGAGCAAATCATATAGGACAAAACATTAATTCTGAACAATGTCTTCAAATCAGACGTGAGAATTTTCTATTATCTAGACCCTGGCAGCACATCATTTAAGTGTCTTCAGAAAAAGCTCAATCTATGGATAAAGAGATCTCAGCTTTTTATAAATAAGTAGCTCCCTAGATATTTCCTATATAGTATTATCTCTTTGCTTTTAATTTGATGATAAAATCTATGCTCTGAAGCTGGCTCACTGCAGAAAGCTGGGGCAGAAATCTTTAACTTGCTTAAGTGAATCTTTTTGTAACTTAATTATCCTTTTTAATATATTTTTTCCTTATGTGAAATTTGTTTTTTAATAAGGAGAATTACAGAGACTCTTAATATTCAGGGTCTTTTTTTCCTAAAAAACATAATACCTTTCTAAATGTTCTCAAACAACAATGCAATAATAAAATGATCAGTTTTATTGGTCAGTAAAGCATCAGTATCGATTTTGATACTCATATGTTGGATAAAGATGAACTGTTTATAGTAAAAGGAAAAAAGTATAGAAAAAAATGAAACATCTGAGTTATTCATCAACACCCAATTTGTTAAAAAAAACACATACACACAAAAATCATGATATTGTAAGATGCTTTATCTAACAAACCTAGTATCAAACGCTCAAAGTTTGAGCCAGGGGTCAGCGCCTCCACCCAATTCCTGGCCGTGAGTGTGCTGGGGACCAGAGGCAACGGAGCCCTAATAGCAAGGAGCACACTCCTCAGAATGGAATGGCTCTGCCCCTCCAAGTTCCTTTGTTGGAATCCTAACCCCAAAGTGACAGTGTCGGGAGGTGGGGCTTTGGGGGTGATGAGGTCACGAGGGTGCAGCCTTATGAAAGAGATCCCTGCGCCTCTCCTCCTGTTTGCCATACCAGCCCCGTGAGAAGACGGCCGTACATGAACCAGGAGGCGGCCACGCCTGACCCTGAACCCGCCCAGCCTTGACCTCAGCCTCCAGAATGCTCTTTATGAGCCGTCCAGTCTGCCGAATTCCATCTTGATAGCCTGCACAAACTAGACTGGAGTGCCACAACCCCTTCTGCACTCAGGAACGGGCTCCAGGGAGAAGAGGGGCAGGTGAGGAAGGAGGCAGGACCCGGGCCGCCCCAGTGTCCCAGAGAAGAGGAGGCGGGACCCGGGCCACCCCAGTGTCCCAGAGAGGGGGAGGCGGGACCCGGGCCGCCCCAATGTCCCAGAGAGGGGGAGGCGGGACCCGGGCTGCCCCAGTGTCCCAGAGAGGAGGTGGGACCCGGGCTGCCCCAGTGTCCCAGAGAGGGGGAGGCGGGACCCGGGCCACCCCAGTGTCCCAGAGAGGAGGAGGGTGTGCACGGGAGGGCGGGGGAAGAGTGGCCCCACGGGGCTCCCGCGGGCCCCACCTGAGGCCCCTCTGTCTGTGCACCCACTCTCAGGCAGAGGACAACAGAGGGCAGCCCAGAGTGATGTGAGGCGTCTGAGCCCACACAGCATGCCGCGGGAGAAGGCTGTCCAGGGTGGCTGGCCAGCCTGAGCCTGCCTCTCAGCCCTGCTGCCACCCGCCGGCAGGTAGGACTGCTTCAGATCCCACCCTCTGCAGGCAGCCTGAGAAAGAAACTTGCTCAGACGGCTCAGTTCCTGTGAAGGGCAGAGTTCGTTCACCATATACTCTCAACATACCCTAAACTCAAAAAACCTGGCCTTTGGGAAACAAGTGGGGTAAATTTGGCAGGGGGAAATGCAACTTCATGGGATGTCTGGGCTAGGGCTTTTACTCTGAGACAAAGACACACCCTTGTCCCCTCTGGCCCTGAACCTCAGGGCTCACACCGTAGCCGAAGCCTGGGTTCGGATTCCTAGTTTGCTATCTGTTGTCCCACCTCTGCAGTAAAACATTACCCAGTGAGCTGGAGAGACACAGTAAAAAAAAAAAACAAACCAGAAACAAAGCAAAAAGTCCCAGTCTGATCGATGCGGAAAGAGATTTGGTACCTTTTCACATTTTTATTTTATTTGCTTATTTTGGCTGCATCAAGAGGCTTGTGGGATCTCAGTGCCCTGGCCAGGAATGGAACCCAGGCCCTTGGCAGCGAAAGCACCAAGTCCTAACCACTGGACCACCAGGAATTCCCTTCGGTGCTTTTTAAAAAAAATGAACAGAATTAGATTACAACTAGTGGATTTGTTCAGAAGTAGAAAGCAGAAGACATTTCTGAAGAAAAATAAAACAGCATATCTTTGAAAAAGTTTTTTAAAACCTGAAATTCATTGATAAGGAAGGCCAGATTGAGAACCCCTGCACACCAGCCTGCCCAATTCACAGCTATTGTACGTTATCCTGACTCACTACTGATACGTTCACTAAATCCCAACGCATATCCAAAAGCCACAAAGGCATGTGCCAAAATCGATGTGAAATGCCTCCAGCTTTATTTTCTACGAGGCTGTAATAATGCCTCACTGATTCTGAGCTGTGGCTTCATCTGTCCCTCTTCTATTCAATTCCTTTCCACCTGAATGATGCTGTTTTAACTTCTTTAACTACAAATATCCAACAACTCATATTTGGAAGTATTTATTTGGAGAGCGGTCACTTTGAAACCCAGCAGAGAGAGTTGAGCAGATTTAAGAGGAGAAGCAATACATTTCTTGTGACAAGAGAGGACAGCGCTGCTCCTCCAGGGAAGACTGGGAAAAAATCTGCTGGGAAAACCAGCCATGTGTAAAGTGGACACACGTTTTGTGGACACACACGTGTCTCCACGTGTGCACATCCTGGCACCTTAGCAACATGCAGATGACTGCTCCCGCCCGCACTGAGGTTGGGGGAAAAGCCGTGAGGTCTGCAGGCCCTTCCCCGCCCTCTCCGGGGCCGCTCTCTGGAGGGTCCTTGGCCCACGCGGTGCCTTCCGGGAGGCAGGTCCAGGCGTAACAGAGCTCAGAGGAGCAAGAGAGAGTGTCTTCCCAGGGCTGTCTCCAGTGACAGGAGGCTCTTTCCAGAAACCTCCCAGCAAGACTTCCCTTCCCATCTCACTGGGCAGAAGTGAGTCATGTTTCCAAACTGGGCAGAGAGACGGAATGATGGAGATGTGCTTGGATCTCTAACTGTCTGAGAAGGGGGTGGGGGCAGGGGGAAGTCATCACATAGGCAGGAACAGTCCCCTGGCACAGGGGCTGCTCAGCGAGGAAACCATTTAGGGAGTTCCCTTGGCGGCACGAGTGGTAAAGAGTCCTCCCGCCAATGCAGGAGGTGTAAGAGACACGGGTTCCACCCAGCGGTGGGGAAGGTTTCCTGGAAGGGAACAGCACCCCACTCCAGCATTCTCGCTGGAGAACCCCATGGACAGAGGAGCCTGGCGGGCTACAGTCCACAGGGTCGCAGAGTCAGACAGCCCTGAGGAGGCGTGCACGTTGGCGGCCTGGAGGTCAGGGCTCTTCACTTCCAGTGCAGTGGGTGCAGGCTCAGTCCCTGGGGGACTAGGGTCCCAAATGCCACACAGAGTGGTCAAATGTATATATATATATATACATGTAAAAATGTTTTAAATGCCACCAGAAAAAGAAAAAAACAAGTATTTAAAAGGAGGGGTGGGACACGGAGTTGCATGTCTTTTCCTTCTCTTCAGCTCCTTTCAGTTCAGTTCAGTTGCTCAGTCGTGTCTGACTCTTTGCGACCCCCAGAGAATCCACTTTGTTGGGTTAAAGATGGCTACTTCAGCAGGTTCTTATTTTGAGGTTTTGCACAGCTCAGATTAATCTGATATCTCTAAGCCAGGTTACCAAGGTTACGATCCCTTGGCTAACATTCCCCAGATGTCATATTCAGTGAGCTAGCCCTTCACCAGCAGCTGTGACTACGTCCGGAACGAGCATCTGGAATCTGCCCAGTGCCCCAGACGCCCACGGCAGATGCTAA
>SJXQ01004727.1:15307-36336 GCA_006408695.1 Aepyceros melampus
GCCTCTACCTTTGCTGGCCCAAGAGGACTGCTGGGAGCTCACGAGAGTGGCTTCAGCATCGGCCCGGGGGCCCTCGCGGCCACCACCGCCTGAACGGGACACCGCTGAGGCTTTCTGAAGCACAGGTTAGAACGCGGCACACAGCAGCCACCAGGCACGGAAAACACAGGAAAGGAAAGGTGGTGCTCTTTGAAGATTCTTCTTTTAATGTTTTCTATATAAATATTTTTTTCTCATATACGAAAAGAAAAAGAAACAGCAGCAGGCTCACGGAGCCACAAGCACTTGTCACACCTCCCAGCGGCAGCAGGTTGCCGGATGGACTCACAGGGTCGCATCTGCTGGCAGACTGGACACCTGTCATAACGAGCAACCCCCGCCCCCTTCTACTGCCAGCTCTGGGTGCGCTTTGCCAGGAACGGCTCATCAAAGCAGAAATCTCGGTCCCTGCAGGCTCTGCCAGCTCCTCGCTCAAATCATCTGCAAAGGCCCCCACGGGAGGCAGGCCCCATCTTACTGCTCTTGGGGGGTGGGGGTGGGGGTGTCTGAACAATGGGCAGTTGTTTACAGGGACGTTTACAGAGAGGGTCATCCTTCAGGAAGTGTGGCAGTTCTCCTAAGTGGGTAATAACAGCATGCTCGTGCAGAATTGTCAAGAAACAAAATAAATATCACCTGTCATTTGGGTGAGTCAACGGCTCTTTCAACTTGAAAGTTAAACTTTAAAAACAAAACAACCCACAAGATTACATGCTTCTAGCCAAGCGCCCTATCTAGCGGCAGGCAGCCAGGGTCCTGGAATTACTGCAAAGGGTAAGAGCACGTTCGTAAGACAGCCGCGGCTCCAGCAGCTCAGTGGAGAGCTCGTTCAGGGGCCTGGGGGAGGAGAGGAGGCTCCAGGAAGTGTCGGCTCTGGTTTACATCGAGACGGCGCAGATGCCCTCTTTCCTAGATAGATTATGATGAATACGACATGACTGGGTGATGGTTAAGAGCACTAGGAATAGTGTAAGATGAGACCTAAAAAAACAGAAGGGAAATGCATGCAGCCTTTATTCACTCAGTAAATATTTACAAAACATCAATTTTGTGTGTCATGCTGTATTACAAAGAGTATCAAAAGATTAAAGCTTGTGTCCTGGAAGGCGCACAGGCTAATAAAATATGTGAGAACAAGCAATTACTGGAACATATGCAAGTCATTATTCATCATTTGTTTTCTACTCAGGATAAGAGATGTAGAAATGTAAGCACTTGATCGGGTATGCAGTGTCTTTTCTTCCTTCTCTTTGTTTTTAACCACTGTTGTCATCAGGGTGGGCTTCCCATGTGGCACAGTGGTTAAAGAACCCATCTGGCAACGCAGAAGATACAACATACGACGGTTCAATCCCTGGTTTGGGAAGCTCCTCTGGAGGAAGGCATGGCAAACTCCTCCAGTGTCCTAGCCTGGGAAATCTCATGGACAGAAGGGCCTGCTGGGCTACAGTCCCTGGGGTTGCAAAGAGTCGGACACAACTTAGCGACTCAAAAATATAATAAATGCACTCATATAATTTTAACTGTTGGGCTCCTCACTTCGCTCTAAGTCTCCAAGCTTATGAAGCCAGTTAGACTCTCCCTACACTCTGACCCAGCGTTCG
Source organism: Aepyceros melampus (assembly GCA_006408695.1). Classification (NCBI taxonomy): domain Eukaryota; kingdom Metazoa; phylum Chordata; class Mammalia; order Artiodactyla; family Bovidae; genus Aepyceros; species Aepyceros melampus. The sequence continues at coordinate 16,951 of SJXQ01004727.1, forward strand.
CCCTCTCGTGACAGACCTGCTGGGTACAGAGGGCTCCAAAACAAGACTTAAAAACAGACCCTCTTAGGGAAGCTGCGCTTTCTTGTCCAGTTGATGACTTACAAGAAAAACTGTGTTAAGGCTGATAATATTTGAACAACAGTAACAAAAGTAACAGAAGTAGTAGAAGAAATACTTTGGAGGAGAAAAAAATCCCACATATCCATATACATTTACTGTATAACTAGCATTAACATTATATTTCTCTTCATCGGGTTCTATGTTTGATGATATTAAACAAGCAAAAGAGAAAACAGGTTACGATTTACGCTTGTCCTTGTGAAAAGATGGCAGAAATGTATTTCCTTGCCAATGACCCACATATTATAAGCTAAGATTATGGAGGTAATGGCAGTGCTCAATGGAGTCTCAAAATAATAAAAGGTTTAATGAATTTATAAGCATATATTTAAGGTAATAAGTCTAAAAAAAGACAGTTTCCCACCAATGAACAAGATGGCTTTTCCCATTAAAAGTGAGTACTAAACCAAAAAATCTCTAATGGAAATAATAGCTCTCAGATTTTGTAATTCTTTATTGAGTTATATCTGTTTTTGACTCTTTAAGAGATGGTTAGCATGTCTTCTGCAACCAATGACTTGAATGTTCATCTTAAAAATTCTGCTGACTTGGTCTCTTATTGTTCTTTTCTCAGAGAAGGATTTTTCCTGTCTCTAATTAGAGAAAAAAAAAATTTTTTTAATGGCCATTAAAATTCACTCATTATGTCCAGGAATGACAGACTAAGTAGTTCAGGACAACCTCCCCGCCGTGAACAATCAGTAAAGCTGGACTAGACACAGACGGACTGCGGAGATGCTGCCAAGCTGAGAAGACAGCGAGTCACGGAGGAAGAGAAACTTGCAGGTGAGCCAGGGGGACAGCTGGCCGCTCCCGGAGAGGAGCGCGGCCGCAGATCGCCTCAACTCTCGGCAAGAAAGCAGGCCGAAATACACAAGCGTGATGAGGAGGAACAACAGACAAGGGGGACAGAGAGCGAGGAAGCCAGAGGATGCAGCTGCCGGGCTTGGAGTTGGAAACAGTATGATTATGCACAGAGAAATAAAAAGCAAAATAAACAATTTTGGCAGAACACTGGAAATTAAAAAAAATCCAAATAGAACGAGAACTGAAAAATACAATCAAAGAAGCTTTAAAACTTAATATACAGGTTTATCATAACAATAGCATTGCTGCTGTTGCTGCTGCTAAGTCGCTTCAGTCGTATCCGACTCTGTATGACCACATAGACGGCAGCCCAGCAGGCTCCTCCGTCCCTGGGATTCTCTAGGCAAGAACACTGGCGTGGGTCACCATTTCCTTCTCCAATGCATGCATGCACGCTAAGTCCTTCAGTCATGTCTGCCTCTGTGTGACCCCATGGCAGCAGCCCACCAGGCTCCTCTGTCCACGGGGTTCTCTAGGCAAGAAGACTGGAGTGGGTCGCCATTTCCTTCTCCAAGAATAGCGAATAGTGATCTTGGAGAGGCTTGATCAAGCCTCTTGGTGAGGGTGAAGGAGGAGAGTGAAACAGCTGGCTTAAATCTCAACATTCAAAAAACTAAGATCATGGCATCTGGTCTCATCACTTCATGCCAAAGAGATGGGAAACAATGGAAGCAGTGACAGAGTATATTTTCTTGGGCTCCAAAATCACTGTGGATGGTGACTACAGCCGTGAAATTAAAAGACGCATGCTCCTTGGAATAAAAATTATGACAAATCTAGACAGCGTGTTAAAAAGCAGAGAGATCACTTTGCCAACAAAGGTCCATCTAGTCAAAGCTATGGTTCTTCCACTAGTCATGTACAAATGTGAGTTCAGTTCAGTTCAGTCACTCAGTCATGTCCAACTCTTTGCAACCTCATGGACTGCAGCACGCCAGGCTTCCCTGTCCATCACCAACTCCCGGAGCTTGCTCCAACTCATGTCCACTGAGTCAGTGATGCCATCCAACCATCTCATCCTCTGTCATCCCTTCTCCTCCCTCCTTCAATCTTTCGCAGCATCAGGGTCTTTTCCAATGAATCAGTTCTTTGCATCAGGAGGCCAAAGTGTTGGAGTTTCAACTTCAGCATCAGTCCTTCCAATGAATATTCAGGACTGGTTTCCTTTAGGATGGACTGGTTGGATTTCCTTGCAGTTCAAGGGACTCTCAAGAGTCTTCTCCAGCACCACAGTTCAAAAGCATCAATTCTTCAGTGCTCAGCTTTCTTTATAGTCCAGCTCTCACATCCATGCTTTCTATGTGGCTCAGCAGGTAAAGAATCTGCCTGCAATGCAGACACCTGGGTTTGATCCGTGGGTTGGGAAGATCCCCTGGAGAAGGGAAAGGTTACACATTCCAGTATTCTGGCCTGGAGAATTCCCAGTCCATGAGGTAGCAAAGAGTTGGAAACGAGTGAAGACTTTCACTTTCACATCCATATATGACTCGTGGAAAAACCACAGCTTTGACTAGACAGACCTTTGTTGGCAAAAGTGAAAGCTGGACCCTAAAGAAAACAGCATCAAAGAATTATTTCCAACTGTGATATTGGAGAAGACTCTTCAGAGTCCCTGGACTGCAAGGAGATCAAACCAGTCAATTCTAAAGGAAATCAATCCTGAATATTGATTGGAAGGACTGATACTGAAGGTCCAATACTCTGGCCACCTGATGCAAAGAGCCAACTGGAAAAGACCCTGATGCTGGGAAAGACTGAAGGCAGGAGAAGGGAGTGACAGAGGATGAGATTGTTGGATGGCATCACGACTCAATGGAAATGGGTCTGAGCAAACACTGGGAGATACACAAAGAACAGGGAAACCTGGCATGCTGCAGTCCATGGGGTTGCAAAGAGTCGGACACAACTTAGTGAATGAACAACAATATAAATAGACCTCTGGGGGGAGGGTAAAAGAGAAGATACCCAGAACAAAATAAGAAGATGAAAAAGCAAAGGTACATACAAACACAGAAAAATCATGAGGCATGGGATACAGAAGGCTCAGGTAACACATGGAGTGAATCCCCAGAAGTGAAAGAAAGGGAAACGAGAATTCCCCGAAGCAGAGGGAAGACCGCAAGTCTGTGACCCCGGAGCAGGCTGACAACAGAAGCAACCGAGGATGAGAGGGATCCGCCCAAACTGCTGGATGCACCGCATCCATTCCAGGCTACTCCCCAACCCAGGCTGGGACCCCTACCCACAGGCTCCCCAATTCCCACCCCGTTATACCGTGCAGGACTCAGGATTCACAGCCTCACAGGCTTGCTCTGCAGGGCCGCCCAGAAAGGACATTACCTTACCTGCAGGTGTTACCTCAAATTTAAGATTAAAGAAGATCATCAGGGCCCTGAGACACATGTGTTTTAAACCATTTTCATAACTACAGAAACAGTATGGATGCTAGCTAGCTCTCACGTGGACACACAAAAATACGACCTATATTCTACACATGAGAATTCCCTGTTCCAGTAGAGGCATTAGCAGATGAAAGGTATTTCCTGTGAAGCTGCTTGGTGGTTTAGTCACTAAGTCATGTCCAGCGCTCGTGACCCCATGGACTGTAGCCCGCCAGGCTCCCCCGTCCCTGGGATTCTCCAGGCAAGAATACTGGAGTGGGTTGCCATTTCCTTCTCCGGGGGATCTTCCTGATCCAGGAATGGAACCCGGGTCTCCTGCACTGCAGACAGATTCTTTACCAACTGAGCTACAAGGGAAACTGCTTTATTCAACGTTAAATCCAGTTGCAAGATATTTTTTTAAAAAAACTAAAAAATTGTCAACAATTGTTGCACTTGATGCAGTCTAATCCCTTAAATATATATTTATACATAAAAACATGACTATGTTAAAAAGTCTGAAATTTCAGTTTAACACAGGCTGTTTTGAAATCTGATAAGGAATGAAAACAAGCAGGTAAGACCTGAGTTTTGGTGGGGAAAACAGACATGACTGGACACCAGCATAACCCTCAGGACCAGCATTTCATTGGTGAGTCACAGATCCGAGACCTGTATTTAATTCACCAATACAACTCATGTGTCACTCCATAGAAAGCTTTTAACTCCAGGCAACTAAACTCAATGCTTTCGCTGACCTGTTATCACATAGGATACCAATGTAAACACTGCTCCCTACACTCATATTCAAAGATCTCAAACACTGCCAGGAAGCTGTATCTTTAAAATTTCAAACTGAATTTTAAAAACGTTGTTATTGCTCTTCGTTTTAACCTGTACAGTGATAAACCATGACCATTCATCTCTATGCTGCTGCTGCTAAGTCACTTCAGTCGTGTTTGACTCTGTGTGACCCCAGAGATGACAGCCCACCAGGCTCCCCCACCCCTGGGATTCTCCAGGCAAGAACACTGGAGTGGGTTGCCATTTCCTTCTCCAATGCATGAAAGTGAAAAGTGAAAGTGAAGTCGCTCAGTCACGTCCGACTCCTAGAGACCCCAGGACTGCAGCCCACCAGGCTCCTCCGTCCATGGGATTCTCCAGGCAAGATTACTGGAGTGGGGTGCCATCACCTTTGCTACCTAAATTCACACTTCTAAAATACTTAGCCATTAAGCAAATAAAATCAGGATTTTGTTTTTGTTCTTGTTTTCTTAAAAGTCTAAAGAATAAAATCAGTTTATGTGAGAAGAGTTCAGAAACAAACAGAACTTCTTCCAAGATAAATTGCTTGTTTGAACTATACCAGACATAGTCCCTAAGGCATAACAGTGGTTCCAAACTCTGTTTCATATTAGAATTAGCTTAGGAGGAATCTTTAAGAATTCTAGTAGCCCAAGATGCACCTCATATTAAAGACATCAGGATGTCTAAGGATGTGAGTCAGGTACCCCAACTACTTCAGACCCCGAGATGGGATAAAGCAGGGTGCCACTGCACTCAGGCATGACGAGCGCACAATTCATTAGAGAAAAGGCTGTGCAGTGAATGAGGACAAGAGTAATGGATGAGGACAAAGGTCTGGGGAAGAAAGGAAATCCGGGTTGTGTCCTCTGCCCTGAGGACGACAAGGTGAACTGTCTGTGCTGGCAGCCAGGTTCCTTCCTGAGGCAAGAGACCGTACTGCATGGGGGCTTTCACGGGAAACACCAACTCAGAAGGTCTCAGGCAGAACCCGGGAGTCCTGCCCCTCAGAGTCCTGCAGGGGGATCAGACCCAGACAGACACGTCTCCAGAGAGGACATCCAGGTGGCCAAGAGGTGCACGAAGAGACTCAACATCACTCATTACTAGAGAAACACCAATCAAAACCACAAGGAGTCATCACCTCACACCTGCCAGAATGCCCATCATCAAAAAGTCTAGAAACAACAAATGCTGGAGAGGGTGTGAAGAAAAAGGAACCCTCCCACACTGCTGGTGGGAAGGTAAACTGGCGCAGCCACTATGGAGAACAGCATGGAGGTTCCTCAAAAGTGAAACATAAAGTAACTGCTTCTGGGCAAATACTCTGAGAAAATTCAATTTGCAAAGATACATGCACCCCAGGGTTCACTGCAGTGCTGTGCACAGCAGCCAGGGCGTGGCAGCAATCTGCATGTCTACTGACAGCTGAGCGGATCTAGCAGTTGTATGGTGTGTGTGTGTGTGTATAGTGTGCTGTGCCTAGTCGCTCCGTCCTGTCCAACTCTTGGCGACCCCATGGACTGTAGCCTGCCAGGCTCCTCTGTCCAGGAGTTCTTCCGGCAAGAATACTGCAGCCGGATGCCATTTTGTCCTCCAGAGGGTCTTCCCAACCCAGACTGAATGAATAAAGAGGTTGTGTGGTGTGAGTGTGTGTATGTAAATGTAATACTCAGCCATAAAAAAGAATGAAATAAAGCCGTTTTGCAGGAATATGGACGGACCTGGAGAGAATCATACTGAGTGAATTAAGTCAAACAGAAAAAGACAAATACCACAGTATATCACTTATCTGTGGAATCTAAAATACGATGCAAATGAATTTATTTACAACACACAGACTCATGAACATAAAACATGGTTCCCAAAGGGTAAGAGGGAATACAGGGGGCGGGGAAGCCCTCCAGGAGACTCCTTCCCGTGGAAGCAGCAGGGGCCAGTCCCCTTCAGGGTGGACAGGACCCACGGGAAGGAGCAGGGCAGGACAGATGACAAGCATCAGGGGAGTGAGTGCTGGCCCGGCTCTGGCCCTAGTTTTTCCAAAGGAAAGGCTAAGTGGCCAGGCTGCACTGAGGAAGAAGACCGGGGCACGGAAACCCATCCTGGACGCTGTCGCGGGGCCCGGCTCGCCACAGGGGCACCGGGACAGGGCGGCCCGGCCGGGCGGCCTGCCAGCTGCGCCAGGCTCAGGGCGGTCACCAGCCATGACACGGGAGCCAGCGGCCCATGGGCTTGACAGTTCCTTTCCCTGTGAATCTGTGGCTCCCCCTAAAAACTGGCTCCTTCCTGGTTGCTGCAGGTTTACCACTGCAGCTGTCATCTCACTGGGATTTCGGGTTTCACTCTATCATAGTTTCTTGGCTCATAAAAACGTGGCACAGGATAACAAGGGGCTAATTCAAGAGCTCAGCCGTGAGAGCAGATGTTGAAGGATCAGCAAGTGCAAAGTCCTCCTGGAGTGGCCCACGTGAGCCTCAGTGGGTGGGCCTCAGAGCTCTATACCCTCTGAGACAGTGGGGAGGGGACGAGGGGGAGAGAGAGAGAGAGGAGAGAGGAGAGAGGAGAGAGCGAGCGCGTGCGCGAGCAAGTTCCCAGGCTGCAGCCTCGGAAGACCCGAGTCTCAGCAGCAAAACAAGACCCAAGTCTCAGCAGCAAAACCGTTCCCTCCGACGGCTTTGGGTCAGGCCGTGAGCAGCTCACAAATCCCAGATGGCCGGGCTCTTCACCTCCTACCTAGTGGCTGTTTACTACACAGATGATAGAACAACAATTGCTGGCTCGGCCAAGGCTCTCTGCTCAGGGAAGCTGGTGGCGTTTTTACAAGCGAGAAATGCCCTGGCAAAGGGCGCAAGGAGGTTGGCTCCACCAGTAGTAACTCTGTCCTGAATGTAAGCAATGCTCTTGGTTTTATTGTCAGAGTTTCCCAACATCCACCCATAACTAATATTTTAAAAAATCAAATGCAAGCTGGACAGAGCAGTTTATGTGGCATTAACCCTGGGCAGAACATCACGGCACGGCAGCAGCGGAAAGTTTAAGACAATGTTTGCACACACTGACCTTCTGGCCTCTCCCCTTCTTCCTGGATTCCTCCCGCGGTCTGAGGAGGTCCTGGCAGCCTTTCCGTGAGCCGGCCACAACACCGTGCCCTGTTGGTCCACTTTTCACACCTAAAACCCAAGCGGATTGAAGATTAGCTACAAGTTTACGTGGCCTGAAATACTAATGCAACTTAAGCCGAATAAATTTTTTTAAATTAATTCACTTATTCTGGCAACAAGAAAGTATAGTCTTTGACAATAAACATTGTGTACTGCTTGCTCTTTGAGGTCTAGTTATAACATTCCATTGATTATGCTCCAATATCCCAAGGAATTCACAACCAAGGGTCAGAAACAACTGTGCCTATTCCACAGAACCCCGCTTGTCCAACTGAAGGCCTGGTGAGCACCGTGACGCCCACAGGGGCTCCCCTGCTGGCCCAGTGGCTAAGACGCCCAGCTCCCAGCGCGGGGGGCCCGTGTACCAGCCCTCACAGGCAACTGGATCCCACGTGCTGCAACGAAGCGTTCTCATGCCACAACTGAGAGCCCACACAGTCAAATAAACAATTTTTTTTTAAAGATGCCTAAACTTTATGTATTATTCAAACTCCGATTCTTCAGTTTTAATCTACTGATCAAAAACCAGCTTCTCCGAGAAGGCAGTTCTGTATTAGAGGAAATAAATCTTAGCTCTGGGGCAAGTCTGAGTTACTCTAGAAAACAGCCTTTGGTACGAAGTTTCAGGTTACAATTTATATAAATGAGAGATGGTGATTTTATGTCCCACAAACTTACACCTCAGACCAAACTCTTGTCCTGAAGACACACAAGCCAAATAGAACACATTTGTTACGTCAAATGAGGCTTCGTCACATGCTAAATGGTGTAGAAACGCTAAGTAACCAAAAGTGGAGTGTGAGTTTTTTAACTGAGATGATTCACCTACAGCTGCAGCTTCGGATCATGCTCCTTGATCTCACTCTCTCTGCCCCAAAGAGCCTGCCCACTGTGTGACCTTCCCGGCGCTCGGAAGCACTCCGCAGACCAGCCGCAACGCATGTGGCTTCAGTAGGCTAGTGTACATCTTGGCACGGAGGGCACACAGCAGCCTCGGGCGACACTCGGGGCCCAGCCATGGCTTCCCTAAAACACCATCGCTCTTGGACGCCAACACACTTGTCAACAAGGGATCCACACTCAGGAGCTGCCCACTGAAGATGTTTAGACACACAAATATTGCCCCATCCTTAGAAGGAAGTGGCAACTCCAGTACTCTTGCCTGGAAAATCCCATGAATGGAGGAGCCTGGTAGGTTACAGTCCACGGGGTCGCAAAGGCTCAGACACCACTGAGTGACTAACCTTTCTCCTTTCTTAGGGAGCTTGCAAAAATGTAGACATAGAGAAATGAACACAACATAAGGATTAAAGGATTTAAGAGCCATCGGGAATTAAAAGTCCTGTAACTTGAGAGTGACTGCTGTGCAAGTACTTCCAATAAAACAGGACACTCTGATAAAACAGATATAATTAAGTTTGGTGGGTCTGACTCTTCCTTCAAAACTGAGGGTTCAGCTCAGTGGCAACAAAATGCAAAACAACGGTTAAGCATTTTGTTGAATTCAAACTACTTGTTTGCAACTTGGGCCCCTAGATGCTCTAAGGCCAAGTTCTAAACCACCTACGGGCGGTTCTATGATGGTGGAGGAATAGGACGGGTAGACCACTTTCTCCCCAACAAATTCATCAGAAGAACATTTAAACGCTGAGCAACTTGCACAAAACAACTTGTGAATGCCGGCAGAGGACATTAGGCACCCAGAAAAGCAGCCCATTGTCTTCGAAAGGAGATAGGAAACAATATAAAAGACAAAAAAAGAGACAAAAGAGGTAGGGACGGAGCTCTGTCCAGGGAAGGGAGTCTTAAAAAGAGAGAAGTTTCCAAACACTAGGAAACATTCTCACTGCCGAGTTAGTGGTGAGCCTTGGAAGCACACACAACATAACAGGGAGGAAAAATAAATAAATAATGAAACCCCACAGATTACGAGCCCAACGTTAACTCCCCCAGTGGAGAAGCAGCGCAGACGCCTGCACCCACCACTAGCAAGCGGGGGCTGGGCAGGGAGGCGCGGGCTGCAACGCTTAGAGTAAGGAAGGATCAGCGGAACGCCCCGAGGGCAATCTGAGAGAACTGGCTAGCAAACCAGCCTGTGGGATAGCTAAACCACCTACGGACCCTAATACTGGACTCCTTCAGAGGCTCAAACCAGTCACATGCGGATCCCATCATGCCCCCAGCAGTCTTGGATTTTTGCCCTGTCCTAGTCCTTTTTCAGCCCCAGGTGACTGCCCAATCCTGGTGAAGGTTCCAGTGGCTAGACCCTTATTTGGAGCGAATGGGTTACCGGCGGCTGTGTGAAAGGGTATCCTGTACACAGTAGCGTGTGCTAAGATCTGGCTATGCCACGTTTCTTACTTTTATTCATTTTGCCTCAATTCTAGCTGAGAACAGGAAAACAGGTTGTAAAGCATTCTGTGGGCATCCCAGGTGGCTCAGTGGTAAAGAATTCTGCCCGGCAGTGCAGCAAACGGGTTCAACCCCTGGGTCGGGAAGGTCCCCTGGAGAAAGAAATGGCAACCCACTCTAGCTCTTGCCTGGAGAATCCTATAGACAGAAGAGCCTGGCGGGCTACAGTCCCTGGGGTCACAGAGTCAGATATGACTTAGTGACCAAATAACAACGAAGCGTTTCATAGACATAAAGGTCCAGAATACGCATTGTCGCTTAACACCTAAGACAAACATTGCTGATGACGTTTTCACAATCATGCAGTCACAGATATCAGCAAACGATTTATGCAGTTATGTTAAAATATCAGTTCACAAAGAGCTACAGTCACTGACTCATGTCTTCTTTCAGGATGTCATCAGTGAACTGAACGTGGCTGAAAGGGCCAAGAAAGGAGAGAACAGGTGGATCCCGTTCCTTGCCGCAGTTCAGTGAGCAGACGCCGACCCTCAGTGTCCTGGCTGCCCCACCTCCTGGAGACCCTTGCTGTCAGCTCCTCGAGTGGGCTGTCACCACCTCAAAGGTGATTTCACCACAGCTCAGAAAATCATCCATCACTGCAGTTCCTAATTTGATGCCTCTTATGGAGACCTCCCAGCTGAGAGGCGGCTTATAAACCCAGCACCTAGTGGACGTCTATCGTGAATGCCTCCAGAACCCTCAGCTGGCCTGCCACATCCACCCTCTATCTGCTCTTCCTCCAGCACGCCCCCATATGATGAGTGTTATCAACCATCCAGGACCAAAGTCATAAATCCTAGACTCTCTTCTTTCCTCACGTTCATTCTTCATTACACAAGTGATTCACGGCCTCCATTTCAAAGGGAAAAAAAGCCAAACACAAAGGGAAAAAAATCACAGCCCCAGAATGTTCATCATTAAGTTATGCTGCCTGAACTTTCGCCAATTAAACATCTGTCTAGGTTATCAATATCATTAAGTACTGATACATCAAGATGAGAAAGTGTGCCTCTCAGAGGGCATCAGTTAAACCACTGCCTCCCCTCACCTAGCGGAGATAAGCAGGATTAAGAACTATTTCAATACTGAGGGGAGATCTTTCTGAGTCAGAATCACGGGCAGGCAGTGTAACATTAAATTTCTTCAGAAATGGTCCACAGCAACGTCCTGCCTAGGGCAGAGCAACACCAAACAAACTCTTACGCTCCACATCCATCCTCCTGCACACTCCACCTTCCTACTGCCAAGACACAGAATTAAGACTAATAACACTACTGCTAATAACATATTTAAGCAATTACTATTTACCAGAACAAGACACTCTGCAAGATCAAAGACCAAAAAGGTTTGAGACGGTTGATTTAAGTGTCTGTAATTTCAATGACAAAGGCATATACTATGACATTTTAACACTGTCCCAATGGGAAATTTCTTCTGAGCTCCTAAAATCTGAATAATGAATTACTTAAGAGCAATGTAGAATGCAGAATTTTGAGACTGTGGGAAGAAAGTCCTTTCTATACATACTTTTGGGATTTGGGATATGTGCAAGTTCACAGGTTCTATGCAAGCAAGACTCAGCCGACAATTCACACACACACACACAGCTGCCAAAACATCAAGTTCATTTTGTTAACCAAGAAGAAAGCCAAACTAAAATCTAATCATAATCTTCAAAAGATGATGTGGCATCATTTCCTTTATAATCATTGTTCAGTTCAGTTCAGTCGCTCAGTCATGTCCGACTCTTTGCGACCCCATGAATTGCAGCATGCCAGGCCTCCCTGTCCATCACCAACTCTCGGAGTTCACTCAGACTCACGCCCATCGAGTCAGTGATGCCATTCAGCCATCTCATCCTTTGTCGTCCCCTTCTCCTCCTGCCCCCAATCCTACCAGCATTAAAACATGGATTTTAAACATGCAGATCAGTTTTAATACCAGATAACCTCTCCCATCAGGAGTCACCTCTCCATCTTTTGAAATCTCTGATCCTCGTATGTAGATTAACCTGAGCACATGTTCCCTGCACGTCTAAGCTTGAAGGAAAGGGACCGAGCTTCATATCATTGTTACCTGGCTAGTGCTCACGTGTTGAACATAGCAGGTGCAGAGTACACATATGATTAATTAGGAAACAAATCAAGTCAAATAATCAACAGGTTCTAACACCGTCCTTGTAGTCAGCCTTCCTGCTAAGGCTGAGTAACCTACATTGAGCTGCCAGGACCACTAAACTCCTCTGGCAGGTTCCAGAGGAGAGGGTATGGGGAAGCACTCAGGCTAAACATCACACCTCAGACAACTCCTGTAAACCCTCCTCCCAAACACTAAATGTTTTGGCAACTGGCAAAATGGATTAAAGAAATGAGCTGTAACTGGTGATATCACCAGCTTATCAGTCAGAGTAAAGGATGCCAGGAACATCTCCCAGTTAAATTCAGGGATGGGCTAAAGTATCACAGGACCCTCATACCCCTGTATGAATAGGGCAGCTCCCAAAGCTGGTACCTGGGGGTCATATCCAAGACTTGGTCCCCAATGGCTGTATGAGAAACTACAAGGCTGAGGGCTTTCTAGCAGCCTGATGCTGACCAGTATCCAGAAAGGGGTCCTAGAATCCCGTTTGCCTCCTGTAAAGCTTTCAGATCAGGTGCAGACAGAGGAGCCTGCGGCGCCACAGTCCATGGGATTGCGAGTCCACGGGGACACAACTTAGTGACTAAACCACCACCACCACCACCAGAGTTAACTTAAAGGACAACGCCTGAGACTTCAGCACACCAATCTGATCTGTGGACAGTCCCCCATTTGCGTGCCAAAATGTGTCTGGAGACTTGCCTCAACAAGAGCTGGTAGATGGAGCTCAGGTCACAGAAATGTGCTAAGAAGCCTTCATCAACCTCTACCCACGACTTTATTTATGAAAAAGAAGAACCCAACAACTGGACAGAGCCAACAGTTTAGACAAGGCATGTCTGTGCTGACATGCAACTCCATCAACCACAGACAAGCCTCGATCAGACCAAGGGACTGGGGGAGGGTGTGGGCATGGAAGGATCTCCTTCTGCTCTTGCCCATGGCCACGCGGCACCAGTGGAAGGAAGCCCTTCAGGGACCTTTGTTAGTGAGGAACCTGCAATGGCCTGGCTGTGCAGTAGTTCAGGAGGGTCAGATTTATCTGCTTGACCATGAAGACCCACTCAGGTGGTTGCCTGAAGAGCTGTGGTCAGAAGTCCCAAGCGGGGAAGGGGAGGGAAAGCCATTTCCACACATTAAGTAACAACAAGCAGCTTTATACACTTCCTGTCCTGTGGTGCCGAAGTTAAAACCGTGGGATCTCAATTCTCATGAAAATTTAACATAATCTATTTCCCACAAGCCAGCTACAGTTCCAGCAACAACTTACAGACCTTGAGGAAAGGGCAAAGCACACGTTTGCTCAAAACCCACATGACTGCAAAACCACGGCGCTTCATCTGCACTGGGAGAGCCCACTACAAAGAACATGCGGGGGACACTCTCAGGGGATCCCAGAGATCTTTCCTAGGCAAGCACACGCTCCAGGAAGACATCTGCTCAGGGACTGGTAGCAGGATCTGGCAGTCCCCATCCGTGTGAAACGGCATGAGGTGAAATCCCTAAAATCTTACTACGTGGCATTAGGAAACATTAACATCAATTTTGGTGACAAGAGCTCTCAATCTGAACCCCTATTAAGTTATCCCTCCCCAAAAGGAGAATTCTATCCTCCTTAGAATTGTATTACAAAAGACTTTACTGAACTTGTGAGTTTCGTCAATAAAAATTTCGTGAAAATGGTTTTCTCACTATACCTACATACCTTGACTTTGGCCCCTGACCCACAAAGTTTAAAATATTTTAGACTAAAATATTCTTGTTACTGGAAAACTTCATTGATTCCTGAAATACATGTAAGATGAGGCAGTTTTGCTGCTCAATTGACACCAATACGGAAATGACTGACACATTTCAAAAACAAAAAACATTAAGACACCAGGACACCAAAGTCCTACGCGTGCAGTAAAACCTCCCTAAAACATCTTGAATTTAAGGTGCTTGTGCAAACACACCCACGGACCGTCTGGAAGGAAACGCACCACTGCTGGCAGCCTGTCTCTAGCAGACACTGACTGCGGCCTGCACACAAGCACCCAGGGTTCCATCTAAAACATCAGGCACAACTGGCTTCTCGTCACACCTGGAAACAAAAGCAAAGCACCCCAGGCTGGCCCCTGCCTGACAGCACTTCCTCCCCATTGCACTCAGCCCAGAGAGTAGCTGCTGCCACGGTGGGCTCACTGCGGCTCCTGCGAGCTTCGACCTCAGGACATTCGCACTTGCCATTTCCACAGGCTGAAACACAGCCCCCAGCCACAAGGCACCTCTTCTCCTTTGCCCAGGTCTGAGGGCCGAGGTTACCACCTCCAAGAAGCCTTCCCTGGCTGCCTTCCCTAACCAGAACACTTCTACTCATGCTTCTTGCTACCTGACGTGACGCTGACATTCCTGTGCTGCCCATCTTCCTCATTAGGACACGACCTCTGCACGTGCGGGGTGGGGGACGATAGGAGTCACTGCCCGCTTCTCCCCCATCTTCCTGGGAATCAGAGGGGAACATGGGACACAACAGCTGCATGGAAATAGCTGCTAAATGAACCAACAGGAGGGGGCAAGGTCAGGACGGTTTTACTCTTTATAGTGATTTATCTTACACTGTGAGCATGTGCTTGTTTAGTTTATGAAACTAAAAAATAAAGTTTAGAAAGAAAAAACTACTGGTTAATAGGGAACGTTTCATGCAAAGATGGGCACGATAAAGGACAGAAATGGTATGGACCTAACAGAAGCAGGAGATACTAAAAAGTGGCAATAATATACAGAACAACTGTACAAAAAAAGGTCTTATGGGCCCAGGTAACCACGATGCTGTGATCGTTACTTGAGTCAGACATCACGGACCGCAAAGTCAAGTGGGCCATAGGAAGCATTACTATGAACGAGCTAGTGGAGGTGATGGAATTCCAGCTGAGCTATTTCAAATCCTAACATGCTATTAGAGAGCTGCACTCAACATGCCAGCAAATTTGGAAAACTCAGCAGTGGCCACACGACTAGAAAAGGTCAGTTTTCATTCTAATCCCAAAGGGTAATGCCAAAGAAGGTCCAAACTACCACACAATTGTGCTCATTTCACATGCTAGCAAGGTAATGCTCTAAATCCTTCAAGCTAGGCTTCAACAGTACATGAACTGAGAACTTCCATATGTGCAAGCTGGATTTAGAGAAGGCAGAAGAACCAGAGATCAAATTGCCAACATCTGTTGAATCACAGGGAAAAAAAGAGAACTCCAGAAAAACATCTGCTTTACTGACTACACCAAAGCCTTTGACTGTGTGGATCACAACAAACTGGAAATTTCTTAAAAGAGATGGGACTATCAGACCACCTTACTTGCCTCCTGAGAAACCTGTATGCAGGTCAAGAAGCAACAGATAGAACCAGACACGCAAAGACAGACTGCTTCCAAATTGGGAAAGGAGTATGTCAAGGCCGTATATCGTCACCTTGCTTATTTAACTTATATGCAGAGTACATCATGCAAAATGCTGGGCTGGATAAATCACAAGTTGGATCAGGACTGCCGGGAGAAATATCAATAACCTGAGATATGCAGATGACACCACTCTAACAGCAGAAAGCGAAGAGGAACTAAAGAGCCTCTTGATGAAGGTGAAAGAGGACAGTGAAAAAGCTGGCTTAAAACTCAACATTCAAAAAACTAAGATCACGGCATCTGGTCCCATCACTTGATGACAAATAGAAGGGGAAACAATGGAAACAGTGAGACTTTTATTTCCTTGGGCTCAAAAATCACTGCAGATGATGACTGAAATTAAAAGATGCTTGCTCCTTGGAAGAAAAGCTATGACCAATCTAAACGGTGTATTAAAAAGCAGAACATCACCTTGCCAAAAGTCCATCTAGTCAAAGCTATGGTTCTTCCAGTAGTCATGTATGGATGTGAGAGTTGGACCCTAAAGAAGGCTGAGAGCTGAAGTATTGATGCTTTCAAATTGTGTTGCTGGAGAAAACTCTTGAGAATCCCGTGGAGAGCAAGATCAAACCAATCTTAAAGGAAATCAGTCCTGAATAATCACTGGAGGGACTGATGCTGAAGCTCCAATACTTTGCCCACCTGATGCAAAGAGCCAACTCACTGGAAAAGACCCTGATGCTGGAAAAGACTGAGAGCAGGAGAAGCGGGCAATAGAGGATTAGACGGTTGGATGGCATCACCGCCTCAATGGACCTGAGGTTGAGCAAACTCTGGGAAATAGAAAGGACAGGGAAAACTGGTGTGACGCAGCCCATGGGGTCATGGAGAGTCAGACAGGGCTGATCGTATGAATGACAACGACTTCAAAGGTTACTTTTTAAAAAAATCAGGTTTCTCCCTCCATGCATTTTTCTACTAACATTTGAGTCTCTTAGTAACTTGTTCTCACAAGCTCTACAACAGATCTTAGATACTACCAAGGGCAATAAGTAAACAGAAAGCATAAATTGAAAAAAGACTTTTATTTCAACATCAGGATTTGGAAAGGCACAGCTTGATGTACAGCCTGGGCTTTGCTGCTCCACGGTTTCAGCATCTCTCGACCGTCTCAGATGACTACAGGTAAAGTGCAGTTACCTGTGCTGGGTTCCCAAAGGGGAAACGCCAGGTGGGCTGACTATGGACCTCCTAAAACATCGGTGGGTCCTGATTTTACATAACAAAACAAAGGGATAGGGTTAGGTTACCAGATAGTTAGCTCTTTTCCTGCCCTAAATTCAGTGACCTTCTGTCTACTGAACTGACATAAAACAGGGGGCATCCAGATGTCCTAACATTAGTGCACTGAGAATATCTGACCCATTTCTGAGTCAGACTGAGCTATTCCAGGGTCCTCCCCATACCCCATGACCCCACAGGGCCCAGATGTGGGGTGAGTCCCAGAGGAGGGTGATCACTGCTCAGTGTTGGGACTGTAGGGTGCTTCACACTACCTGAAAGCAGATTTTTATTTTTACCTGATTATGTTTGCACATCATTAATTATTATTCAAAAGCTGAGATGAAAACCAAGAATGAGAATGTAAGGTTCAAGAACAGGATCTTCTTAATTACTACACCTCTGTATACCCACTGTTTTCTATTAACTTTAGATCTGCCATCATTTTAAAGTAAATATTTCAAAAGCACATACTAACCACAAAGGAACATAAAGGTTGTCAAATTTTATGTATTTTATAAATATATAATAAAGTTTTGTATAGATGAGAAAGCTCAGATATAAAAATGTTAATAATACACAGACTAAATTCTCTGAGATGATCCTGAGGAGTCTGAACCCAAGGGAAAAATACGCAGTACAACTATGTCCATTTCAATTCCTATGACTTCTACGTTTTAAAAACGTTAAGATGGGGGGGAAAAAAGATGAAGGTTAAGATGATCTCAGGATTTAACAAAATAATGAAGCATAAACTTGGCTTCACTGAAATTTTAACACAATCTTTAGGTGGAGATGATTTAAGTTCATGAGTTTTCAGTTTTGACTGCTGAAACCTATCTGTGTATATAATCAGAAAGTGAAAAGGTTTTCTATTGTTGTTCACTTCAGTTCAGTCATCAGCCGTGTCCGACTCTTTGCGACCCCATGAATTGCAGCACGCCAGGCCTCCATGTCCATAACCAATTCCCAGAGTTCACCCAAACTCATGTGCATCAAGTCAGTGATGCCATCCAGCTATCTCATCTTCTGTCCTCCCCTTCTCCTCCTGCCCCTAACCCCTCCCGAAGTATCAGGGTCTTTTCCAATGAGTCAATTCTTCGCATGAGGTGGCCAGAGTACAGGAATTTCAGCTTCAGCATCATTCCTTCCAATGAACACCCAGGATTGATCTCCTTTAGGATGGACTGGTTGGATCTCCTTATAGCCCAAGGGACCCACAAGTGTTTCTGCAGCATCACAGTTCAAAAGCATCAATTCTTCAGCACTCAGCTTTCTTCACAGTCCAACTCTCACATCCATACATGACCACTGGAAAAACCATAGCCTTGACTAGATGGACCTTTGTTGGCAAAGTAATCTCTCTGCTTTTTCTTCCAAGGAGTAAGCGTCTTTTAATTTCATGGCTGCAATCACCATCTGCAGTGATTTTGGAGCCCAAAAAAATAAAGGCTGCCACTGTTTCCCCATCTATTTCCCATGAAGTGATGGGACCAGATGCCATCATCTTAGTTTTCTGAATGCTAAGCTTTAAGCCAACTTCTCCCTCTCCTCTTTCATCAAGAGGCTTTTTAGTTCCTCTTCACTCTCTGCCATAAGGGTGGTGTCATCTGCATATCTGAGGTTATTGATATTTCTCCCATTCTATTGTTGTTACTTTTGCTATAATGACATAGTCTGCTGCCATGGTTTTAATTACAGATAGGAATAAATCTATTTAAATTATATGCTTAAAGCAAATAAAAGGAAATCTAAAAAGGTCTCTTATAATGAACTACTTGCTTAAAGTATTAAATATTTCTCCACAGCTAACACCAGGTAGTTTTTTCAAAAATAAATATTGATAACTTACTTTCACATTTATGTTTTTATGTCTTTTCTTGACAAAATGCATGATTTACACTGCCATAATTTCCCTTCTAAAACAAACAGCCTCACTGTTATAAACAGATGCATGGTTTACACTGCCTTAATTTCCCTTTTAAAGTAAACAGCCTCCCTGTTTTAAACAGATCATTTTAAAAGCTCTCCACTAGTGTGCTTCTTTGCTCAGTGATGCTGCAGTGAGAGCCTACAGTGAAACCAGGACAAACAGCCTCTCGAGGCCATTCTTCACAAAAGATAGCACCTACAGGATTTAGAGAAATGTATTCATAGTAACAGGCTTAAGCAAGGAAACTAGAAACTCCACAGGGCAGTAAGCTGTCTATTCCTCAAGAATAAAGAATTTACCATTGTAAATATCAAACTACATTCTTCAAATTTTTTTAAAAAAGGGAAAAAAGAAATATTTTGCTTATGAAAAAGCTGTGTTACGTGTGGCAGCTGGACACCCTGCTGCACATTCTGCGTGGAGGGACCTGTGCAAGGGGCTCACGTACTTTCGCTACTTCCTTGGGCGGGCGCCGCCCTCGCCCCCGGGGATCTTCCCTCAGCACAGTCGCCCACAGTGCTCAGTTCACCCTCGCTGTGCGCTGCAGCGGACTCCGTCGTTTCAGGAGGCGCGCCTCCTTTCTGCGCGCTCTGGGCGTCAGTACATTCTTCCGTCTCCTCCCTGCTTCCGGTCAGAGGGCTGGGGTCTCCCTGTGGCTCCGTCTGGGGCACGAATCCGCTGGGGGTGTGCAGAGCGTCACCCTCAGTGGGGCAGGCATCACCCCGACCCTGGGCCTCGGCCCGGGGACAGGGCCCGGGGGTCCCATCAACAGCAGGCATGCCCCCCGAGGTCCCGCCGGCCAGCCCCGCGTCTTCCCCGGAGAGCACAGGCCTCTCCAGGCGGGGGCCGGGCTTCGCTGTGGAGCAGGCGCCGATGGCGGGCCTGGGGCTTCTGCCGATGAGGGA
>SJXQ01004727.1:36765-82460 GCA_006408695.1 Aepyceros melampus
AGGGACCGCCTCCTCTTCCGTCTCTTCTCCGAGGCTGGACAAGAGTGCTCTGGTGTCTTCCTTCTCTTGGTTGAGGAGCCCGTGTGTTGCGCACGGCCCGCGGAGCGGCCTTTTGTAGCGGAGGACACAGGAGACGAATGCCTTTTCCCGTCAGACGGCCCCTGGGCCTCCGACCACGATGGCTTCGAGACGGGGGTGACAACCCCACCCGCAGCCCCGCTCTGCTGGGGGGTCTCTGCCTTGGGAGGACTGCTGGTGGATCTGCGAGGAGTCAAGAGACCCAGGGGACGGGGAGCTGAGGGGCTGACGCTGCCTGTCCGCAGCACCGCCGACGCAGCACACATGTCACTTCCCCTTTCAGTGATGAACTCGCCCAGCTCTCTCTCCTGAGTCCCACTTGCGGAGCCTCCACAGAGATCATCAGCAGACACGGGGAGACCACCAGCAAAAGAGTCATCTGGAAAACATTAATGAAGAATTCACTTTTTAAGGGTTTAAATTAGTACAGAAGTGCTTGTCAGTACAACAATACAATGATGCTCCCTGAGTGCAGCTCCTGGTGCAGAAGGGTCCTCTTCCCACCCACTCAGGACGCCTTCCGGCCGGCAATCCCAAGCGGAAACACCGGGCTCCCCGCGCCTCAGATAGGACAGGGTCAGGAGGCGGGAACGCACTCCGGACATCCACCCGCCGGGTGCCTGGCTCCAGGAAGAGCACCCACAGCCAGTCATGGACCCTCGAGGAAGCCAGGACTCGAGACGGGAGGCTGCCACGTCCAGGTTCCAGTGCGATGGACCCCACACCTGAGGCGACAGCGGGGTCTTAACCCAGCCACAGCATTAATGCTCTACTTAGAGGGAAAGAATGGAGGCAGCCCCCAGGGAAATGGGGGAATCCCAGCAGGTGGACGGTGCTGTGTCCCCAAGTCCACAGCTGGAAACGCAGCACACATTTAATTATATTAATAGCAGCTGAATAAGCTCAGCTCACTTTTCAAAAGGCTGACAAGCAGCGTGACATGCTAGGAGTACAGATTCTGAAGCCAGACGGCCTTGGTTGAAGCCTGGGTCAGCCCAACGGCAGGCCCTTGCCATGGCCTGTCTGCCTTCGCCATGGCCTGGTGTTCTCACTGGCAGAATGGGGACATCAGTGTCCACGCCACAGGGCTAACAGGAAAATAGGATGAGACACAAATGCGTGCAATCCCACAAGGAAAGAAGGAAATTCCGTTATAGCTGTCACTCGTCTCCAACTGACATGAAATAACGTGCATCAGGCATGAAGTAAAAAAGATGGGGATAATTTAAGACACGTGGGCAAATAATTTCAACACAAGGAGATTAAAGGCTAAACCATGCGCAAAACGAAGCCTCTGTTTAACCTGAGTCTCTTGGTTGCGCTTTGTTACTGTCACTGTGGTGGCTTTCAGAAAACAGTCCATAATGGCTTACAGCTTTTGAATATATTCCTGCCATGGAGCACTGCTATTTACATGGCCCTAACGGGGGCTGATGATATGGTATTAAGAAATGGAATATGACCAGAAAGACAACACCCAGGAAAAATGATCATTTAGAGTGAAATAAGGACTTCCACATTTACAAAACCACATCCATAATACAAAACATAATTTTACCAATTCTTTCCAACACTGCTTCTAATTAGAAATCCTCTTTGTTTTTTATCTCCTGTAGTTTTTCTGATCTATACCTACTTCCTGACTTGTTCATTCATTCATTACACACTGTGTGAACCAACTCTCTCCTGGCTCTGTTGGTTCTCAGTACTGTAAGCTCACTGCATAGTTTAAATACAGTACTTTAAGGTCACTGCATAGTTTTTACCACTGTATGGTTTAAATACAGTACTTTAAGCTCACTGCATAGTTTAAATTGTATGCAGATTGGTTCACATACAATTTTTTTTTTTTAAATGAGCAATTGATTCTGTGCCAAGAAAGCAAATATCTAGGAGAAAAAGCAGGGGAACCAAAAGTATGCTTAAGTCATATAATTTCTCATGCCTTAATTTTAGTACAGCATCTTTTTTGTAAATTACACCACCTAATTTCAGGGTGAAATTCACAAATTCTAGTTTTTAATTGTTTTTCTCACTAGAAAAACCTTCAAACAAGAAAATTATATTATCAACCTTAAATATGTCACAGAAAAGAAAATAATTTTACCTGAACACGAAGTATCATGTGAAAGGTTCAAAGATGCTTCACGCAGAAGGTTCACAGTGTTATCACCAGACTCTTCAATCATCTGGGAGGCTGAAAACACAACCACAACTCCTCATTAACACGGCTCTGCGCTCTGGGAGCAGATGAGGCCGACAGCAGGCCCACTCGTTCCACTCTTGTACGACACACACACATAACTTACTCCTTGTACTTCCTATTCTAGACTTCAGCAGCACAATGAGCACAAAAACAAAGTCTGACTCAAATCTACTGCTGATAAGAGTCATTAAA
Source organism: Aepyceros melampus (assembly GCA_006408695.1). Taxonomy (NCBI): domain Eukaryota; kingdom Metazoa; phylum Chordata; class Mammalia; order Artiodactyla; family Bovidae; genus Aepyceros; species Aepyceros melampus. The sequence goes on from SJXQ01004727.1 coordinate 39,242, forward strand.
ATATAGTTTATACAAGTCATTCCATAAAAAAGGCATGGATAGTAAAATCTGGGAGGGATGTGGGGAGTCAGCCACCTTGAACCTAAGCAGAAGCTCAACAGAGGCAGAGCGCTTCAGTCAGCCTCACTGCTCCATGGTCAAGGCCTTTTTTCACAATGATCCCAGACGGCTGCCTCTTTGAGCAAAGCAGTGGTTCTCAACTAGGGGTCGCCTGGGCAGCCAGCAGACATCACTAGGGGCCACGGGCGCGGAGGGGTGGGCCGTGAGCATGTTACAGGCATGTAGCAGCAGAAGCCAGGGAGACTGCTGAGCGTCCTGTCAGGCACAGGGCTCTCCAGCAACGAAGACAGACCCAGCCCCGAACGTGCAGCGTGCAGAGGCTGACAAAGCCCGGAGGTTTCAGAGGCGACTTTCAGGTGACCAGTGATTTAACAAGCAAGACTGCTGAACGTCCTGTCAGGCACAGGGCTCTCCAGCAACGGAGACAGACCCAGCCCCGAACGTGCAACGTGCAGAGGCTGACAAAGCCCGGAGGTTCCAGAGGGGACTTTCAGGTGACCAGTGATTTAACAAGCAAGACCATGGGTGTTTTTTCAAAGGCCGTGCAGATCAGAAACAAAATCGAAAAAAAAAAAAAGAAAATCGATACCTTGGTCACACAAAGACTTTTTTTGAGGAGACTATAAAGGATACTTTTCTGAGAAAACAATTATAAAATGAGAATAAACCAAGATAAGGAAGGTAGGCACAGAGACAAAATTTTCAGTTGTTTTAAACTGTGCTGAAGGCAGTTATGTAGCACAACACTGCAAAGTAATGGAGTAAAGTTTAAGGCAAATTACTCCACATACGTATAATGGCAAATAAACAATTATTTGCTGAACCAATCTGGATATTCCCCCGGGACATTGGTAGTGTCCTACCTTAACAACCATTCCCATCTTCCTCTTACAACAGAATCAGATTTAATTAGTGTAAATACACATCCCAGTTAAGACTACACGTCAGTCTTGCTTGCCAGGCCCTGCAGACGATTTGGTTTTGTTGCCTACTTCCTAGGCTAAAACTACTGCGTTCCCTTAGCTATGTCATCCTGAATACCACTGGCCATTCTAAACTTAACTGGAAGATTAAATCAGATTTATGAAAACAAACACACAGAACTGTATTATATTTCCTGCTAATCTAGAGTGGCTTTTTGCCTCTGCAGCTCTTCAGCCATAAATGGTTGCACTTAACTTGCAACCAGGAATGGCCACAGGACTGTGTCTGGCCAGCAGAACCCGGTAGTGGCAGCGGACAGAACCTGGTAGGGCTGCTCACAGGGAACTGGCCCCGAGGAAGGCAGGGCCCAGGCTGTTAAGAACACCACAGAACACACACCTGCCTCCTCCTCTGTCAGGACAAAGAAACGCAACGTGTTTATCTGTTATTGGCAGCCACAACTAACCTTATAACCTTAACTGCCCACTGCATATGATATAGAAACACAGATACAGGACAGATGAAATAACTAACCTTAAACTGTAAGAGTACTAGAAGAAAATGTAACAGCTACAACAACTTTAAAACCTTGTGCAGGAAGAGTTCTACACATCACAGGAACCCTGAAGCCAGAAGGAAAAGACAAACAGGTTTGTCTGCCTTAAATATAACATGTCTCTTTCTTATAAGTCACTGAATGTTAAATGATAAACAGCAGAGTCTGTGCATGTTATTCAACAGGCTATTTGTTGAGTGCCTGCTATATAAATACAAGTGCTCACACAAGAAGCTGGGAGAGAATCCTTGTAACACGTAATTACCTCTTACAAATCAGAAAGAAAATAATACGTAATAGGCAGTTGTACAAAGATTCAGAGATAATGTACAGAGCATAACATTTAAATGCAGTCAGTGATATGAAGACTTCCAACCTCACTAGCAAACTCACTGGCGACCTCGGAAGCGAATTAAATGAGAATTGCAATGTTTCCATCTCAGATTGAGAGAGACGTGAAGACAAAAGCCATCCAGTTTCCCAAGGGTGAGACACTGCAGTTCTCATAAATAACTGGCAAAGGGTGAAATGGCACAAACTTTCTGAAGGGCAATCTGACAATATCTACCAAAACCTTTAAAGTCTGCCTTCGTGACTTAATATTATTGCAAATACATGAAATACACAGAAACATTCACGTAGAAGCATGTCCACTAGCATGTGGGTTATGAGAGCAAATGGTAGGGAGCAAGCTGGATGGCCAAAAAGGAAATGACCACATACCATGCAGCTAAAAAAAAAAAAAATTAAAACTGCAACACTATCTCTAAAAAGAAAAACTAGAAAAATAGACAATGCAACATCTTAAAAAAAAAGATATCCTACACCAAGATACTTCTAAATGAAAAAAGTTTAAAGTAAGAAGTATGCCACAATATAATTTAGGTAAAGAAAAATTACACCACTGCAAAGAAAGATACAGAAGCCTAATCATCTTCATGACTACATGGATGACCCACTGAAAAAGACCTGGAGAAACACATCACACAAAACTCAGGTTACCCAGGGGCAGAGGAGAATCAGGTGGGAATCAAGACAGAGCTTTATTACAAATACTACACTGGTCAAGATTTTATGAAAATGTGCTGGTGTATACTGAAAATTTTAAGATAAAAGAAATAAAAGTAAAAGGTAAACTGAAGCATTAGACACTCTAAAGCAAACTTCAGAAGAAGGAAATGATTAATTTTTTAAGGAAGAAAAATCCCAACTATATTAAATAGCAAAGGTATACAACAAATAGGGTTTTAAACCTGGAGAATACTAAAAACCCAATATATTCTTAAAAAATCAGAATACAGCAGAAGATTTTCTGGAAGAAAGTATCAAAAAAGTCTACTCTGAAACAGTCAGAATCAAGAAACACCAGCTAAAATAACTATGTAAAAGGAAAAGCCCTTTCCACGCCCGAGTCACCTATTTCACAATTCTCCCGTGTCAAGTGCCAGCACTTACAGGTGGGGGAAAGGTTTTCCCGTTTCTCCTTCATCTCCTGCAGCCTCTGCTTCATCGCACTGTGGTGGCCCCCGTAGACTTTACCTGTCGGACTGTACGCCAGCAAGCCATTAGATTCAAATAAGAGAACAGGAACATTGGTACCTGAAAATGAACAAATACCAGTTTTAAGTTAAAATGCCTTCCTTCTTCAGCACTGTTGTTCCTTTCAGGACATCCCTGTCCCCCTTCTGCAGGTTTCCCCTTCCCTGCTGGCAGACAGAGACCCACGGGTGAACTTGGCGGCAAAAAGGGAGCTGCAGGGACCCCAGAGCCCTGCAGGGGCGGGCTCAACGTGAGCCATGCCAGGGAGTGGCCTGGAGCACAGGAGGTGGCTGCAGGCACCGACCAGAGAGACTTGATCCGTCGGGCAAAGGAAAAACTGAGCTGAGGACAAGGGATTCAGCCAGTTTTCCAGAAAGTTATTGGGCACCATGCGCAGGCTCAATACCTACGGGAATGAACGCTTTCTATTTCTATGCTAAGCACTATAGTTTAACAAAACTGCTTATCTGTATCAGTGATGTGTCAAGATTGGTTTGAAACAATGAACTGAGCGACCAGTGAAAAAGGTAGAAAGAGAAATACTAAGAACACATGAAGTACTTCAAAGTCTGATGATTTTGAAAGTATTTTTCTAAATCATTACAAGAACATATCATCTAACATCTGACTACTCTGTATAACAAAATAAAAACACCAAGTCCTGGGTGAAAATACAGACAGACACACATACACACATATATAAAGAAGAAATAAAAATGGATTCATTCCAGTAGAAAGACCACATCTTTAATAATCATCCCTGGGGGGAAAAAAAACAGTTCCATTAATCTGGTGAATGGTTAGTTCAACAGTGTGGCCCAGTGATGGCTGTGGTCAAGTTTCCTGCAGTGACTTGTGTCTCTGACCTGTGAGGCTAACACTGTGCCCCGCAGCCACGTTCCCAGGATGCAGGAGCCAGCCGGCAAGCGAGGCCACAGCACAGACACGAGCATCGAGGGCATGCTGGCCTCAGCTTACCCAGAGTGGTTTTCTGCTGTTGCAGCTCTTTAGCCATTTTCTCAAATTTCCTTTGCAGTCTTTTATCGTTTTCTGGTGTTCTAGGAATAAAATCTTTGGGCTGCATACACTTGCGCTGCACAAGAAGAACATAAAATTAACACTGCACTGCAATTGTGCAAGACAGGAAAAGAAACCTTTCACACACATTGCTGTTATCTTCTGTAATATCAATAATAAAACCTTCTTAGGTATTTCTTGCACTATATGTGAATTTATAGTATTTATTCTTCTTACAACTGTGAGAACATGGACAGAATTAAGACTGAATAAAGCGCTGCTGCTGCTGCTAAGTCGCTTCAGTCGTGTCCGACTCTGTGCGACCCCATAGACGGCAGCCCACCAGGCTCTGCCATCCCTGGGATTCTCCAGGCAAGAACACTGGAGCGGGTTGCCATTTCTTTCTCCAGAATAAAGCGCTATATGGGCCTTTTCAGGTGGCTCAGTAGTACACAATCTGCCTGTCAAAGCAGGAGACGTGGGTTCCATCCGTGGGGTGGAAAGATCCCCTGGAGGAGGAAATGGCAATCCACTCCAGTATCCTTGCCTGGGAAATCCCATGGACAAAGAAGCATCGCTGGCACAGTCCCTGGCGTCACAAAGAGTCGGACATGAGTGGGCAACTAAGCACCTAGGCAAAGAGCTACATGCTAAATAGCTACATTTTCTGAGGCATTTTCAGGGTCTTTGCATCGTTTCCATGAGGATTCTTAAAATTAGTCTCTTTTTCCTAACTTTTGCTACTTTTATGTTATCCACTCCTGCCCCTGGCAAAAAAAATCATGACATGGTAAAATGACACAAAAGGAATTATTTTATAACTACCAAAGAAGAGAACCACTATTTAAATCTTGTCTTACTGTCTTTAAGTCACAGTAACTCCATTCGGCCAGTAACTACACACCCGAAGCGCGACAAACGAGGAAGCCCAGGGCTCATATGCAAGGAAGCCACTTAGCCCAGTGTGCTCGTGCGGACCCCAGGCTGACTGCTCTCGTCCCAGTCTACAGCAAGAACTTCTCAGCATTCAAGGCTGGTGCCACACTGTGCAATGGCACCCCACTCCAGTACTCTTGCCTGGAAAATCCTATGGATGGAGGAGCCTGGTGGGCTGCAGTCCATGGGGTCGCTAAGAGTCGAATACGACTGAGCGACTTGACTTTCACTTTTCACTTTCATGCATTGGAGAAGGAAATGGCAACCCACTCCAGTGTTCTTGCCTGGAGAATCCCAGGGACGGGGGAGCTTGGTGGGCTGCCGTCTATGGGGTCGCACAGAGTCGGACACGACTGAAGCGACTTAGCAGCAGCAGCAGCAGCCACACTGTGCTCTCAACTGGCACCCTGCTCAATTCCGTAATAACTCACTCATTTATCATTGAACAAAAAGGTTACTATGTCAGACACTGGTCTTAAAACACAGAAAGATTCTTGCCATCAAGGAGCTTATTCTCGGAAGGAATGACAGAAAATATACATAACAGATGAATTAAACAGCATGCGTGTCAGAAGGATTAATCCCAGCAGGCCTGAGGCTGGCCCGTGCTGTCTCTGCCAAAGCAGCCAGGAAGAATCCAGGTCCTGAGCAGCGGTCAGCTTTGTGACCTGGGCCCCTGGCGGCGGGGCGTGCGCACCTGGAGGCGGCCAGCCCTGCGCTTGCCAGGGGCGCAGCGACAACGCGGGCAGGCGACCAGCAGAACGTACAGACCCCAGGTGCCGCAGGTCTGGAAGCACTGCCACCCACAAGGGACCCTGTGCTTCCGTGAGACCAACTCTACAGCATGTTAGAAGGGGTAAGTGCTCCAAGAAGGAAAAAGGCAGGGGAGGGTCAGGACCCGCCTCTGTAAATGGGAGTCAGAGGGCCGCTCCCGGAGGCGCCTCCACGGGGCTCAGAGACCCAGCTGCGGGCGGATGAGGGAAGCATGATCAGACAGAGGAGCAGACGGCGCAATGGCTCTAACAGGTGCACCTGGCGAGTGTGAAGCACCCGAGCAGGAGGCTCACACCGGCGGCAGGGAGGGAGTGCAGCACAGCCTCCCCAAAGGCCGGACGACAGGCCTGGAGTCAGGCTCGAGCTGCACCTGCACTTGGGAGGGGGAGCAAAGGGACTGCCTTTAGCGACGAATAAATCCTTAAGTGGTGAAGGGTGTGAGCAGACATGATTAATGCTTCAGATTAGGAAAGATTTAACAGATGAGTAATATTCAGCACAGGTCAGTGCCACAAAATAAGCGCCCTTGTACACTACTGGCGGAACTGTGTAAGTCCACTTCTAGATATTCCACTTGGAGAAATAAACTCAAACAGGTTACATGAACCATGTAATTAGTAAAAATGGTCAATGATCTAAGGGTGCCTGAACCCAAGAGATGCTCATGCTATTTAACACAAAGCAGAAGACAGTGGAGCCACATACACACCCTGACATGAGACCACACGGTCTACATGAGGAAGAAAAAGTAACCCACCAAGCACTACAGGTAACGTAGCAGAGCCTGGCTCACAGAAAACCTATGCGCGCGCACGTGTGTGAAACACATGTGCCCAAGATCACACAACCTGCAAGAACCCAAATCAAACTGAAAACCAATTTTTGAGAAAAGGGAAATTAAGAGAAATCTGCTTGTTTTATTGTCAATGTTAAATATAAACAATTGTTTTTAAAACAGTAGACACAGCTACTACGGGTCTACCAGAGTCACTACCGTCCGACACAATCTGGACAGACACTGAAGTTTTCAGCCCTGCGTGAGTGTGTTCCAGGTTGTCTGAGAAGAAACGTGAAAGAGATACAGGATTTACCATGTTCAGAAACTGTGGGGACATCCATGGGAATGTCTCCCCCAGTCTACAGGAAATGTATAGCTCTCCTCTGCCTGACTCAGTTTGGAGTCTGCTAATCTCTCCAACAAGGATTCTCATGTGACAACAAACTGGCATTTCACAGTCAACAGTTCACTCAGATGCAGAAATCAACTAAAGCTTTTAAATAATGAAGTGCAACAGATCAAGTCTATTTCACTACAGACACAACTGAGACCTGAAGTCATTACCAGAGCTCCTGTGTGGGTGCTGGTCTCTGGGCAACTGTCAGTTCTCCTACGGACAAGCAGTCTCTTCTATTTCTTACAAACTCCATCAAAGCACTCCTGGGATGAAATAATCTATAACCCATTAAACAATGCTGTGTGAGAAGAACATTATCACCAAGAGCAATTCTTACAGACAATGCGAATATATTCCAGAAAGTTTTTATTTTCTAGGAATAAAGAATGAATAAATCTGTAACTGCCATGGTCCACACTAAAGTCACACACTTACTCTTTTTTTAAGCAGACTTGGTAGGTGTTGGTTAGCGTTGGCTGCAGGGAACAGTGACTCATCAACGTGCACTCCAGCTGCCCTGCACCTGCGGAACCAAGATGGGGGTAATGAGCATGTTCCTGTGAGAGTCACACAGCATGAAATCTGCACATGGGTCAGTCAGCAGTGGGAGAACCCCTGACAGAGTGCTTTAAAATAAGTGCATTTATTACTGAACACAATAGGCAATACAAATTCAACTTGCCAAAACCTTCTCTAACATGGTGTTTAAGAATGGAAGTGAGAAAGCAGCTACAGGAAGTGCGATTTTTATGTAACAAGTTTAACTTGCAACAACACTTCAAAAAGATCAGCGCCTGGCACTCCTAAAGGCACATGCCATTAGATGCGTAACTTAAGAGCAGACAGGCCATAAAACGAATAACCTAGAGCTGGAAGGTCCTACAGAAACAGGCCAGAGAGCTTGTCTTTCCTCCAAAACGCATCCCCCTCCTGCATGTCTGTCCAGGCGTCGCTGCCACCTGGTACCCCAGGTCTGGGCCCTGGCCTCCCGGGCGGAGCAGCCACCCGGGCGGAGGGGCCACCCTGGTCCTGGCCACCCCAGGCCGAGCGCCCACCCCGGGCTGAGTGGCCACTCTGGTCCCAGCAGCCTGCTCCCGCAGCTTGTCCAGCATCCCATCTGCCGCTCCTCCTGCATCACTCTCTTACCTACCGCCTGCCTAGGAGATCTCCCCACCACTACCTACTTCTGATCATTCACCTGTTCAAATCTAAATAACTACAATGATTTTCCAAACAATTTCCTTCCCTATGGTTTCTCCTCTCCTGGTTTCATATAATGATGAAATTTTAACCTTAAAACATTTTATTCCTCTTTCCATATCCCAGATCAAACACTTTCTATCACTCTTGTGTTTACATAATTATGTCACCAATCTGCTAAGTCTTTTTAAAATAAGGCCCCATTCACATCTCTGACTGTAGTTAATAAGACTATTACTCCATTCAACATTAATATGCAAATAACAGCTGAAAACAGAATACAGTGGAATAAAAAAAAATGAGGCAAATGTATCCATGGCGATACAGAAAGGTCTCTAAAATAAGGATGAAAAGGCAATTTTAAGAGTGTGTTTGTGTATAGCAGTGTACAGTTAAGCATTTATCATTTGGAAAAATTTTGGGAGGTGACACACCAAACTGACAATTTGTTGCTGTTTAGTCACTAAGCTGCGTCCAGCTCTTCTCTGACCTCATGGACTGTAGCCCCCCAGGCTTCCCTGTCCATGGGGTTCTCCAGACAAGAATACTGGAGTGGGTGGCAATTCCCTTCTCCAGGGGATCTTCCAACTCAGAGATCGAACCTGTGTCTCCCACACTGGCAGGCAGATTCTTTACCACTGAGCCACCAGGGAGAGCCCTCACCAGTTACAAATCTCGAAGCGTGACTTGAGCGCAAAACTGTTTCCATAAGAACGCCTTCTGCCTGGTCGTTTCTGCTCCTCACCTTCACAAGCACGCAACACATAAATCTAACCAGCTTTACGTCCTCCCCACGTCAGGTGCAGACGCAGAATGCAAAGGACCTAGAAGTTACCATTTTACCTCTAGCACAGCTTACCAGCTCCGCCTGTTCAGGAGGAATGTCACTCATTTCCCACTGTTACAGGCAATAGAACAGACAAAAACAGGTGGCGGGGGAGCACCCAAAGACAAGACGTGATGAGACCTGGGATCATCCTATTGACATGAACAGGCATAAGGTCACGACCAGCAGTGCCGTGTGGCTCAGCCAGGCCCTGAGAGCCTCCTCCAGCCAGTGGGGAGCAGCGCCTTTCCTCCTACTCAACAACCGAGGAAACTGAGGCTCACAGGAAACCATTGGCGGAGTTCACAAAACCAGAAGTCTGCTCCCGTCAGCAGCTGGGAGGCTCGCCCCCATGAGGCAGGACAGAGTGCGCTGTGGACACACTGCACTGGGGGTGAGCCTGGATCCGTCAGCGACGCAAGCACCCCATGCACGCACGTGCTGCGGAACACACTGGTGCCTCTACATCAAAACCACGCTCATCGCGCTCAATCACAGTCTACTGCGTAAACAGAAAACACTCACCAGCTGATTTTGGTTTTTCTTCAGCGAAAGACAACAATGACACCAACTCCCCACCTAGTGATTGAGAAGTGAAGTGTTGGCTGCTGCCGCCCTCCGAGCCCTGGGATCGGCCCAGATCCCCCAACAAGTCCAGCTCTGGACCCAGCGAGGCCAGCCGGACCACAGCGCGGCCCCTACAGCTGCTAGGGACCCCCACAGCTGCTAGGAACCCCCACACCCTGCACCCTCACAACCAGTCAGCAAGTCATTCTGCACAGGGCCTGAATCCCTGTGCGGAAGGGCCGGGCGCTGAGGGGGGACCACGAGCAGGTCCTAAGGCGAGGACGGGGCGGAGCGTCTCCAGACTGCAGGCGCAGTCCTGACAAGGGGGCTCGGCTCCCGCCCCCACCAGTGACTCAGGGAGGGGGCGCAGGGCAGCACATGGAGTGAGCCTCAACCACCAGCCTCAGTGGGGGTGCGGCCAGGCTGGGGCAGCACCCTGCCCGCGGCTGGGTCTGTGGTCCAGGCTACTTTCCAGGAGTGATCAGAGAACCAGGGTTTGAACACGGCCGAAAGGAAAGAGAAGCTTCCTAACTGTGTCTGAGGGAGGGGTGCTCGAAGGAAACACCACCAGTGACAGAGGAGCGCCCAGATGCCGGCTCGGTGGTCCAGCGTCCCGCGCTGCGCCTGCACACCTAGCAGCAAAGGCCCTCTCCCGTGAGCTCTGCGCTCCAGATGCACCCAGGCCCACCCGCCGGCCAGCTCCGGCCTTCTCCAGGGAGGCAGCACTTTATTATGGTCACTCCTGCTCACTGATCTTCAAACTAGAGTACGTGTGCGCCTGTGAGACATGAAAACTTTTTAAACAGTAAGCAGACAGGGAGAGTTTGAGGCAGTAAACTGCAATCCCTGCCTTCCATCAGCTCCTGCTGCAGCCTGAACTCAGGCGTCGAACCCCCGAGGCTCTGCCTCTCTCCACTGCACCCCTCTACCCTGCCAGGCCATGCTGACCTCCTGGACTCCCCACCAGAAGCCCTCACACCCCACCCTTCTCACCCCAGGGCCTTTGGAATTGCCCTTAAAAGACTGAACAACTCCACCCGAACTGCGTCAGGGCATACGCTGGAGAATAAAAGCTTCTGGCACAACAAAAGGAGGGACAATGGACCCCACAAATCCAATGACTCTGCTCCTTAATTTAGTGAATCCTAGGACATCTGCCTGGGCCCATCACACATATTTCTGTCAAGAGTGACTTTAAATGAGGTGCTCTGGCCAGGGCTGAAGCTGAGACACACTCAGAGAGGGGAGGGGACCACCCTGCCTTTTTAGTCAGGCAAACGCAGCAGCGAGGACTAAGAGGGACCCAGGACAGCAAAGCAAGTGTCTGATGATGGAGTGACCTTGCCCCCTACATGTGAAACGACAAAACTGCTAAGTAATCTCGATGCCCACGCAGGAGGTGTCATGAGCTGGCAGGAAAGGCATGGGCTGGAAGGGCAGGTCCCCATGGGAACTCACTGACGGACTATACACGGATGCAACAGAAATAAACGCATGGCACAGATACACATCCGTATCACTAACTCTGCCCCGAGAAGGTGCAGGAGCAGCAGCCCGTGGCAATGAGCATGCCCAACTCCCCTCAGATTTTAGGTCCAAATACTATTTTCCACTAAAAGGAACTCGGGCTCCTTGGAGAAAAGGCTGAATCCAGGGCTGGGAAAGAGAAAGTACAAGCTGAGCCTGAATTAAACTGTGCCAGAAGAAAACAGAAGTGTCCAGAGAATGATAGAGAAATGATAAGCTAAGACAAGTCACCATGACCGGGCTACCACTGGCCACTGAGGAACAATTCAAACCTCAAAAGAACATTGAAAGGAATGAGATGATCCTCTGGATATAGTACACACACAGACACAGTGTGAAGAGGGACAGTTATCTGCACAGTTGGAAAAGTGCTGCCCTCTAAAGCCGAGCAGGTGAACTCGCCCCAGGGGAGTGGCCTGGGTGGCAGTGCCGCCACAGAGAGGGCCTGTCAGCACCCCCAAGCTGACCCTCCACGACACAGACCCAGACCGCCTCAGCAGAGACACCCGACGAGCCTGGCTCAGCCCCATGAGGCTGCTGTTGCGTCTCTTCGTCTTTCTCCCCTTGAGCCCTTCCAGACACCATGGGGGCTTCTGGGGTGAAGCCAGTGGCTTTCAGGTGTGTGGCTGGTGAGATCAGCGTGGATGGCCACAGCGCGGCTGTGCAAGGACGTCTGCACATTGTAGGACACAAGCGCAGGGGCGGGGGCAGGCTCTCAGATGCGCGACAGCCTGCCTGGGAACCGTGCCCCCAGCCATCTGTTTGTGACTGTTAAAAATCTAACTTTCTGATCACGCTTCTGTGCAAGTTAAGTCACTTCAGTTCTGTCTCTGCGACACTATGGACTGTAGCCCACCAGGCTCCTCTGTCCATGGGATTCTCCAGGCAAGAATACTGGAGTGGGTATTTTCTGACCCAGGGTGGAACCCCCCTCTCTTACGTCTCCTGCACTGCCAGGCGGGCCCTTTACCACTGGCACAACCTGGGGAGTCAACCTTCTCCAACTGAACTGAGGTGATCATCAAGCATGACCTTCCTTCTTTCATCTGTATTTCTTCTTCCTTAAACATGGAAATGTTTGTGTCCACAGGAAATGTCAGAATTCTATCAACTGCAGTTACACAGCTGTCTGCTCTTAGAAAGAACACACCCAAAATAACCCAACAAAACGGGGTTCTAGTGACATCTAGTGACCTTATATATTTCATGAAAGATCACATTCTCAGTGGAAAACACGAGCAATGGCCTGGAGAGGCAGTTAATGAAATAAACACACGGCACATAAAATGAAGGTCGTTTGGCTGTTACCCCCACATTTTGTCAAAGAAGCTCAGCCTCACTAAAAATCAAGGAAATGCAAATGAAATCAACTGTATCATTTCACCTACAAAGTAGGAAAGATTTCAGGGAATGCAACCTGATAGCATCTATCAAAAGTTTAAACATGTAATAAGCCCTCTAAACCCAAAAGTCCATTTTCAGAATTTAAACCTACGGAAATTCCAACAACATAAGAGACAGCTCTATACACATGGTCATCACCAGCTGGTCAACACCAAAATCTGATTGACTACATTCTTTGCAGTTGAAGATGGAAAAGCTTTATACAGTCAGCAAAAACAAGACCTGGAGCTGACTGTGGCTCAGATCATGAGTTCCTTATTGCAAAACTCAGGCTTAAATTGAAGAAAGTAGGGAAAACCACTAGACCACTCAGGTACTGTGTTAGTTGCTAAGCTGTGTCTGACTCTTTCCACTCAGGTATGACCTAAATCAAATTCATTATGATTATACAGTGGAGATGATGAAAAGATTCAAGGGATTAGATGTGGGAGACAAAGAACCTGAAGAACTATGGATGGAGGTTTGTAACACTGTACACAAGGCGTACCCAACCATCCCGAACCATCCCCAAGAAAAAGAAATGCAAGAAGGAAAATGGTTGTCTGAGGAGGCCTTACAAATAGCTGAGAAAAAGAAGAGAAGGGAAAGGAGAAAGGGAAAGATAAACCATATATACCCAAATAAATGCAGAGTTTCAGAGAACAGCAAGGAGAGGTAAGAAAGCCTTCTTAAGTGAACAATGCAAAGATAGAGGAAAACAACAGAATGGGAAAGACTAGAGATGTCTTCAAGAAAATCAGAGATGCCAAGGGAACATCTCATGCAAGGATAGGTACTATAGGACAGCAACAGCAAGCACCTAATGGAAGCAGAAGAGATTAAGAAGAGGCGGTAAGAATACACAGCAAAACTATACCAAAAAGGTCTTAATGACTCAGATAACCAGGATGGTGTGGTCACTCATCTAGAGCCAGACATTCTGGAGTGTGAAGTCCAGTGGGCCTTCGGAAGCATTACTATGAACACAGCTAATACAGGTGATGGAATTCCAGCTGAGCTATTTCAAATTCTAAAGGATGATGCTGTGAAAGTACTGCACTCAATATGCCAGCAAATTTGGAAAACCTAGCAGTGGCCAAAAGACTGGAAAAGGTCAGTTTTCATTCCAATGCCAAAGAATGTTCAAACTACCACACAATTACACTCATTTCACATGCTAGCAAAGTAATGCTCAAAATCCTTCAAGCTAGGCTTCAGCAGTACGTGAACCAAACACTTCCAGATATACAAGATGGATTTAGAAAAAGCAGAGTAACCAGAGATCAAATCGCCAACATTTGCTGGATCATAGAGAAAGCAAAAGAATTCCAGAAAAATATCTACTTCTGCTTCAGTGACCACGCCAAAGCCTTTGATTCTGTAGATCACAACAACTGTGGAAAATCCTTAAAGAAATGGGACTACCAGGCCATCTTACATGTCTCCTGAGAAACCTGTATGCAGGTCAAGAAGCAACAGTTAGAACTAGACATGGAACAATGGACTGTTTTCAAATTGGGAAAGGAGTACGTCAAGGCTGTATACTGTCAGCCTGTTTATTTAGTTTATATGCAGAGTACATCATGAGAAATGCTGGGCTGGATGAAGCACAAGCTGGAATCAAGATTGCCGGGAGAAATATCAATAAAATCAGATACACAGATGATAGACACCACTCTAATGACAGAAAGTAAAGAGGAACTAAAGAGCCTCTTCATGAGGGTGAAAGAGGAGAGTAAAAAAACTGGCTTAAAACGCAGCATTCAGAAAACTAAGATCATGGCATTGGGTTCCATCACTTCATGGCAGGCAGAAGGAGAAAAAATGGAAACAGTGACAGATTTTATTTTCTTGAGCTCCAAAATCACTGTGGATGGTGACTGAAGTCATGAAATTAAAAGACACTTGCTCCTTGGAAGGAAAGCTATGACAAACCTAGAGAGCATATAAGAAGCAGAGACATCAATTTGCTGACAAAGGTTGTTTAGTCAAAGCTATAGTTTTTCCAGAAAGACATGAGAGTTGGACCACAAAAACAGCTGAGCACCAAAGATTGATACTCTAGAACTGTGGTGCTAGAGAAGACTTCTGAGAGTCCTTGGACAGAAGGAAGATCAAACAAGTCAATCCTAAAGGAAATCAACTCTCAATATTCATTGGGAAGACTGATGCTGAAGCTCCAGTACTCTGGCCACCTGATGTGAAGAACCAACTCATTGGAACAGACCCTGATGCTGGGAAAGACTGAGGGCAGGAGGATGAGAAGGCAACAGAGGATAAGATGGTTGGATGGCATCACAAACTCAATAGACATTAGTCTGAGCAAACTCTGGGAGATAGTGGATGACAGAGAAGCCTGGCGTGCTGCAGTCCACGGGTTTGCAGAGAGTCAGGCACAGCTTACTGACTGAACACCACCACAAACAGATTATACCTCTGCAAGAAAGTATGTACACAAAGCTTCAATGCTGTACTGTTTCTGGCTGTAAAGAAAAAGAAAACGGAAACCTTCACTCTCACTAATAGGAAACAGGCTGCCTAAGTTGCTGGTTGTGTATTGTACTAAGTCCCGTCTGACTCTTTGTGGCCCCGTGGACTGTAACCCACAAGGCTGCTTTGTCCATCCAATTTCCCTGAAAGAATACTGGAGTGGGTTGCCATTTCTTTCTCCAAGGGTATCTTCCTGACCCAGGAATCAAACCCACATCTCATGTCTCCTGCTTTGGCAGGCAGATTCTTTATCACTGTGCTACCTGGGAAGGCCAAGTCACTGGGTAATCTACTATAAAAGACCATATGTATGTTCTTAAAATGGTATATTACATTAAAATGCGGAAAAACATTCGTAACTAAAAATGCATATGAATGCTCAGTAAATGGGCACCTGCTATCCTTCTGCCCAAAGGAACCAGAATAAAGAGCCAGGGCAGATAAGGCCACCAGCAAATGATGCTAGGATATAGGAAGCAAAGAACCAGAGAAGAGGAACCTCAGGTTCTGAGGACACAAGTCCAAGTCTCTGGCTGATTCCTGACCTACCTGTCCATGAGGCAAACAAGTTAGCCTGCAGCTAAGGCTTGAAGAATTGATTGAATCCAAGCAAATACCCAGCATAGGTCTTAAAATGACATTCCAAAGTTTAAAGCTAAATAAATCACCTGCTTCCTAAAACAAAAACAATACCCTTTGGAGTAACAGTAAAGAACCCAGAGTCTACATAACATTTACAACATCCAAAATACAACTCAAAGTCCTGTTACGGAAGAGTCAAGAAAATGTGACACATTCGTCAGGAACAAAGAAAATAAACCAAGAGCCACCAACCTCAAGATGCCAAAATGATCAGACAAGGAATTTTTCTAAGTATCTTCCGCCACAGAATGGAAAATACATGTGTAATGAAAGATGAGAAAAGCAGAGATAGGAAATCTCAGCTAGAAACAAAACATGCAAACATAAGAAAGAACCAAGTGGAAATGTCAGAAATGAAAAATATCTGAAACGCATCTAGTAAATAGACTTAATGACAGGATGGAACTGATAAAAGAGTCAATGAAACTTGTGGAAAATTTTCAAAAGCTGTATTACACGGGAGGGACTGGCAGATGACAGCCTACAGGCCACCTGGCCTATGACCAGGTTTTGTTATTAAGTTTTATTTTTCACACTCATTTGTTTGCTCTTCTCCAGGGCTCTTCCCACACCAGGGCAGGGAGCACTTGAATACAGACCACAAAGCCTAAAATATTTACTATCTGGCTCTTTACAAGAAAGCTTAGCCAATTCCTAATATCCAGCTAATTAAAGTAGTACCAGAAAAAGAGGCACAAGAGATAATCTGAAGAAACAACAGCCCAAATTTATCATGCTTTAGATGAAATATATAACCTTATATCATTAAAAAAAAAACCCAGCAAAATCTTCACAGAATAAATTTAAAGGCACCACATCCAGACCCTTAAACTTCTGAAAACCAAAGATGAGAAAACCTTGAAAGAAACCACACAAAAAGACACAGTACTCACAGTGGAGAAATTATTTGTATGACTACAGGCTTCTTATGAGGACAGAGACTCAGGGGAAACAGCTTTTAAGCAGTGGAAAACAGAAGCAAAAAACAAAAATATTGTCAACCTAGAATTGTAAAAACATTGAGAACATTATTCACAAAATAGGGACATCCTCAGATACAGAAAACCACAGCAATCTGTTGTTACCTGATAAAAAGAAATGCCAGACTGCCAGGATTAAAGGGAGAAATAAACAATTTAACAGAAACACTTGGCGAATGCAACACTCCAATCAACAATGGATAGAACAATTAAACAGATCAAGACAGACAGAAAAACATTTCAGTTCAGTTCAGTCTCTCAGTCGTGTCTGACTCCATGGACTACAGCATGCCAGGCTTCCCTGTCCGTCACCAACTCCCAGAGCTTACTCAAAACTCATGTCCATAAGTCGGTGATGTCATCCAACCATCCCATCTTCTGTCATCCCCTTCTCCTGCCTTCAATCTTTCCCAGCATCAGGGTCTTTTCCAGTGAGTCAGTTCTTCACATCAGGTGGCCAAAGTATTGGAGGTTCAGTATCAGTCCTTTCAATGAATATTCACAACTGATTTGCTTTAGAATTAACTGGCTTGATCTCCTTGCGGTCCAAGGGACTCTCAAAAGTCTCCTCCAATACCACAGTTCAAAAGCATCAATTCTTCAGTGCTCAGCCTTCTTTATGGTCCAACTCTCACATGCATACATGACTACTGGAAAAACCATAGCTTTGACTAGACAGATCTTTGTCAGCAAAGTAATGTCTCTGCTTTTTAATATGCTGTCTTGGTTCGTCATAGCTTTTCTTCGAAAGAGCAAGCGTCTTTTAATTTCATGGCTGCAGTCACCATCTGCAGTGATTTTGGAGCTGAAGAAAATAAAGTTTGCCACTGTTTCCATTGTTTCCCCATCTATTTGTCATGAAGTCATGGGACCAGATGCCATGATCTTAGTTCTCTGCATGTTGAGGAAAAGCCAGCCTTTTCACTCTCATTAAGAGACTTTTTAGTTCCTCTTCCCTCTCTGTCATTAGGGTGGTGTCTTCTGCATATCTGAGGTTATTGATATTTCTCCCAGCAACCTTGATTCCAGACTCATTTATCCAGCCCAGCATTTCACATGATGTACTCTGCATGTAAGTTAAATAAGCACACTGATAATATCTAGCCTTGATGTACTCCTTTTCCAATTTTGAACCAGTCTGTTGTTCCATATCCAATTCTAACTGCTGCTTCTTGACCTGCATAAGGTTTCTCAGGAGGCAGGTCAGGTGGTCTGGTATTCCCATCTCTTTAAGAATTTTCCAGTTCATTGTGATCCACACAGTCAAAGGTTTTTGCATAGTCAATAAAGCAGAAGTAGATGTTTTTCTAGAACTCTCTTGCTTTCTTAATGATCCAATGGATGTTGGCAATTTGATCTCTGGTTCCTTGCTTTTTCTAAATCCAGCTTGAACATCTGGAAGTTCATGGTTCACATACTGTTGAAGCTTGGCTTGGAGAATTTTGAGCATTACTTTGCTAGCATGTGAGATGAGTGTAATTGTGCGGCAGTCTGAACATTCTCTGGCATTGCCTTTCTTTGGGATTGGAATGAAAACTGACCTTTTCCAGAAAAACACTGAGAAAACAGTATAAATCAGCTAGATCTAATAAACATCTACATATAGAACATTGAATCCACAGTAACAGAATGAAGACACATTCTCTCAAGTGCACACACAACATTCACCTGGCCAGATCAAATGTTAGGGCATAAAAACAAGTCTCAACCACTTAAAAAAATCTTAAAATATGTTCTCCTCTCACAACAGAATGAAATGAGATACCAAAAAGAGAATCAAGTTTGGAAGGCTCAAAAATACGTAGAAATTAAGTAAGAAGCTCCTAAATAAATGGGTCAAAGAAGAAATCATGAGAGAAAATGGTAAACACCTGAAATAACTTAAAACAAAAATACCAAATTTCATGAGATGAAGCTAGAGCTATGCTTAGAAGAAATTTATAACTGTAAACATATCAAAAAAGAGTCAAGATTTCAAATGAATTTTCTAATGCTCTAACTAGATAAATAAAAGAGCAAACTGAACCCAAAACAAGCAGAAGGAAACAAATAATTATAGTGGAAATTTAAAAAAGAAAAGAAAAACAATGGAGAAACAGCAAAGAAACCAAAAGTTGGATCTTTGATAAGATCAAAGAAACTGAAAAGCCTTTAGCTTAAATTGATCAAGACAAAAAGAAAAGCGATATTAATTCATACTAGGAATGAGCCGCTACTGACCTTATCAAAATAAAAAGGACTATTACACAATACTACAAACAAGTGCATGCCAACAAATTAAAACAACCTAGATGAAATGAACCAACTCCAGAAAGACACAAACTATTTAAACTGACTCAAGAATAGAAAACTTAAGTAAACCTGTAACAAGAGACTTAATTACTAATCAAAACCCTCCACAAAAAAAGGCCAGGCCCAGATGGCTGCACTGGTGAGTTCTCCCAAATGCTTGAAGAACTAACACCAATCCCTATAACTTCAGAAGACAGAAGAACACAGCCCAACTAATTCTATGATGCCAATACTGCCTGACTCCAACACCAGAAAAAGTCATTCTAAGTAGTGACCAATATACCTTATGAATACAGCTGCTGCAAAAATGAAAATAAAGTACTAGCAAACTGATCCAGTTAGGAAAAAAAAAAGTATACAACATAACCAAGCAGAGTTTATCCCAGGAAAGCAAAGTTAGTTCACCACATGAAATCAATCTAATACACCACATTAATGAAATGAATGACAAATAAATATATGTGTATATATATCACATGGATATCTCAATAATTGCAGAAAAAGCATTTTGACAAAACCCAACATCCTTTAATAATAAACAAATTGAAAAAAATAAACAATAAAAACTAAGAATAGAAGGAAATTTCCTCAACCTGACAAAGTCTATTCATTAAAAAAAACATCCAAAGCTAACATCACACTTAATAGAGAAATAAAGAAAGCTTTTCTCCTAAGACTGGGAGCCAGACAAGATGTCCACTCTCACTGCTTCTATTCAATACTGTGCTGGAGATTATAGTCAGGGCAATTAGAATAGAAAAGGAAATAAAAGGCATCCAGATTGAAAGGGAAGAAGCAAAACTATCTCTGTAGACAGATTACAAAACACCGTATACAAAAAAATCCTAAGAAAATCACAAAGACACTTAGCTAACAGCAAGTTCAAAAACTTGCAGGATACAAAATCAACATACAAAAATCAGTTAAATTTCTGTATTTTAATAATTGAACAATCTAAAAATGAAATTAAGAAAACAATTCCATTTACAATACATCAAAAAGAAAATAAATTGGGAATAAATTTAACCTAGAAGGGGCAAGATTTACACACTGGAAACTACAAGACATGACGGAAAGAAATTACAGACAAGAAAATAAAAACATGGCCATGGATCACAAGTGCAACATCTATATAATTAACGACTTAACACAATCTCTATTAAATATCAGTTGCTCCCTTCCCTCCCTCCCCGAAAATGACAAGCAAATCCTGAAATTCATACAGAAATGCAAAGGAACTAGAAGAAAATCAAAACTGGAGAAGGCACACTTCCAACTTCAAAACTTACTGTAAAGCTACAGCAATTAAGTAATCATGAAATTAAAAGGTATGTGCTCTTTGGAAGAAAAGCTATATGACACACCTAGACAGTGTATTAAAAAGCAGACACATCACTTTGCCAACCAAAGTCCATATAGTCAAAGCTATGGTTTATCCAGTAGCCATAGAGGGATGTGAGAGTTGGATCATAAAGAAGGTTGAGCACTGAAGAATTCAAGTTTTTGAACTGTGTTGGAAAAGACTCTTGACAGTCCCTTGGATAGCAAGGAAATCAAACCAGTTAATCCTAAAGGAAATCAACCCTGGATATTCACTGAAAGGACTGATATTGAAGCTACAATATTTTGGCCACCTGATGGGAAGATCTGACTCATTGGAAAAGACCCTGATGCTGGCAAAGACTGAAGGCAGGAGAAGGGAGTGACAGGATGACACAGTTGGATGACATCACTGACTCAATGGACATGAGTTTGAGCAAACTCCAGAATACAATAAAGGACAGGGAAGCCTGGCATGCTGCAGTCCATGGGGTTACGAAGAGTCGGCCATGACTTAGTAACTGAACGATAACAACAGTAGTCAAGACAGTGTGGTGCTGGCATTAAGAGAAACACACAGATCAATGAAACAGAACTGAGAGTCCAGAAATACATCCAAGTATCTATGGCCAATTAACTTTCAACAAGTACATCAAAATAATTTAATGGGGAAACAGTCTATTCAACAAGTGGTACTGGAACAACTGGACAGTCACACATGAAAGTTAAGGTGACGCCAGAGCTCACACCATGTGCAAAAACTTAACTAAAGGAAACCACAGACCTAAGTGTTAAAGACAGAACTATAAAACTGTGAGAAGAGCCCTGCAATCAGGCAATCATTTCTTAAATATGACATTTAAAACTGAAACAACAAAGGAAAAAATAGAAACACTGGGCTTAAAAATTTTTAACTTGTGCTTCAAAGGATACCAATGAGAAAGTGAAAAGACAACCCACAGAAAGGGAGAAAATGTTTGCAAATAATATGTCTGATAAGGGTCTTATTATGTGTGCAAATAATATGTATCCAGAATAAAGAACTCTATCTCAAACAAGAATAATAACTCAAGTTTTAAAAAATGGATAGTGTTTCAGTAGACATTTCTCTGAAGATATATAAATAGCCAATTAAACCACGAAAAGCTTTTCAACATCATTGGTCACTAAGGAAATACAAGTCAAAACTACAGTTAGATACCACTTCACATCCACAGCAATGGCTATCAACATAAAGAGGGATAACAAGCCTCAAACATTACTGGTAGGAATGGAAAATGGTACACCCAACCCGAAAAACTGGCACTTGCACTAAATGCTAAACAAATGGTTTCCGTATAACTCAGAAATTTCATTAATAGGTGCATATATACCGAAGAGGATAGAAAATATATACATTCACATGAAAACTTGCACATAAATGTTCATAGCAGCATTACTCAGTGGCCAAAAGTGTAAATAAACCAAATGTCCTCCTACCAACTGATGAAGATAAAACATGATATTATTCAGTGACTCTAAGGAATAAAAAACTGACACAGGCTACAACACGAATGAAACTCCAAAACATGATGCCAAGGGAAAGAAACCCAACACAGGAAGCTGCATAATGTCGGGTTCCGTTTACGAGAAATGTCCAGACTAGGTAAATCCAAAGATAAAAAGTAGATTGATGGCTGCCAGCGGCTAGGAATAAGGAGCCCAAGGGGAATGACTGCTAATGGTTATGAAGCTCATCCTGAGAGGATAAAATGGTCCTGGATTAGGTAGTGATAACTGCTACAAACATCTAAATAGAATACATTAAAAACTACTAAAATGTACACTAACAGGGCAAATTTATATATGTGGATTTTAATTAACAAAAAAAAAAGAAAGAAACGCCAAACATTAACTATTCACACTGAAAGGAAATAGCAAAAGAAACTCAGATCCTCAGAAATGAAGAGTAAGAGAAAGAATAAATATACGGATAAACATAAGACACTATCTTTTCCTCTTAATTTATTTA
Source organism: Aepyceros melampus (assembly GCA_006408695.1). Classification (NCBI taxonomy): domain Eukaryota; kingdom Metazoa; phylum Chordata; class Mammalia; order Artiodactyla; family Bovidae; genus Aepyceros; species Aepyceros melampus. The sequence continues at coordinate 61,461 of SJXQ01004727.1, forward strand.
AAATACAGACAAGTGTTTAGAGCACAGTGACAACACTGTCTTGCAGGCCTCTAATGCACGTGGTTGAAATCCATTTGACCACCCTAACACAGGGGAGGGGGCTGAAACTACGGATACACAGTTGCCAAGTCTCCATCTGTATTTTATGTGGCATGGTACAATACTAAGTCTAAGCAGACTCAGAAGTTAAGGATCTATTGTGTAACCCCTAAAGCAATAACTAAAAATAAATAAAAAGAATGGAGAGAATTTTAGTCTAAAAACTAACACATCAAATAATCCCAAATAGGGACGGAAAAGGGAAGAAAGGAGCAAATGTGTCTCCTGCCTCTGCCTGGAAGGCCGAGAAGGGGTGACGCGCCACGGCCGGGAGCCCACCAGCCCCACATCTCAGTCCAGGATGCTGTCCCACTCACAGGGCTCACGGTCTGTGCGGAAACAGCTGACGCCGAGGCTGGGGGGAGCAGGCACAAGGTCACAGAGACACAGGAACTGGCTGAAGTTACCCAAATCTGAATGATCGAAGCACTAGACAGACAGTGTGAACTATAAGCCGTTGAAAAATACAAGAACCCAGCAGCTGACACTAATCAATCGGTGTGGGAAAAAAGAAGGCTCTTTCTCACAGCACACAGCTGGGCACAGCCAGAAGCGCTGGACTTGGCAAACAGTCATCCTGTAAGACTCGGGGTTAAGGTTGGGTCAGGCAAGAACTACCATGAACGACACACCTGGGGCCAAGGAAGCAGAAGGTCTACAGGATCTGAATCTGCCTCCCCACGAGCAGCTTATTAGCCTCAAAGGAAACAACAGTCATCACACAGTGGGGAAAAAAACCAGCAACGCCTTGCCAGGGAGTGAAACTCACATCCCATTAGGAGGCAGACTGAAACGGCAGGTTGCCAGGTAGGCAACCTCACTCGTGGAGCCTCTTGAGCCGGAGTCTAATCGTGGGCTAACAGGACGCATCCGAAATGAAGAACACCTTGTTTTAAACAAAAGAGTGGAGAGTGAGGCTGGAATCTTAAAGTCTGCCCAGACAACGGAAGACAAAGAAATGCAATCAGTCGTCATGCCTCACTGTTGAAGTTTTAACTAACAGGCTTAATTCTTTTAGAGCAGCTTCACACCTCAACAGCCAAAGTCTATGCCTTATATTCTGCCTCACTATTTTCATGTAAATTTACTCTAGTTTTCTAGACAATCAGCAGTATGACTCGTTTACAGCTGGATTTCAGTGATTTATATCACCGATACCCCACCCGCTCTGACCTCAGCCTCCTCCTGGCCTCCCCTTGACTATTTCTGCATTCTTGCGTGGGCTCAACTGTGTCCCCTAAACTCACATGACGTCCTGACGCCCCGGACCCAATGACGTGACTCCAGTTGGAAACAGGGCCTTGAAGGAGATAGTGAAGGTTGAATGAGGCCCCTGGAGGTGGGTAACCCAGTAAGATTAGGGTCCTTATAAAAGAGATGAGGACACAGAAACAGCCAGACCAAGTGAAGACAGAAACAAGATGGCCACCGGCAAGCCAAGGGGAGAGGCCTCAGAAGAACCCAACACCGTGGGCACCTTCATCGTGGACTTCTGGCCTCCAGAAGTCTGAGAGATACATTTCTGCTGCTCATGGCCACAGTCAGGGGTGTTCTGTTAAGAGACTGGCCACCTTAGCAGGCTAACAACCTGCTTCTCTGTTCCCTCAACACATCACAGACTCCGTCTCAGGGTCTCTGGACATGCTGGGAGTTACACCACACCCGTCTTTCGTCCTAGGAAACTGAGGATGTCAGATGCCCCCAGTAAGAGGCAGAGAAAAGATGGAAACAAAACTTTACCTAGTTCTGTGATTCATCCACACTCTACCAATACTAGAAACCTAAGGGCAGGGGGGAAAATAAACAGGAGAAAAGGACTCACTTGTCAACCCAGAGCACAGAGACGAGCTTCACGCCTCTCTCCTGTGCTTTTTCCCAGGTGCTCTGGTACCCGTCTTTGAACACGACATGAGTTACTTGTTTGTTAAAAGTTTTTGAAACCTGCAGACAAAAGGCAGAAAACAAAGGTAAATTTACTACTATTTGCATAAGTTTCTTAAATACAAGCCAGTGTCACTCTTGTAGACACCTGCCAAAGAAGCAACAAAATTATCAAATAGTATCAACCAATATATACAATAGTATATACAAATAGTGTCAACCAACATATACCAATATATACAATACATTCCCACCCCTGTTTATTCCAGGACTGCAAAGCTTGTTTAGAACAAAAAATCAATCATTATTTACTTCATTATAGCCACCTCAATTACATGCCAAAAATGCATTCGATAAACTTTAAAAGTTTATTAATGAGGAAAATGCACAGTAAATTAGGATCTGAAAGCTGGTATAAGACTGCATGATGGGAAATGCTGAAACTTTTCTGTTGAGGAGTATCTCCATTTTATCCAACTGGCCCCAGCCAGCGCAGTATGTCAAGAAAAGAAAAAGTGTTAGGATTAGAGAAAAATAAAACGGCTCTGTGCACTTAACAGTCAATTGTGCACATTGTTAAAAATCCCAAAAATGCCACAGAATTCAGAAGAGTTTGGTAAGTTTTCTGGACACAAGGCAGATATGCAAAAATAACTAGTTCTATATAACAGCAACAGGAAAAAGAATTCAAAAGATACCATTCATAACAGCAACAAAATAACCAGAGAAAAATCATAAAATATCACTGAGAAAATTAAATAAACCCAAATCAGCAAAGGCATACGTCATGTTGATGCTTTAGAAGATTCCTGTATATAAACTTGTCAGTTCTCTCCATACTGATTTGCTGTTCTCTATCCAATACCAATCAAGATCCCAAAAAAGCTTCAGGCTGCAAACTGACAAACCAGTTCCAATTTGTATCTGGGAAAGCAAAAGGCTAAGAAAGCTAGAACCCCTTGACTTGAAGAACAAAGGGTAAGACTTATTATAAAGAGTAATTAAGACAGGGGGGTTTGTCATGAGAACAGACTGTATGGGTACTGAAACATGGTTATCTAATGACAAACGCGTCACTGCTATAGGACAGCCTTTCAAATAATGGTGTTGAGATCATCCACTGGGAAAAAAATCAAGGCTATGGTTTTTCCAGTGGTCATGTATGGATGTGAGAGTTGGACTGTGAAGAAAGCTGAGCACCGAAGAAGTGATGCTTTTGGACTGTGGTGTTGGAGAAGACTCTTGAGAGTCCCTTGGACTGCAAGGAGATCCAACTAGTCCATTCTAAAGGAGACTAGTCCTGGGATTTCTTTGGAGGGAATGATGCTGAAGCTGAAACTCCAGTTCTTTGGCCACCTCATGCGAAGAGTTGACTCAATGGAAAAAGACTCTCATGCTGGGAGGGATTAGGGGGGCAGGAGGAGAAGGGGACAACAGAGGATGAGATGGCTGGATGGCATCACCGACTCGATGGACATAAGTTGGAGTGAACTCTGGGAGTTGGTGATGGACAGGGAGGCCTGGCGTGCTGCAGTTCATGGGGTCACAGAGTCGGATATGACTGAGCAACTGAACTGATTTCATACCACTTACAAAAACTAACTTCAAATGTACTGTAAATCTAAATGTGAAAGGCAAAATGATAAAGCTTCCGGAAAATAAGAGAAAAATTCCCACAACTGCCATGTAGAAATAGATTTTTTTAAAACAAGATACACACACAGAAGCTCACCATAAGGAATAAACTACCATTATCATCAAAAGACACTATTAAGGTGAAAAAGAAAGCCACAGACAGAAAATATTGCAATTCACAGGGCTGACCAAGGGGTCAACTGAAGAGTATAAAGAATGCTTACAAATCAAGAAGAAAAAGAAAAACCCAATGCAAACATGAGGTGGAGACCTGAACAGGGTCTTCAAAATAAGTATGGGAAGATGACAGGAAAATGGAAATTCACACCAGGCTGATACACCACCAGAAACACACTGTGATGGCTGAAGGTAAAGACAGACAAGACCAAGCACACACAGCAGCGGGGCTTTCACATGCTGACAGAATTAGAAACTTATGCAAACACCGCAGAAAGCTGCTAGGAACTCACAGACAGCTTTCTCAGATGTGAAACGGTCTTCTGTCACACAGAAGACATCTTTGTTCTAAAAGATACAGGCTAAATATATGTAGGGACAAATTATGGTATCTGCAATTTACTTGTGAATAGTTCAGGGAAAAAATACTGTTTACAGAAATGGAGTCCAAGCAAGTATGTTAACTGTTGGGTCTATATTCACCATACTAGTCTTTCAACTTTTCTATTGGAAAAATTCCTAAATAAGAGGTGGGGGGAAAAAAATTCAAGAGATCCAAGACCTTAATACTACTCTCAAAAGCCATTCTGCCAGCTCCTATGTTCTGCAGCTTTTTCCTGTCACAATAACACACAGAGCCCAAGTATGTGGTTGGTATCATCAAGTGGAAACCCTCCCGAAATCCTAACAGGTTCACCTTCTGATTTAGCATAAGAAAAGGTGTCTTCTCAGGTTCAAAAGCAAACCCCGGGCCCTGCCTTCTGACTGTCACCCTAGTCTGCTCTTGGGTCTTTCCCCTGCTCACTAGGTCAGGGACCAGGGTGAGTCAAAGGAAACTCAGGAGCAGACACTCTGCCTGAGTAAGGGAGAACACTGCCCTCCAGTTTATGTTATGCCCTGACCGTCCCTGATCCTTGCCCTGGCTTCAGTGGTATCTTACCTGTGTTAATCTCTCCTTTCACCAGCCGACCAGCCCCCCTCCCCAAGTCCCCCCCAGCCACGAAGTCGGCTCACATCTGAACACCGGCTTCGAGCTGCTGCCTTGACCATCCCATTCCTCAGGTCTCCATGATTCCCTTAACCCAGCTCACTGAACATGGGGACACTCAACAAGGATCTTACAGCTTTCAAGTGCAAAGAATATTTCCCAGCCTAACTTTTCGTAAACTTAGGCAGTGTTTTAGAATTTCCATCTTTGAAGTCTGTCCCTCCTCCCACTTCCAGGCGTGTTTTCTGGATTCTCCTGGCATCCTTCCCAGTCTCGGTCCGGGGGTCCATAACTTCCATACCAGCCCTGCAAATACTAAACAGGCTCCACCTTCAGCACTTTTCGTTCTAACCACCTGGGTAGTCACCACCCCTGACTCTTATGACCCTGATGCCTAAAACAGATCTCTAGACCTGACAATCTCAAGTTCCAGATTTGTACATCCAAATGTCTATCACGTACTTCCAATATCCCCCAATTCACAACTTTTCCGTTAAAAAAACTGTTCCTTTTCCTGTATTCCACACTTTGATGAAGAGTATCAGGCATCCGAACAGCCAGTGGCAGGACCTGTATTTCCACCCTGGAGCTCTCCTCTTGCATCACCCCCAAGCCCAGCTGTTCTCAATTTCTCATACCATGGTTCTCTCCTTTTTCCTTCTGCCACTTACCCACTGTCCTTTGTCCATCATGCTCTAAGTAAAAACTCCCAAAATAAGAAAACACAAATAGATCTCCTTATGTTTCAGACGACTGTCAGGTGCAGCAATGGTAAAATGAATTTCTTACCTTCGCCCCCATATCCACAAGTTGATTCCTAAAGGTCTTTGAGTAATTTTCTGTCCTATTGGCTGACCACACTTCAACATAGGCCACAACATCTGAAAAGAAACAAGATGTTAGCACGAAATATATCTGATAAACCCTCACCCAAAGATTTCAACAGATTTTTCTCCTGTTGTATTCACATCAAAAAGTAAATTAAGATTTCTTCTGCTAAAAGTGCCATTAGTTTCTTTAAAATTTCAAGGGAAAAACAACTTTACTCATACATATGTCACAGTTTACATTCTCAATTCTTCCCAAATTCTTAAACCAAACCTAACTTTCTAATGCCAGAGTCTGTTTTCTGTAAAGGACCAGAGAGCAATTATCTCAGGCTTTGAGGGCCAAACAACCACTCAGTAGAAGGCTGCAGCACAAAAGCAAAGACAAAAACATAACTGCATTACAACAAAACTTTATGGAAAATGAAGCCTGAATTTGATATAGACTTCATTTGTCCTCCTCCTTCGGTTCCTCCAACCCCCTCAACCATTTTAAAAAAGTAAAGGGCACTTTTAGTTTGCAGGTCCTACAAAAACGCGGTCAACAGGCAGCCTTTGCGGGGCAGGGAACACAGCTTACGAAATCCTCCCTGCTCAAAGCCCGGTGCCTTTCAGGAGTGCCTGGAGGGAAGCATTCCTCACTGAGAGGTTCTGCTCACACTGACAGAGAACAGGGAGAGGAGTTACTGGTTCTTCTTCTAATTTCACTGGAACCCCCTCCCCGCAAACCCACCCGGCCATACAAAGACGCCAGAACCCAGGAAATGCTGAAAACCAACCCCCCGGGCCTCCCAGCCCTTTGCGTGCCTGCGCCGCGCGCCTGAGATGGGGCGGCGCGGGCCCTGGGCTCCGAGACGGACCCCCAACCGTCACGGGCGGTCCCGGTGCTGGGCTAGAGGACAGACCCTCGCCTCCTCCCGGCAGCCGGGCTGGCGACCCCGGGGGCGCCCGTGCTGAGGCCCGGCCGCCGTCGCGCCGGCTCGGTCCCCGCCTGCTCACCTTTCAGGACGCGGCCCCCGACGCTCCCGGGGGCCGCCATAACGGGCGGCAAGGACGCGCAGACGTGACGCAGTGGCGGCAGCGCGCATGCGCAGGGCGGGCTCTGCGGAAACCCGCCCGTCCGCGTCCTCTGAGCAACCAATAGGAGCCGGCGGGCGGGACCAAGACCCCTCCGCGCGGGCGGTGGAGGCCGGTTCCCTCCGGTCGTACCCACACGGCGCGTCAGCTCCCGCGTGGAGACCCGGGGTCTCCGGTTCCCGCGGGAGGTCCCCCTAGCCGGGCTGTCTCCCTCGAGCCCTACAGCCCTACAGCAAATCCCAGAGCAGATGAATCCCAGAGGGAGCGGGGGAGCCTGCCCTCAGGAGGAGCCTGGCCGCCTGGTCCTTATCTTCTGGGTTTCAAGCCTCCCGCCAGCCCGGGAGCCCCGCCCCCGCCGCGCAAGCCCCGCCCCGCCGCGCAGGCCCCGCCCCGAGGGCTGCGCGCATGCGTCCTGCGGGAGCTTGGCTCAACCCGCAGCCTCCCTGCAGTGACGGGTAAGAAGGGACGACTGTTGGCCCCCGACTTGATAAGCGTTCTCTGTTTAATCTACCCGAAACACTGAGTCAGTTAAAAGACCTGTGTTGTCTGTATTAAAGAAGGAACCACCAAACGTGTGAAAAGTCTCATTTTTAATGATTTCAGTACCATTTTTGTGTTCTATCATGTAGGATATAGTCTATTTAACAGGCTTAAAGAAACATAATCTTAAGGGAGTTCCCTTATAATCAGATGCTAAAGTACAGGCTTCATTTGGAAATCAGACTGGACTTGGAGTTTGGGGGCTGACAGCGACTACAGGGCAGGGAGGCCTGCAGTCCATGGCGGGCAAAGAATCGGACAGGACTGAACAATTGGACATCAGCCACTAACTAGCTCTGAGATGTTAACGAGTTCCTAACACTCTCCAAATTTCATTTCCTTGTAGAAAAGCATTAATAATAGTAGAGATAATTAACATTTAATGAACACTTGGGTTTCCTACGTGCCTCCGTGGGTGAAGAATCCTCCTGCAATGCAGGAGATCCAGGGATGGATCCCTGGATCAGGAAGATCCCCTGGAGGAGGAAATGGCAACCTACTGCAGTACTCTTGCCTGGAAAATCCCATGGACAGAGGAGCCTGGCGGGCTACAATTCATAGGGTCTCAGAGAGTTGGCAATGGCACCCCACTCCAGTACTCTTGCCTGGAAAATTCCATGGGCGGAGGAGCCTGGTGGGCTGCTGTCCATGGGGTCGCTAAAGTCGGACACGACTGAGTGACTTCACTTTCACTTTTCACTTTCCTGCATTGGAGAAGGAAATGGCAACCCACTCCAGTGTTCTTGCCTGGAGAATCCTAGGGACGGGAGAGCCTGGTGGGCTGCGTCTATGGGGTCGCACAGAGTCGGACACGAGCGAAGCGACTTAGCAGCAGCAGCAGCAGCAGCGGAGAGTTGGACATGGCTGAGCACAGCACACAGCACAGCGAACACTTATCATTTAAGTGGTGTATTATCGAAGTTTCGATGTGTTGTCAAATTGAATCCTACTCATAAGGTGAGTGTTGTTATATAGCACTTACATGTATTTTCCTCCTGGATTCTCAATAAAATTCTATTATTTTATAGGTATTTATTATTGTAACCTGGAGACTAACCATTGAAGCCTCCTTTGCACCCTTCCCAACTCCTTTACAATTAAAAATGCTTTCTCTTTTATAGCTTGTATCACTTCATGCTTACAACAGTTTCTGTTAAGCAATATTATACAATTTATACAATAAGTAATCAGGTTCAAGAGAGGTTACCTGACTAGTGCAAAGTAACAAAGTTTACTGCTAACACTTAAAACTTGTTGAAACTGAAAATAATACCTTTAGTTCTTTTTGCTATAGTCAGCAGAAGGGTATGTGTACAAGAACATGGACTGCTCTCCTTTCATTCCTTCATTCAGCCCTAATTGTTAAATCAGCTGTTAATAGGGCCCAGTGAGCTCACTGTGCTTCTGAAGAATTATGTTGAGTATGTGCATCCACCAAACCCCACTTCCTGGACTCAAATCTGTGATCAATACCTATATCATCATCACACCTAATAAATTCTACCCTGAGGCAATGGGGACACAGTCTACCTGAGAGTGTGAACTCAGCTCGAGGGAATAACAGATAAGAAAAAGTGTTAAACTATGGTGAAATCTAAATGTATATTGATTGCACAAATAAAAATAACATAAAATGGATTGTTTAAAACAAAAATGATAGTCACCTGAGGTTTAAATACAATGTACGGAAGCCCCGCCCCTATCCAAAGTTTCATTTAGCTTCTTCTTACTTGGTTGACCACCTCTTCACAGCAGAAGGCGACTCTATCCTCTAAACTACAGACATCTCATCCTTAAGAGCAAAGTTAACTACTGGGTTCAAAGAAACGTGGCCTTGACACTAACACTCTCTAGTTTTATTTTTCATGGTTGTCTATTTTGAGTTTCTAATAAAACAACCTAGAGAAAGGATCTAGTGAAGTCTGAAATAAGTTACCTGTGCTTCTTCATTTTTGCTCTCTGCAAAAGTATAAAAAATGAAAGCCAGTTTTTTTTCCTCTGCCAGTGCTCACCTGTAATAAAAGGGATAAACACTCAAAGCCCTTTTATATGCACTGAGGACAAAGGTAGACTGAAAATATTGACTTTCCTGAGCCCTGCACTTCAGCTCAGCAGGAGGTGAGTTTTCAGAGGTTCCTCCCTGACAACTTTCCTACCGTCAGGATGAGCACGCTGCTGAGAAGGCCTGGCAAACCAGTCAGATAAAAGGCTCAGGGCTTCAGAAGGAAATGCGGGTGCCCGGAGTCTGAAGTTCCCTCTAGACTCTTCCATTCTCAACAGTACTGTATCAACATTTAGGGCAGAAGTGGGTCTGGTTTCCTAGAAATGCATGAATTTCAAAGGTGAGGCATAGATCACTGAGTTACATTTTTCTTTATGATGTTTCTACAAAACCTAAAAAAAAAAAAAAAAACAGTGGAGAGAGATTTGACTAGCATACACTGTCTGATAGAAAACTTTAAAACTGTAATTTCTTAGTGAAAATATAAATCTCTTAATTATTAGTGTTAGAAGGGAATTTGGCATTTTTATACTAATAATGGCAAATTATGCTTTTCTCAAACTTACACTTTTAAAAGGTTTCATGTGTTTTCAAGTGAGATTATTATTTGATGATACAGAGTAACATGCTTGTCCTCAAAAACATTGAAAAAATTGCAAAAAACATGTATACATGAATTGAGATAAATGAATGACTGAAAAGGGAAGAAAAGCACTGGGAAAGGCAATGAAAGCCAAAATGATTTGCAAGAACAATAATGGATTATTTCAGCTTTCTATCTTTGTCATGTTTTACAGCAATAAAAATTGGACTTTATAGCTGACTGAGAAGTAATGTTCTTATCCTAATTAGCTCAAATATGAGTTCAAATAAGATAAGGATTCTTTACAAGAGTTTTTACCTAGGCCAGCCACTTTGCTTAAGTTCCAAGAAATACATGGCCCATTATCTTTATTTCTCCCAGGATCTCTGTAAAATACAATCAGAAAACCTGCACAATATTACCCTTCTGTGAGTAGGTGAAATGTAGCAAGACACATCTCTAGGGAAATGCTTCTTTGCTAGTACTGGCTTTTTTTTTTAAGTAGTTATTTTCAGTTACCTTAGTAATTGTCATTTAGTGCGGGGGGGGGAATGGCATTCCTAGTGGCATGCAGGATCTTAGTTCACTGACCAGGGATCAAACCTGTGGCCCCCACACTGGAAGTAGTCTTAACCCCTGACCCCCAGGGAAGTCCCACATAGTTGAAATTTTAAAATGTAAGTCAGCATCTCTCCCCATCGCTGCTTGTTCTAACTGCATTTAGTATCGACCTATTCCTTCATTTATTCACAGATGTTTGCCATGCCAGTGTTCTTGCCTGGAGGATTCCATGGCCAGATAAGCCTGATGGGCTACAGTCCATAGGGTGGCAAATAGTCGGACGTGACTGAACACACCTACAGCGTATCCAATGACCGCTGACTTAGGAAAGGGGTAGACACACCATTAGCAAGCAGGTTGTTTTAAAGAATTTTCTGTGGCCTGGAGCATTTGCCCCTCAACACCCTGATTCCGACTCAAAACTAAACTGCCTGAAATCCTTTTCAAAAGCAAAACCCAAAAATTAAGCCCCACGGGAAAATGCTTACAATATATTGTTAAGTTGAAAAAAGTAGGGCGCCAGAATATATATGGTATGACCTCAAATTTGTTTTTTTAAAAAAAGGTCTCTATTCTGGGGCTCTATTCAGGCCAAGATGCATCAGTACAGCAATATGAGTTCCTGAAATACTGGATATTCGGCACCATTTGGAAGCCAACTGGGGTCTTGAACCACCTTGGGCTTTCTGCCTGCTCCCTCCCAACGTATCTCGCCCCCTTTCCGTCTAGCTTGCTCTGATCCAGCAGCTAGAAGGTTAACACTAGGCCCAGTCAGGGGACCTTGGGATCCCTCCAAACCTCCTGGAGGGAGGTCCCTTATCACTGGTAACTGCCTTGGCCATTTCTTTTTTAAGGAATCCTCCAGTATATGAAAGTGACAGTCACTCAGTTGTGTCCGACTCTTGGCAACCCCGTGGACTGGAGCCTGCCAGCTCCTCTGTCCTTGGAATACTGGAGTGGGTAACCACCAGCCATACTGGCTGCTAAATATTTTTTATATATTATGACTGTTTATATGCAGAAGTAATTGTTCTTTTTAACCCCCACTACTCAACCTACCATCAATTACTGTAGCCTCCTAAGACAGATTTTAATTTCTGTCTAGAATAAAGACGCCTTTGTTCCCTCACCCACTCTTCCCTCCCTCTTACTTCCTTGCTCTTCCCTTCCTTTCTCCTTCCCTCCACTGCTCCTCCCCTTCATTCCCTCCTCCTCTCGCTCCCTGTCTCCCTTTCTCAAGGGACTCCCAGTCTCACTCCTGCTTCTTTGTGCAGCAACAGCTGGAGACCAAGTTCTCCAGGAAGAGGCAGGGTCGTGCCAACACAGAGCCTGGGCAGTCAGATCCCAACAGTGAAAGGCTTCTATCCCGAAGTCCAGATTAGCCTAGGGAAGAGATGGTTCTGGATGCAGACGGCGGAGGACCACAAGGGTAGAACTGGGCAGACACGTTAGATGCTTCTTCCAGGACAGGCAGGGGTTGATAGTGTTGGGGAAGGGACTGCCATCAGAGGGGCCACGGAGATGCTGCTGGTGTGACCCGATCATGCCCCCTCCCGAATCCCCGCGTGCCCTCCCTCCACTGGAGCCCTGGCTGGGAGGTACACCCCCTCCCACACCCGCCATTGACTGTCCCTTGAGTCGGTGAGGCTGAGTTCAAAAGCCTTGCTCCCTCTTTCAGGGCAGGACACAGAATCACGGGATGATTTTTCACCCCAGAGCCCCCTGTGAGTCAGGCTGAAGCTGAAGGTCACCTGCTCGCCCTGCTTAGCTCCTCTGCAGACCCTGCTCTCTTGCCCCCAGCTCCTGTCCTCCGCTGCTGGTAACAGAGCACGCCTGACCTCTATGACTTCAGCCCACAGGACTGTCTGACGGTGTGTGAGCTGACTGCTCCTTACTTGCACTCCCAGTGCACTCACACTCAGGGGGCAGGTAGTGGAGCCTGGGCTCCCTAGAGCCCTCTCCAGGCTCCTCCAGGCATCTGAGCTGCGCTGGCTTAAGGAAGGCCTGGGGCTTCGTCTGCGTCTCCTTCCCACTCAGCCACTCCAAGAGACTTGAGGCTTCCGCAAAGCCTGATGGTCCCAGGATAGCTAGACATTTTTCTTTTCTGGAGTATAGTTGACTTACAATGTGGTGTTTATTAGTTTCAGGTATCCTGCAAAGTGAATCAGTTATATATATACATGATTCACACACACACACACACACATACACACTATATATATAACTGATTCACACACGCACACGCACACTATATATATATATAACTGATTCACAGAAGAACTATAAAAAATAAATCTTCATAACCCAGATAAGCACAATGGTGTGATCACTCACCTAGAGCCAGACATCCTGGAATGTGAAGTCAAGCAGGCCTTAGGAAGCATTACTACGACCAAAGCTAGTGGAGGTGATGGAATTCCAGTTGAGCTATTTCAAATCCTAAGACATGATGCTATAAAAGTGCTGCACTCAATATGCCAGTAAGTTTAGAAAACTCAGCAGTGGCCACAGACTCTAAAAGGTCAGTTTTCATTCCACCTCCAAAGAAAGGCAATGCCAAAGAATGCTCAAACCACCCCACAAGTGCACTCATCTCACATGCTAGCAAAGTAATGCTCAAAATTCTCCAAGTCAGGCTATGTGAGCCATGAACATCCAGATGTTCAAGCTGGATTTAGAAAAGGCAGAGGAACCACAGATCAAACTGTCAACATTTGTTGGATCATCGAAAAAGCAAGAGAGTTCTAGAAAACATCTACTTCTGCTTTATTGATTATGCCAAAGCCTTTGACTGTGTGGATCACAATAAACTTAACTCAGCAGTGGCCACAGACTCTAAAAGGTCAGTTTTCATTCCACCTCCAAAGAAAGGCAATGCCAAAGAATGCTCAAACCACCCCACAAGTGCACTCATCTCACATGCTAGCAAAGTAATGCTCAAAATTCTCCAAGTCAGGCTATGTGAGCCATGAACATCCAGATGTTCAAGCTGGATTTAGAAAAGGCAGAGGAACCACAGATCAAACTGTCAACATTTGTTGGATCATCGAAAAAGCAAGAGAGTTCTAGAAAAACATCTACTTCTGCTTTATTGATTATGCCAAAGCCTTTGACTGTGTGGATCACAATAAACTGTGGAAAATTCTGAAAGAGATGGGAATACCAGACCACCTGACCTGCCTCCTGAGAAATCTGTATGCAGGTCAAGAAGCAACAATTAGAACTGGACATGGAACAACAGACTGGCACCATATCGGGAAAGGAGTACATCAAGGCTGCATATTGTCATCCTACTTATTAACTTATATGCAGAGTACATCCTGAGGAATGCTGGCCTGGATGAAGCACAAGCTGGAATAAAGATATTCAGGAGAAATATGAATAAGCTCAGATATGCAGATGACAACACCCTTATGGCAGAGAGCAAAGAACTAAAGACCCTCTTGATGAAAGTGAAAAAGGAAATTGAAAAAGTTGGCTTAAAACTCAACATTCAAAAGACCAAGATCATAGCATCCTGTCCCATCACTTCATGGGAAATAGACGGAGAAACAATGGAAACAGTGACAGACTTTATTTTGAGGGGCTCCAAGATCACTGCTGATGGTCACTACAACCATGAATTTAAAAGATCTTGTTCCTTGGAAGAAAAGCTGTGACAAACCGAGACAGCATGTTAAAAAGCAGAGACATTACTTTGCCAGCAAAAGTTTGTCTAGTCAAAGCTATGGTTTTTCCAGTAGTCATACATGGATGTGAGAGTTGAACTATAAAGTTGAGCACCAAAGAATTGATGCTTTTGAACTGTGGTGTTGGAGAAGACTCTGGAGAGTCCCTTGGACTGCATGGAGATCAAACCATTCAATCCTAAAGGAAATCAGTCCTGAATATTTATTGGAAAGAATGATGCTGAAGCTGAAACTCCAATACTTTGGCCACCTGTTGCGAAGAACTGACTCATTGGAAAAGACCCTCATGCTGGGAAAGATCGAAGGCAGGAACAGAAGGGGACGACAGAGGATGAGATGGTTGGATGGCATCACTGACTCTGGACATGAGTTTGACCAAGTTCCAGGAGTTGGCGAAGGTCATGGAAGCCTGGCGTGCTGCTGTCCCTGGGTCACAAAGAGTAGGACACGGCTGAGCGAAAGAACTGAGCAGAATCACCTGTTTGGCTCAGTAGCAACCAGCTCCCATCCCTTATGGCCAAAAATCACTTCATTAAGAAAACAAAAGACAACTTTGTCGCTCTCACCTAGGGAAATTCCAAGGCTTTAGGAGCTTTGCACTAGAAAACAGGATAAAGATCAAATCAGTTATTTTGATTACCAACAGCACTATCTCAGGTAAACAGTTCAGTGGTGTTAAGTATAAGCTGTGCTTCAGATCACTTTGTTGTGCAAGGCATAATGATAAATGTATTTGCATTTTTTTCTTTTGCAACACTAACTCCATAACTTCTAACTAACACTAACTTCATCTTTCCCATTTCCTGGCAACTACCCTGCTTTTCGTCTCTATAAATTTGACTCCTCTAGGAACCTCAGATAGTTCAGTTCAGTCGCTCAGTTATGTCTGACGTTTTGCCACCCCATGGACTGCAGCATGCCAGGCTTCCCTGTCCATCTCCAACTCCTGCAGCTTTCTCAAACTCATATCCATTGAATCAGTGATGCCATCCAACCATCTCATCCTCTGTTGTCCCCTTCTACTCCTGCCTTCCAGAATAAGGGTCTTTTCCAATGAGTTAGTTTTTAACATCAGGTGGCCAAAGTATTGGAGTTTCAGCTTCAGCATCAGTCCTTCCAATGAATATTCAAGACAGATTTCCTTTAGGATGGACTGGTTTGATCTCCATGCAGTCCAAAGGACTCTCAAAAGTCTTCTCCAATGCCACATTTCAAAAGCATCAATTCTTCAGTGCTCAGCTTTCTTTATAGTCCAACTCTCACATCCATACATGACCACTGGAAAAACCATAGCCTTGACTAGATGGATCTTTGTTGGTAAAGTAATGTCTCTGCTTTTTAATATGCTGTGTAGGTTGGTCATAACTTTTCTTCTAAGGAGCAAGCATCTTTTAATTTCATGGCTGCAGTCACCATCTGCAGTGATTTTGGAGCCCCCAAAAATAAAGTTGTCACTGTTTCCATTGTTTCCCCATCTATTTGCCATGAAGTGATGGGATCGGATGTCATGATCTTGGTCTTTTGAATGTTGAATTTTAAGCCAACTTTTTCACTCTCCTCTTTCACTTTCATCAAGAGTCTCTTTAGTTCTTTTTTGCTTTCTGCCATAAAGATGGCAAATATCCTGATTCCAGCTTGTGCTTCATCCAGGCCAGCATTTCTGCATACAAGTTAAATAAGCAGGGTGACAATATACAGCCTTGATGTACTCCTTTCCTGATTTGGAACCAGTCTGTGGTTCCATGTCTAGTTCTAACTATTGCTTCTTGACCTGCATACAGATTTCTCAGGAGGCAGGAAAGGTGGTCTGGTATTCCCATCTCTTTCAGAATTTTCCACAGTTTGTTGTGATCCACACAGTCAAAGGCTTTGGCATAGTCAATAAAGCAGAAGTAGATGTTTCTCTGTAATGCTCTTGTTTTTTCAATGATCCAGCAGATGTTGGCAATTTGCTCTCTGGTTCCTCTGTGTTTCCTAAATCCAGCTTGAACATCTGCAAGTTCATGGTTTACATACTGTTGAAGCTTGACTTGGAGAATTTTGAGCATTACTTTGCTAGCATGTGAGATGAGTGCAGGTGTGGGGTAGTTTGAGCATTCTTTGACATTGCCTTTCTTTGAGTTTGGAATGAAAGCTGACCTTTTCCAGTCCCGTGGCCACTGCTGAGTTTTCCAAATTTGCTGGCATATTGAGTGGAGCACTTTAACAGCACCATCTTTGAAAAAGCTCAGCTGGAATTCCATCCCTTCCAGTAAGTTTTTTTGTAGTGATGTTTTGTAAGGTCAGCTTGACTTTGCATTCCAGGGTGTCTGGCTCTAAGTGAGTGATCACACCATCATGCTTATCTGGGTCATGATTATCTTTTTGTACAGTTCTTCTGTGTATTCTTGCCACCTCTTCTTAATATCTTCAGCTTCTGTTGGGTCCATATCATTTCTGTTCTTTATTGAGCCCATCTTTGCATGAAATGTTCCTTGGTCTCTAATTTTCTTGAAGAGATGTCTAGTCTTTCCCATTCTACTGTTTTCCTCTGTTTCTTTGCATTGATCATTGAGGATGATCAATGATAAAGCTTTTTTATCTCTCCTGCTATTCTTTGGAACTCTCCATTCAAATGTGTCTATCTTTCCTTTTCTCCTTTGCCTTTTGTGTCTTCTTTTCTCAGCTATTTGTAAGGCCTCCTCGGATATCCATTTTGCCTTTCTGCATTTCTTTTTCTTGGGGATGGTCTTGATCACTGCCTCCTGTACAATGTCACGGACCTTGGTCCATAGTTCCTGAGGCACTCTGTCTATCAGACCTAATCCCTTGAATCTATTTGTCACTACCACTATATAATTGTAAGGGATTTGATTTAGGTCATACCTGAATGGTCTAGTGGTTTTCTCTACTTTCTTCAGTTTCAGTCTGAATTTGGTAATAAGGAAGGAGTTCATGATCTGAGCCACAGTCAGTTCCTGGTCTTGTTTTTGCTGACTCTATAGAGCTTCTCCATCTTTGGCTGCAAAGAATATAATCAATCTAATTTCAGTATTGACCATCTGGTGATGTCCATGTGTAGAGTTTTCTCTTGTGTTGTTGGAAGAGGGTGTTTGCTATGACCAGTGCATTGTCTTGGCAAACTGTTAGCCTTCCCTGCCTCATTTTGTACTCCAAGGCCAAATTTGCCTGTTACTCCAGGTATCTCTTGACTTCCTACTTTTGCATTCCAGTCCCCTACAGTGAAAAGGACACCTTCTTTGAGTGTAAGTTCTAGAAGGTCTTGTAGGTCTTCATAGAACCGTTCAACTTCAGCTTCTTCAGTATTACTGATTGGGGCATAGACTTGATTACTGTGATATTGAATGGTTTGCCTTGGAAATGAACAGATATTCTGTCATTTTTGAGATTGCATCCAAGTACTGCATTTCAGACTCTTTTGTTGACCATGATGGCTACTCCATTTCTTCTAAGAGATTCTTGTCCACAGTAGTAGACTACTGTGAACTACAATGACTGGAATGGGTGAATTTAACTCAGATGAGGTACTCTTGCCTGGAAAATCCCATGGACAGAGGAGCCTGGTAGGCTGCAGTTCGTGGGGTCGCTAAGAGTCAAACACGACTGAGTAACTTCACTTTCACTTTTCACTTTCATGCATTGGAGAAGGAAATGGCAACCCACTCCAGCGTTCTTGCCTGGAGAATCCCAGGGATGGCGGAGCCTGGTGGGCTGCCATCTATGGGACTGCACAGAGTTAGACACGACTGAAGCGACTTAGTAGCAGCAGCAGCAGCAGCAGCAATTTGTCTTGATTCATAGACCTAACATTCCAGGTTCCTATGCAGTATTATTCTTTACAGCATCGGACTTTACTTCCATCACCAGTCACATCCACAGCTGAGTGTTGTGTTTGCTTTGGCTCCATCTCTTCATTCTTTCTAGAATCATTTCTCCACTCTTCTCGAGTAGCATATTGGGCACCTACCGACCTGGGGAGTTCCTCTTTCAGTGTCATATCATTTTGCCTTTCCATACTGTTTATGGGGTTCTCAAGGCAAGAATACTGATGTGGTTTGCCATTCCCTTCTCCAGTGGACCACATTTTGTCAGACCTCTCCACCATGACCCGTCCATCTTGGGTGGCCCTATAATATGGCATGGCTCATAGTTTCATTGAGCTAGACAAGGCTGTGGTCCATGTGATCAGATTAGTTAGTTTTCTGTGATTGTGGTTTTCATTCTGTCTGCCCTCTGACTGAGAAGGATAAGAGGTTCATGGAAGCTTCCTGATGGCAGAGACTAACTGAAGGGGAAACTGGGTCTTGTTCTGATGGGCAGAGCCATGCTCAGTAAATCTTTAATCCAACTTTCTGTTGATCGGCAAGGCTGTGTTCTCTCCCTGTTGTGTGATCTGAGGCCAAACTATGGTGGAGGTAATGAAGACAGTGGCACCTCCTTCAAAAGGCCCCATGCATACCCTGCTCAGTGCCCCCGGCCCTGCATAAGACCACCACCAACCCATGCCTCTGCTGGAGCTCCTGGACCCTCCGGGGCAAGCTGGGTCAGTCTCTTGTGGGGTCACTGCTCCTTTCTCCTGGGTCCTGATACACACAAGTTTCTGTTTGTGCCCACCAAGAGATTGTTTCCCTGTCCTGTGTAAGTTCCGGCAGCTCTATGGTGGGGTTAATGGCAACCTCCTCCAAGAGGGTTTATGCCATACCCAGGTCTGCTGCACCCAGAGCCCCTGCCTCTGCAGCAGTCCACTGCTGACCTGTACCTCTGCAGGAGACAGTCAAACACAGCTCTAGCTCAGTCTCTGTGGGGTCTCTGGGTCTTGGTGCTCCCAAGGTTTGTTTGAGCCCTCGGAGCACCTCTGGCAGGTATGGGGTTTGATTCTAAATGCAGTTTTGCCCATCTTGCTGGGGCTTCTCCTTTGCCCTTGGACCTGGGGCATCTTTTTTTTTTGGTGGGATCCAACATTCTCCCGTCGATGGTTGTTCAGCAGCGAGTTGTAATTTTGGAGTTCTCACAGGAGGAGATGAGTGCATGTCCTTCTACTCCGTCATTTTGGATTTCTAAGACCCTCAGATCGGCAGTATCCTATAACGTGTGTCTTTTTGTGAGTGCTGTGGGGTACTATGGCAGTATCCTTGAATGCCTATAGGAGAAGCAGTATCGTATAATGTGTGTCTTTTTGGTTTATTTCACTTAGCATAATGTTCTTTGGGTTCATACAGGTTGTGTCAGAATTTCCTTTCTTTTTAAGGCCGAATAGTGTTCCATTGTATGCAGATGTCACATTTTGCTTGTTCATTCATTCCTTGATGGACACCTGGATTGCAAGCTCTTGTTTGTGGCTGCTGGGAACGAATATCTCTTCTAAACTCAATTCTTTTGGATCTAAATCCAGCAGTGGCATTGCTGGATCATATGCAATTAGTCACCTAACTTTTAAAAAATATTTTTTAAAAGGCTATGTTCTCTACATGTTTTGATTGCCAATGAATAAATCGACACCTGGGCAAAACAAAGAAAACTCGATATTATTTCCTACAATACACATGCCAAGATTGTGTTCTGACATTCTTCCTTTCTTTCTCCAGTCAGTACTGCTTAGCATCTTTACTCCTTAACCACTCCACAATAAAGAGATATAATAAGTCAGCCAAGAAAGAGTAAAATAAATACGACACTTTAGAGAGCAGTATTTGACTTCAACAGCCCTGAAGAGCCGAAAACGGCCAAATAAAAAGTGGGCAGAAAATGGAAAGATTTGAAGCCAAAAAATTGAGAGGAGATGAAAAGACTACTTTTAAATTTCAGAGGAAAGTGTTATCTATGTTCCCATTTAAAATTTTAGGTGACTTTTCATATAAAATCTGGGTTAAAAAGTTACATAAAAGTGGTTTTACAAAACATCTTAGGTAGACCTTTTTCCCTGAAGCGCTGTTGGAAATGCCTGTGGGAACAATGAGTTTTTATTTTCTCTTTTTGAGCAGAAACGCTGAATAGGATCACTTATGTTTTATAACAGTATACTTTTATTCTTTCAATTTAGATTCCATATGCTGGTATTTTCCTTTATATTTTCTAGGAGAGAAATTACCTACATGGCTCATACTTCCATAGCAATCCTTTAAAAATTCTGATTGGAGAATTAGGGTAGCAAAAATTTCAGTGATTTTAATAGAAAGTATATTTCAAAAATTGTTCATGAAATTATGCAATTAATAAGCCATGCATCGCAACAGACTGAACAAGCGAGGGAATCAATTTCTGGGAGGATCAGACTCGTGGCCTGGGATCCTGCTGTCTGCACTCTGCTGCCCCCCTGCGGAAGGGGTGAGATTGCAGGCAGAAAAAGGCATGTTCTGAATGCTAATCAAAGTCATCTTATTAGAATTATTGATTCTTCTATCAGCTGTGCTGGATACCCTCCGGAAGGGAAAGTCAAGGTGCCCACAATGTGAAGTCAGATCGTGACACGGGGACTCCAGGACTGTTTGTTATCATGAACTCATTCTCTCAGTCTGCAAAGCTATACAGCGCAAGCGTGGACAGACACATGGATTGCAGGACTACTGGACTCGGCACAGTTGGTGACATGGGGCTTAAAGGGCTGTGCTCAGTAAAGGAGGGAGTCCAGTCTTTCATATCCAGCTGGCTTCCAGCACACTGTCTGCCCAAGTCAGAGTTTTTTTGTTGTAAGATGCACTGAAGGCTGATAGCAGTGGACTTGGAGAAGGCAATGGCTTTATAGTGGAGTCAAGGGAGATGCTAATTTTTTTCCTCGTGTGCTTAAAATCATTTCTGACAGGAAGCATATATTCGTGTATTACTCTTGCATTTTAAAAGAAGGCAATAGCAATATTGAGGGGGATGAAAAGATTGCATAGGCAGCTGCATTGGAGAAGATGATGTAGAGGTTAGCCAGACGGAAAATCGGAAAATGATCGTGG
>SJXQ01004727.1:82611-102776 GCA_006408695.1 Aepyceros melampus
CGCGGGCCCCCCCCCCCCCCCCCAGTATAGCCAATACCCTTTCAGGACAGTAATTTGTAAAATGACTTAACATGAACCAGTGAAGTATAGGCTAAACATCACTGCCATGTAATTCTATAAAAGAGAATCTTTTCATTATCATGTGTTTGTTATTTTAGACAAAATGTGTCTGATTTTTGCCAACATAATACAATAATTGGTGAAAACGTTTGAGAAGTTATTTTGGATGTTTACAGAAAGTATCGGATATGTGCAGCCCCTACTTAAGAAGAGTTTGGGGCTTTTACATTTTGGTGATCATTTATCAGATTTAGATCTCTAACAAGATCACGAATTTGACTGAGTACTTGTTTTCTCAATGAAAGGGACACAGGACCAAGGACTTGCCCGGGAGCCACGGTGGGCGTTGCCTGCAACTTTCATTTGTACCACTAGATGGCGATGCAGGACTTTAAAATTTTAAGGACAGCGCCACTCGCAAAATATTTCGAGAAACCGGCAAATAACCGGCTTCTTTCCCCGGTGAAACATACATGTGACTTTCTTTCGCTTGACAACAGTGTGTGTTACAACTGAGGTGATCACTGTGGAAAAGTGTGTCACAGGCACGTATTTCAACCTCCAGCGTTCTGTACACAGATGCTCCTATGCTGTATATATGCATATTTGGAAGTTTATATTCATATATATGAGTGAAGAAATATATAGAACTAAATATATGTTATATATTAATTAAGACATCACAAGAACTAGTGAAATTAGTCCAAATAAAACAAGAGAATATCGAATCACATAATATTGCTTTAAAAATATTACAGAAATAATCTAGATTAGGAAGACTAGAAAATTCAGATAAAATTATAATAAGATTATTTACAATCTCTCAACACAGCTTTTAGAAAAGCAAGGTGGCTGCTTTGGAATATCGGAAATCTAGAAGAGCAAAGAACCGTCAGTGCTGTCTGCTTTTAACCTATTGGTCCTTTGCACCGGGGCTTGTCTTCCTAATTTTTCCCGACTCATGCACACGAGTTTGAGCAAGCTCCTGGAGATGATGAAGGACAGGGAAACCTGGCGTGCTCAAGTCCGTGGCGTCGCAAAGAGTCGGGTACGACTTAGAGACTGAACAGCAAGAACTCCCGCCGTAAATCCTGGACTTCATCATTTCTGCGATGCAGACACGGTTTATACTTTACATCTCTGAAACTGGGATGCTGCTGCTGCTGCTAAGTCGCGTCAGTCGTGTCTGACTCTGTGCGACCCCGACAGCTTCTCTGTCCCTGGGATTCTCCAGGCAAGAACACTGGAGTGGGTTGCCATTTCCTTCTCCAATGCGTGAAAGTGAAAAGTGAAAGTCAAGTCGCTCAGTCTGTCCGACTCCTAGCGACCCCATGGACTGTAGCTTACCAGGCTCCTCGGTCCATGGGATTCTCCAGGCAAGAGTACTGGAGTGGGGTGCCTTTGCCTTCTTCGGAAATTGGGATATATATATATTGGGATATATATATATATATATATATATATTGCTAATTGCTAAGTCGCTTCAGTCGTGTCCGACTCTGTGCGACCCCATAGCCGGCAGCCCACCAGGCTCCCCCGTCCCTGGGGTTCTCCAGGCAAGAACACTGGAGTGGGGTGCCATTGCCTTCTCCAATGCATGAAAGCGAAAGGTGAAAGTGAAGTCGCTCAGTCAGGTCCGACCCAGCGACCCCATGGACTGAAGCCTACCAGGCTCCTCCATCCATGGGATTTTCCAGGCAAGAGTACTGGAGTGGGGTGCCATTGCCTTCTCCGATATATATATATATATATATATATATATGAAGGCAATGGCACCAGTACTCTTGCCTGGAAAATCCTATGGATGGAGGAGCCTGGTGGGCTGCAGTCCATGGGGTCGCTGAGGCTCAGACACGACTGAGCGACTTCACTTTCACTTTCCACTTTCACGCATTGGAGAAGGAAATGGCAACCCACTCCAGTGTTCGTGCCTGGAGAATCCCAGGGACGGGGGAGCCTGGTGGGCTGCCGTCTATGAGATCGCCAGAGTTGGACACGACTGAAGGGGCTTAGCTGAAACGTGAGTGTGTGTGTGTGTGTGTGTGTGTGTGTGTGTGTGTGTGTGTGTAAAACTGTTGCTTTACCACTTCTGAGCATCAGAGGGCAGTGCTGGTGTGTCTATCAGTGAGTGGCCGACAGCCCTGGCAAGTCTTGGCTGAAAAAATCTGGAAACCAAGGGCTCCATTTGTAACTTCTAAAGACAAAACAGCCGTGGGAGAAGATTGAAAAGATAGAGAAGCAGGTATATTTATCAGCATTCCTAAGTCAGGTTCAAAAGTAGACCAGCACTCCATAATTGCAAAGCAGGCTTAAAAGGTCAGAAACACTAGCTTTCAGTGGACTTGTGGATTCTTTCACGAAGGGCTGCATCACCAGCTCTTCAGATGATACAGAGGATGATTTAGGGTGAAAAAAAAGTGTGCCTCTCCCAGACAAAGAGTGTTTTTAGAAGAGCTGGACTCAAACATGATAAAGTTTTAGAAAACCTTAATGATTTATTTTTGCTTTTATTTTCCCTTACATTATAAAATAAACACATAAAATCAACCTTGCTCTAGTTAAGTCTAAATGAGTTCTTTAAGAACTAGATATAAAAATTCCAAGTGGTAATTGTGTCACAGTTTAATAGGCAGAAATTTTTTCTCTCTCTATGGAATATGAAACAATGGTGCATTCTGTAATGAATGACATTTTGGATTAGATGGAATGTAGACAGCAAATGTAAGCTACTTATACTGACAGGAATACAGTGGTGTTGTTCAGTTCCTCAGCTGCGCCCAACTTTTTGCGTTCCCACAGTGTCGTGGTTAAACTTCACTAATTTTAGAGTCAGAAGTGACACTGAGTGTGGAAGGCAAGTTTTTTAACTTCTCTAGTGCTCAGTTGTCTTATGCATTCAAGGGATAATGACAGTACCTACATCCTTGCTGCTGCTGCTGCTGCTGCTAAGTCACTTCAGTCGTGTCCAACTCTGTGCAACGCCATAGACAGCAGCCTACCAGGCTCTCCGCCCATGGGATTTTCCAGGCAAGAGTACTGGAGTGGACCTATCTCCTTAGGAGATAATATATAATTCATTTATCACATGCCTTCACTAATGAGTGATGACAGTTCATGGATAGTTAGACAGTATAGCCAGTGAACATCACCAGAAATAGCTATTGGCAGCCACAATTTATTCTATAATTTTTGAACTCTACTCCATAGCATACCCATTGCTGTCTCTCATAAAAACCTTATTTTTCTTCCCCATATCTGCACATGAGAAGATAGGTTGTCTACAACACTCTCATCTTGGAGATTTCATCTGTGCCCATGGCCTTGAAATGAAAGACTAGCCACATGAAAAGTTGATGAGACTGTGGAGCAGTTAGAACTCATTCAAATCTGGTAGGAGTGCAAAATGGCACAGCTATTAAATACTTCGGATACCAGTTTTTTAAGAATACTGGAGTGGGTAGCCTATCTCTTCTCCAGTGAATCTTCTCAACCCAGGAATCAAATTGGGGTCTCCTACATTGCAGGTGGGTTCTTTACCAGCTGAGCTACCAGGGAAGCCTGTACATAGCTTTATATATGAAAGTCTAGAAAAGGTGAAAATAAATTATAGTGACAGAAACCTTATCAGTGGTCACCTGGGACTGGCATGGGGGCAACTTTATGGATTGATGGACATATTCTGTGTCTTCCTGGGTTGGTGGCTATGTTTATCGAAGCATATCAAAGTGGACACTTAAAACAGATGCATTTTATTGGATATTCATTATACCTCAATATTGATGACTTAAAAGGAAAACAAAAGTACTTATCATTTAGAATTACTACCAGAATACCTGTAAAAATGCTCAGTAAATATGGCCGATTCTGAATCTATTTGGGCTAATATTCTCTCTCCTTTTGGAGAGAGTAGTCATGTTAATTGACTTTCTCCTTCACGAGGCATCAGGAAGTGGCCTTGGATTCTGGGAGATTAGATTCCTTAGGCAGAGAGCCAACACAGCTCATTATTCTGAGTGAAAGATTCAGGGTTCAGCTTGGCTTCTCGATTTCAGGAAGGAGCTATGAGAGTCGGGGGCTCACTGAAGTCTCATTGCAGAGGGACCCTTACTGTCTCTTTTCCCTTTTGATGTAATAGAATCATGGGCTGTTGGGTGGGAGGAAACGTTGGAAATGATCTATCTCGTTCTACCTACAGCTGTTCCTGTCTTTGCAGTAACCTCTCACTTGCTTTCTCATTATCACCTCCCGAGGAGCCAAAGAACTCTTGTTCTTTTTTCTTCAAATCTTCTGGGAGTCCGGCAAGGGCCAAGTTTTTTGTTTTTCCCCTTTCCCTAAGGCACACTTTACTCCACTGCTTTGACTTTTGTCTCTAAATTTCTTGTGCCCAAAGTCGAAGGTTAAAATTCATTATGCAAAGTCAAGCAAAACTCATATTGAGTATACGATGTAAATCAGTCTTGTTTATCGCCATTTCCATAAACACATACATTAGGAGGTGTGCAACGCACTGATCTCTCCTCAGTGGCCTTGATGATATTCCTGGAATAATTTACTTCTCAGGAGTTTCTCCTCGCTTAATGATTCGTGGGGAAAAGGCAGCCCCAAGATGCCTTTGTTCATGGTGGGGACGGTGAGATGGGCAAGCGGCTTCTCTGGGGTGAATTTTTCTCTTTCACTTACTGTTAGGGGGATTGTGTGAGTCTCAGCCAAGTCACCTACCCTTTCTGAGTGGGAGTGATATGAACAATATAGAAGATTTTTTTCTTTGTTGGAAATTACAGATGCACATGGAAACAGTTTGGCCCATAGGAGACACCCTGGGAGACAGGGGAGCACAGGGAAGCATGGCGTGCTGCAGTCCATGGGGTTGCAAAGAGCCGGACGCAACTGAGCGACTAAACAGAGGAGACACTCCGCAAATGCTAGTTTCATGAATATCGTTTGGTCAACCTATCTCACACATGGGTTTTCCAGGTGGCTCAGTGGTAAAGAAGCTGTGTGCCAAAGCAGGAGACGCGAGTTCGATCCCTGGGTTGGGAAGATCCCCTGAAAGTGTTCTTGCCTGGAGAATCCCATGGACAGAGGAGCCTGGGGGCCTGCATTTCATGGGTCACACGAGGGTTGGACATGACTCCGAGACTAAACAGCCACCGTCTCATACATGGAGTTATTCCCTTTTTCTAACCAAGATTCCCATTTCTTCAGTATTTTTATTACAGTTTTGTAGGTGGCTCACTTCTACTACAAGGATGGAAAAGTGGGCAGACCACTGGGGGTGAAATGGTGAGCTGCAGTGTTGCCTCCAGGTCACAGGTGATATGGGTTGGATCCAAAGGTCCTTGGTAAGTGTTTCCCAAAATAAAGACAGTGGCAGATGAAAAGTGAGGGCAGGCAGTCCCGAGGCTGAAACTCTGCTCTTCCACCGTGGGGGGTGTGGGTTTGATCCCCTCTCAAAAAATGAAAGAGTGCGGGCATGCAGAAACTTTCCTCCCTTTTCTCCTCCTCTGCTGTCAATGAGTAAGTGGCCCATCTAGAGTTCAAATGAAGACAATATATTTATTTTTTAATTTTGTATATTAATGAAAAAGTATTATTATTATTCAGTCTGTATTCTTTATCATGAATTAAAAGGTAAAACTAATTTTCTCTGTATTATAAATTCTGTTTTCAAAATTTTAACCAGAATGAATCCCTAAGAAAGCACTCTTAAAAAAATTGTTTGAGGGGATACAAAACAGCCACTTGGTATTGCTTTTAAAAATTTCTGTGCACAGACTGTTTCCCTCATATTGTGATTTTATTATCATTTGGTTTGAATACAAATATCATTTTTCCTCCTCTCCATCCCACCTCTTTTATTTTACTTTTTCCCCCCTGTAAAACAATGGATTTTAGCGTTTCCTTTCTCTGGTTGTGCTTATCAAGGTCTTTCTCCTCTGAGCACAAAGCAGCCTGAGTAGGACCTGTTTTGGAGAGAAGAGTAAACTGGGGAAATGAAGACTTTGCCTGTAGAACAGTGTTTATACAGGTTTCACTGTTGCTGAAGATTTTGTCTTTGCATCTCATCCCACAACAGCCTCCCCCTTCACTCTAGGTTCTGGGCTCAGGCGTTTGGACCCTTGCTTTTGGAACTTCAGAGTTTTCAGTGCTAATGACCTTCGTTTCTCCCCCAGCCCAGAATCGCAGCAAGGCGCATCTCTCTGTTCATTCCCTTTACTTTGTCTTCCCCCAGCTTTGATGGGGTGTGATGGGCATGCAGGACCCCAGCACACCAGTAATGTGTATAATTTGTTGGGTGTGGACACACAGATGCATTTGTATTATCATCATTGGTGGTGTTCAGTCATTAAGTTGTGTCTGAATCTTTGTGGCCCCTTGGACTGCAGCATGCCAGGCCTCCCTGTCTATCACCAACTCCCGGAGCCTACTCAAACTCATGTCCATTGCGTCGGTGATGCCACCCAACCATCTCATCCTCTGTCATCCCCTTCTCCTCCTGGCTTTAATCATTACCAGCATCAGGGTCTTTTCCAAAGAGTCAGCTCTTTGTATCAGGGGGCCAGGGTATTGGAGCTTCAGCTTCAGCACCAGTCCTTCCAATGAATATTCAGGGTTGATTCCCTTTAGGATGGACTGGTTTGATCTCCTTGCCTGCCATTATTACAATCAGAGAAAGAAACATATTATCACCTTCGGAAGTTTCCTTGAGTCCTTTTGTGATGGTGCGTGTGTATGTGATAAGAACTCTGACCATGAGATTTGCCCTCTGGACACATTTTGGGTGTATAATACTGTATAGGGAAGCACAGACAGTGGGGATACAGCAGATGTCTGCAATTTATCTCGTTCAGGCAGTGGA
Source organism: Aepyceros melampus (assembly GCA_006408695.1). Lineage (NCBI taxonomy): Eukaryota > Metazoa > Chordata > Mammalia > Artiodactyla > Bovidae > Aepyceros > Aepyceros melampus. The sequence goes on from SJXQ01004727.1 coordinate 89,531, forward strand.
GGGCATGCCAGGATCAATGAGTGTGAACAAAGGCATGCGCCTCCAGGGTGGAGTTTATTCATTTTTACCTTCTCCACTTAAATGGCACCTGACGCACAGAATGTGTTTTGTTTATATTTGAGAAAAAACGGATTTCAAGGAAATGTGGTTGAATGATGGTGGCCGTGGATGGCGTGCCGTGGGCACAGAGACCAGGGACCTGGCGTGCTGGCTTCTCAGGCTTCCCGGGGGTCAGCAGGCAGGTCCTGAGGCAGCATTAGGAAAGAGGGTGAAGAATCAGAAGAGGCTTGAATTTGCAAGCCAATCAGAAGCTGGTTTATTTGTTACATTTAGGGAGAGGGTAGGAGTGGAAAGCTTTTTATTTTTGGATCCTCTTCTCACATCTGTAAGGCTCAAAATTAGATACATCGCTCTTGTTACGGTTTCACAAGAATTGAAAAGACCTCAGACACATCCTGCCTGCTTCACTGTAGCTGGCGTCTGCCTGCCCCCAGTGGCTTGAGTTTACGTTTTTTTTTCCAACGTGATGTCTTCAAGTTCAGCGGGAAGGCTGGGGAACAGCTTGGGCATCTCCAGCGATAAGCAGTTTCCCTAGGTTTCACATGTTCACAAAATATGGTAACAAAGACGGCATAACTCAAGAGCCCATGGAAAACAGACCACACGGGGCCATGGTCATCCAGAAGACAAATGTACAAAATCTGAAGATGCTGAAGTATAAAAAATAAATTCAAGTTTCTGAGTAGCTTCTGATTTTTACACTTTTTTGTTCATGAGGGTATTCTGTTTCATCTTATTGTGTTTGCAAAGATTTAGCATTGACTTCTATCATAACGATTGTCTCTTTAGCAACATACCCGAATGTGCTTTGATTTCATGTCACAATGGTTATTTGATGGGTTTACAAAGATGTTGACTCTCCAAACTGACTTTGGTAGTCATTGCATTCCTGTTTTTACTGCATACGGGCAAGCAAGTATTTTTTATCTAGCTAGTGCCTGATTGATTCTTGTAAGCCAGTGGCCAACACAAAATTAAACTTTGTAGGTTGAAAGGAGATTTACAATGTAAAGATGTACATGTAATAGAAAGAAGATAATCTCTAAGGTTATTTTCCAAATGAGACAGCAGTGGTGGGAAATAATTACTTTGGCAGGGAAATTACTTAAAATAACACTTGGATTTGCACATTGAGGAACATCAACGGGATAATTCATAAATGTGCTCATTTCCTCCTTGCTGGTTATTAGCCAGGAAATTGTACAGCATATGGCTTATTATTCTGGTAGTTGGGGAGAACAGAATTAAATGCTGAGATGAATGACTGTTTTCTCATCCAATTCCCAGTCCTTCCCCCGTGCCAGGAACTGGGTCCTTATGATTCGTGGTTTGGCTGTGAGACTGAGGGTCCAGATAGGAGTAGGGGAGGATGATACCCTGGGTGGCCCTCCCTGCAGGGGAGATGCTACCTTGACACAGCTTTCAACCCTGGCCAAGCAGAGTCCTCAGGGGCAGGCTGGCTTCCAGACTGATACACGGTGGACAGGAGGTGAACGAGTACACTTTGGTCTCTTCTTCCTGCTGAGTGGACTGAAAACACTGGCTATTGTCTATAAAACATCCAGGAGAAGACTCTGGCAAGTGGACAGAAGGCAGACTGGCTAGGGTCTGGGACCTGAGGACATCATGGCGCCAGGGTGGCATCAACACTCTCCCATAGGGAGCCGGAACCCCTACTCCCACCGGCGGTACCGAGGGCTGCTCCCACCCCGGGGTGTCAACAGAGACTGCATGCAGAGCCCAGACTTCTACCTCTGCCTGTCAGAAACAGAGCTGGGTACCCTTTCTCTGACACTTAAAAAAATGTTTTGTTTTAAACTTTTTGTTTTGTATTTGGATATAGCCAATTAACAATGTTGTGATAGTTTCAGATGACAGCAAAGAGACTCAGCCATACATATACATGTATCCACTCTCCCCCAAACTGCCCTCCCATCCAGGCTGTTACAAACATAGAGCAGAACTCCCTGTATTGTACAGGAGGTCTTTGTTAATTATCTATTTCAGAAGGGTATTCTTTTGAGAAGTTTCCTTGCTAGCAACAGAAAAAAGGAAAAAACCTTTTATCTTCATGGATGAGCAGGTCTTCCCATCTTTGAAGAGCTTGGCTCCTGTGTGATACAGACACACGCTGTGCATTAGAGAGGGAAGAGGCCCAGATAAACACACAGAGAGAATTTTGTGCTTTTTTTTTCTTGTCTTGCCTTAAAATATAAATTTATTTCATCAGGACTCACAGAGTCTGGAGAATGACTCTATGAGTCATTTGCAACTCTTTGCAACCTCGTGGACTGTAGCCTGCCAGGCTCCTCTGTCCATGGAATTGTCCAGGCAAGCATACTGGAGTGAGCAGCCATTTCCTTCTCCAGGGGATCTTCTCAACCCAGGGATCAAACCTGGGTCTCCCGCATTGCAGGCAGATTCTTTACCATCTGAGCTCCCAATCAGAATGGCTGTTTACTAATTAACCATGAAAGCGAAAGCTCTCTGGGGCTTGGCAACATCCTCTCCGGAAAAGCGCAGGGACGACTCACGTGAAAGCAGCTGTTTGACTGATGCTTGGGGAGCATGAGCAATTGATGACCCCACTGGTGAGTGACTTCCAAGCAACAGTATCTTGAAAACTCCAGTTTTGCTAATTACCTTCTAAAGTGGAGTGGAGTCGCTCAGTTGTGTCCGACTCTTTGCGACCCCATGGACTATTGCCTACCAGACTCCTCTGTCCATGGGATTTTCCAGGCAAGGGTACTGGAGTGGGTTGCCATTTCCTTCTCCAAATTACCTTCTAAGGGAGCAGGAATCCACCACTAAGATTGTTATTTTCTCTGGACGGTTTTGGAGACATTCACAGTCTTACTTCTCTGTTGAGAGGTTATGGAATGTGGAGTCAGACGATGATTTAAATTTCAGCTCTCTGCTCTCACCTAGCTTCTTTGCACTTCTCCTACTTCACCTGGACAGAAGAGCTCTTCCCAAATTGTCCTGGAAATTTAATGAAAATTTCATTAAATTCTAGCCCACAGGAAAATTCTAGCCCAGTGTCTAGTACCTAGATGACCTTAACTCATCATCCTCTGAGACTGCACTGCTCTTCAAATGGGGTACAATGCAAGCTTCTTCAGTAATAAGCAATATCTTCTAGTTGATGTTCAGTGGCTACGAATGATCCTTTAGGACAGGTAATTCCCTCCACAGATGACTGGGCTTATTCATTACAAGTCCTTCCCTCTGCTTTTATTAGGAAAGTAGTTTTACCCTCAAGTTCACATTTGAGGGTAGCTTGCTGTCTCCCGTGTAACCTGTCTTATAAATATGCATATTTGAAATAAACAACTAATGATAATACGAACATGTTCAACATTCACTTGCCTTTATTTTGGGTTTCCCTGGTGGCTCTTATGGTGAAGAATCTGCCTGTGATGCAGGAGAGGCTGGTTTGATCCCTGGGTAGGGAAGATCCCCTGGAGAAGGAAATGGCAACCCACTCCATCATTCCTGCCTGGAGAATCCCATGGTGTAAAAATAATAATAGGTAGAAAGTCCCGTTTGTCTGATAATAAGCAGAGAGCCCGCCCTTCTCACGGCGTGTTCATATTCCTTTTATTAAGATGCTGAGCTTGAGGCGAAGGTCAGCTGATTCCTGCCCTCATGTACTTATCTCCATGGCTAAGGGATTCCCGCCTCTCATCTACTTCTTATTGCAGAGGCCTGGAGTTAAGATAGATGACGTGGTAAGGTGTAAGTAACTGCTCTTGGGAGAAAATCAGGCAGCTGATAAGGTAAGTGAATATGGGAGCTGAGTGACCACCATCTTGTATCCAACAGTAAAGGCAAATGGAAACATTTTTCAGTGTTCAGAAGGTCACGTTTACTGACCTCAGTTGGTGACAGGATGGTGAAAACACTGACTTTGGACTTGACTCTGACCTTGGACCTTGGCTTCGACATTTACAAACTCTGCTGCTTTGGGCAAATTACTTGTTCTCTAGGAGACTCAATTTCCTCGTGAAAAGTTGAAAATACGGCTAGGATTTTTTGATGTGTAATTGTACACTAGGAGCTCTGCTTTGTTATTTACATATATTAATAACATCACATTCATTTTCCACAAGATCCAAATAAACTTGTGATTAGTTAACGCATGTTTCAAATCAGGAGCTGAAGACCCAGAGAGATTAGGCAACTTATCCCAAGGTCTTATACCTTGTAGATTTTAGAGTCTGTCAGGAACCCAGGTCTGTCTGGCTCTGAAAACTACTTTTAAACTGCATTATACTGTTTTATTTGAAAAACTAGTAAAAATAAGATCAACCTTGGGAAGGTTTGGAAATAATGAGATGAAACATTAATATTTCCAGAGCAGTGTCTAGCCCAAGAGTACATGCTCAATAAAGGTAATTATTATTATATTATCCAGAAAAATCATGAGTGGCACCTAATATTTAAGAAAATGATGATTGCTACTTAGTAAGCTTAATACATGCCAAGTTTTCTGTGAAGTGAATATACGCACTATCACATTTACTGTTCATAAAACTCTATTATTTAGACTTTAAAAAATTATCTTCCTTTTATAAATGAAAAAAATTGTGGCTCAGGAAATCATGTGTTTGGCATGAAATCATGTCACGCAGTAGTGGGAACTGGAACTAGGGTTACTGATTCCAAAGTTACTTATTTTATTGGTGTTGATAGTTTTTATTTTTAATCTCTTTGCTCTGTGGCTTTCCTAAAGAAGAGAAGCTTCCAGATTTTGGAAGAGATATGTATGAATTTGTGTGAGAGGGCTCATTCTAGATGGGCCAGACAAAGAATGAAAAATAGAATTTCAGACGTCAGAATGCTGAGCAGAGAAGGAAATATTTTAAATATCCAAGAGAATTAATTCATCTGGGAAAAAGTAACCCCAAACATCTATTCGATGAAGAACAGAAGCTTGGAAGCAGCATGGTGAATCCTGTTAGAAAGATTGATTTTGGCTTCCCCCTGTTCTGTTCATTACACCTGAATAATCACTACAATCTAATCTATAAATGGTAAAATTCCAAAATCAGAGGGGACCAAGACCTCTATTTTATAAGCCCTGAATTCTGTAAGACAGTGCCATGCAAAGTGATTGACATTGTAGCTAATCCTATTTGGTCTTTCCATCAACCATTGCATTCTTCTTCCTCCTGGAGGTAAACACCATTATAAACTATTCAAAATTCTATAAAGTTTCACTGGAGTTTTACCGAGGGCTACTGTCTCCCAGCTAACCTTACGCAACACTGATATGTCCATACTCTTTCCCCGCCCATGCATGCCTTTAGCAGCCCTTCTTGGAGGGGCTCCTGAAATGCCCCCCATCAGCTCCTGCCTCTGCCCGTCACTAGAAGTTTCCCTGCTATCTGTTCTCCAAGGCAATGCCTGCCGGCATAAATGTAACAATGGCAACCCCCACCACTGCTTGGCTCTGTGCTCCATCCTCTGGACAGCTGGATTTAGGCTGCAGCCTAAGTTGCCAGTAGCCAGTCCTAACTCACAGTTCAGTTCAGTTCAGTCGCTCAGTGGTGTCTGACTCTTTGCGACCCCATGAACCGCAGCACGCCAGGCCTCCCTGTCCATCACCAACTCCCGGAGTTCACCCAACTCCTAACCCACAAATATGGCGCTTTCTTGGTGCCAGCGGTAAAGAACCCACCTGCCAATGCAGGATACATAAGAGATGTGAGTTTGATCCCTGGGTTGGGAAGATCCCCTGCAGGAGGAGATGGCAACCCACTCCAGTATTCTTGCCTGCAAAATCCCATGGCAGAGGAGCCTGGTGGCTACAGTCCAAAGGGTTGCAAAGAGTCCAACACAACTGTGGTGACTCAGCATGCACACACGCAACCGAATTCCTATTTACAATAGATGCTTTAAATATGTTTTATGGCTGTTGAAGTATCTGCAGCAAATTTTTCAAGTCAATGCCCACCCCCAACCCCGATTCCATCCCTGCTTCGCATTTCTTATAGGATGGCAGGGGTTAGGGTAGGGATGGGTCAGACTTCAGAGGATAGGCCTCCTCCAGAGTCATTTTCAGCTCCTGGAACTAAACAATGGAGGAGAAGGGGTTTGGGTAAGTCCCAGGGCCATCAGTCCAACCGACCTGATGCTGAAGTCAGCTGCAGGTGTCTCATTAAAGCCCCAAACGATGAAGGGACTGTGTGTTAAGCTTTCAGCTGCTGAGTACTAACTGGAATAGTAAATAACTGATTGCACTTCTTTCTTCTCTTCAGTATGTTGGAAAGAAAAACAAATGGTTAATTATTGACTGTTTCCCCTGGAATTTCACTGACCAACAGAAACTTGAGCAATACCCAAGTGGATTCATTTGCCGTAGCCAGTCTTGACTAAACAAGCTCCACAATAATGCTTCCAGCAAAATAAATAAATAAACAAAAAATCCCCAATTAGAAATTATTGAAGGTCACAACCAGGTTACAGCTACGAGACATGGAGACCTAATGAAGTCTGTGACTTCAGTCAGTTCTGGGTATTGCTAAGCTAGGGCTCCCTGATGATTTCTGGCGGGGAGTGAGGAGCAAGAAATGTAACCTCCAAGGTGTCTGGATATTCAGAAAGCAAACTTGTCTAAGTCAAGCAAATAATACCCAGAAAGTTTTACTTATAAAAAAAGATATTATCTGGACTTCCCTTGGGGTCTAGTGGTTAAGACCATGAAGAGGTCACGGGTTTGATCCCTGGTTGGGAAAATAAGGTCCTGCATGCCATGTAGCAGTGGCAAGGTTAAAAAAAAAAAAAAAAAAAGATGTCGGGCTTGCTGGTCTCACTTGCTGGTGGCTCAGTGGTAAAAAAATCTGCCTGCCAATACAGGAGATAGGAGTTCGATCCCAGGTCTGGGAAGAGCCCATATCTGCAGAGCAACTCAGCTGCTGCTCTACAGCTACCAAGCCTGTGCTCTGGAGCCTGGGAGCCACACCTACTGAGCCCGCAGGCCCGGAGTCTGCCTCTGCGACAGGAGAGCAGCCTCGGCCCACTGCAACTAGAGAAAGCCCGCGCGCTGCAGTGAGGACCCAGCACAGCCAAAAATGAATACATGAAATACACCTTTTTAGAAAGCTATCACATGAGGAAAGAGTTCTAGAGAAATAAACTCACTGACCACACCATCTAATGGTAAGTAGACATATTACAAAGAAAGAAACATGTTTTATTAAGCTTCCGTGACACAGCAGACCCAAATCTTCCACATTTTGACATTTTACCTGCGAATTGAGAGCATTGTTATTTGACTTTTTATTTTTGTAAAGTGTACAATGGAATATTATTTAATAATAAAAAGAATGAAAAACAGAGATACATGCTACGAGAGGGATAAATCTCGGCAACATTACGCTTGCTGAAGGAGGGAAGCCAGAGACAGAAGGTCACATAGTGTGTGACTCTACTTACGTGAAATGTCCAGAACAGGTAAATTCACCGATACAGAAAGTAGATTTAGTGATTGTTGAGGAATGAGGCACGGGATGGGAAGAGAATGCTTGTGGGTATGGAGTTTCTCTATAGAGTGACGAAAATGTCCCAGAATTAGACAGTGGTGATGGAGAAGGCAATGGCACCCCACTCCAGTACTCTTGCCTGGCAAATCCCGTGGGCGGAGGAGCCTGGTGGGCTGCAGTCCATGGGGTCGCACAGAGTCGGACACGACTGAAGTGACTTAGCAGCAGCAGCAGCAGATGTTTTTAAACCTTTGTGAATACACGAAAAACCATTGAATTTTGCATGCACACACATATATAAAATATATATTATTTTTCAGATTATTTTTTCCTTATAGGTTTTTACAAAATATTGAGTATAGCTCCCTGTGCTATATAGTTGATTCTTGTTATCTATTTTACATATAGCAATGCATGTATTATATGTTAATCCCATAATTTGACTTTTAAATACAGATGATTTTGTTGGTAATTACAACTGTAATAGTTCCATTCAGGAGAAATATTGTCCTTTCTTTCTGTGTTACATACCCCCAATAATAATATGAACCTTGAGTGCCATTTCACTGGTTCCTTTGTTTGTTTTCAGAGTCCAAGTGTCAGGGTTCTTTCTACTCCCATCGTTAACAGCTAGAGAGAAGCCACAGGCTGGTCATCTCCAGGAATTTTGACTCTTAGAAATAGTGGTTCCAGAATGAAAGAAAGCTGCTCTGGTCTCACCACTTCGGGTGTCTTTCAGGCGTTTTTGCTGTGAGAAGCTGGCTGTGACTCCCAGCTTCCCTTGGTGGGGTGCCCGTTCCTTCAGCCTCTCATGCATTTTGTAAAGCCCCAACATGCTTACCATTAATGCCCTTTGTTTAAGTTTTTGAGTCAGTTGCTGTTGCTTATTACCGAGAATCCTGATGGAAACCCTGCTTTATGCCATTCACACAGGTAGGAGGGTGGTTTCTTAAACCAAATGTTACCATTGAAGGAGGAACTGTGGCCCTGTCTCCACTTATAGTTGTGTGTTCCTGGGGTCCCATAACATATTTCTAAACTTCACTTAAGAAATTATACAAACATGGCCATGGCAGAACTTGCTTTGTCCAGAGAGGCTGTAAAAACTGAATGAGCTCATGTGTACCAAACCCTGCGGCTCAGCGGTAAAGAATTCATCTGCCATTGCAGGAGACGAGGGTTGGATCCCTGGCTCAGGAAGGTCCCCTGGAGGAGGGCATGGCAACCCACTGCAGCATTCTTGCCTGGAAAATCCCATGGACAGAGGAGCCTGGAGGGCTACAGTCCGCGGGGCTGCAAAGAGTGGTATACGACTGAGCACGCATGCGCAAAGAGGACCGTAGGCTCCACTCTGCTGTCAACAGCTCCACAAGGCCTAGAATGGGAGGGCTGACCGCCTCTTAAGATTTGCAGCCCGGGGCTCCGGATAGCTGCTGATGGCATTTAATTATTCATTTATTCAACCCACAGATGTTCATTGAGAGTCTCTTCTGTGCCAGTTACTGTTCTAGGCAATCATGAGACAAAGAGAAGAGGCAGAGGCTTGTCATCAGGAGGTCAGATCCTACGAGAGGTGAGAGAAGCGTACGCCGATGATTGCAGCTCCCTGCGGCGTGCACCAGCTCAAGGTACCCAGCGTGAGCATCAGCTGTGGCAGGAAAGAAGCGAGCATTTCTTTGGCTCAAAGAGGGTCAAGCAGCCCCTGGATTTGATCTCGGAAGAAGTCTAGAGTTTCAGCAAAGGTGCAGAGGCGTGGATGTCCCAGGCAGAGAGAACTGCCTGGCACAATGCCAGGGCTGCGTGGTGATTGACACTGCAGAGGTAGGATGTGCCGTGAAGGTGAGCAGGATACAGGGGCTGCCCAGGGCACTTTGACACCCAAGATGCATGTGGAACCCAAGTCTCCATGGAAAAAGGTGTAAAGTGGAAATGTTAGTCACACAGCTGTGTCCGACTCTGTGGACTGCAGCCCACTTGTCTCCTCTGTCCATGGGATTCTCCAGGCAAGAATATTGTGCTGGTAACCACTCCCTTCTCTAGGGGATCTTCCCGACTTAGGGATCAAACCCAGGTCTCCCGCATTGCAGGCAGAGGCTTTACCATCTGAGCCACCAGGGATGCCCTGGGAATCCTGAGTAGATACGTGCACCCCTCCTTTCTGCTCTGCCACTGTATAGGTGTTCAGACACCAGGACCAGCTTCATGGGGAGTGCATGTCCCGTCCACAGTCCGCTTCAAGTAGCCCACCTACAGCAGGGCGATTAGGCTCGCTTGTGGAAGCTCCTCAGATCCTTTGTATGGAAGGAAGAGACAGTTTTGCATACCACTTTGCTTCCAGCAAGGATTGTTTTCATGCTGAGAATTCAATAAAAACTGAATTCCACTGTAACAGCCTAAGCAAATCAACAAACAAGCCTGAGCTGAGAAGAGACTGGGGAACACGCGGCAGAGGACAGGGGATCTATGGAGACGGAAAAGAGGAATCGCGACCGCAGAGGGACTGGGGACTCTTCGTGCCTCACGGTTTCGTTTGCTCCTCTTCTGTGCTTATTTATTTTCTTGGTTGTTATTTTCCCCCAATTTCTCCCCACATTACAGGTTATTAGGGAAAGAAGAGTCCCAGGCACAGGGCTCCTGCCCCCTTCTCCATGGTTATGAACCGTGAGGGAGTTTGTGAGCATCCCCAGGAGAACCTACTTCTGCAAGGAGCTGGCTCTTAAGCCACAGCCGAGACCAGAGGTTCCCAATCGTGTTAGATTTATGGACCCCTTAGGGACTTGGTGGGCTTCCCTGGAGGCTCAGGCAGTAAAGAGTCTGCCTGTGATGCAGGAGACCGTGGTTCCATTCCTGTGTTGGGATGATCTCCTGGAGGAAGGCGTGGCAGCAGACTCCAGTATTCTTGCCTGGAAATCCCGTGGACAGAGGAGCCTGGAGGGGCTACAGCCCATGGCTTTGCAAAGAGTCGGACACGACTAAGCAACTAGCATTAGTGTCTTGGTAACTTCTGCATGGAATCTCTAGGCTCAGAAATAGATCTAACAAAACGAACCGTATTCTTACCATAGGACCCCGCAATCACACTCCTAGGCATTTACTCAAAGGAGCCAAAAGCTTAATGGGAAAACCTGCACACAGTTGTTGACCGCAGCTTTATTTGTAAGTGCTCAAACTTGGAAGCGACCAAGATTTCCTGTAGTTGGTGAATGGATGAACTGTGGTCCATCCAAACGATGAGGATTATTCAGCAATAAAAAGAAATGAGCCATGAAGTCATGAAAAGATGTGGAGGAGCCTCAAGCGCACAAAGTGAAAGAAGTCCTTCTGAAGAGGCTCCATGCTGTATGATTCCAGCTCTGTGACGTTCTGGAGGAGACAAATATGGAGACAGTAAACAGATCAGTGGTTGCCAGAGGCGGTGTCCGGGAGGAAAAGGGATGAATTGGCGGAGCACAGAGAAATGTTAAGGCATTGAAACCATTCTGTATGATATTATAATGATGGACACATGTTATTAGGTATTTGTTCAAACTCAGAGAATGTATAACACCAAGAGCGAAATGTAAGGAAAACCATGGACTTTGATTCTGGTGTGCCATTGTAGGTTCATCTTTGGTAAAAAAAAAACACGCCATCTGGTGAACGATGTTGCTGATGGGGAGGCTGTATGTGCGTAGGGCTGTGGGCATACAAGGTTCTTGTGCTTCTCTTACAACTTTTCTGTAGGCTGGTCACTTCTCTAAATAAAACATTGAAAAAGGGAGAGATCAGGAAGTCTACTTCTATGAATTTATCCTAAGGAAATAATTATAAAGTTGTATGAAGATATGTGAGTATATTTATCATAGCCTTGTGTATAAAAGTGGAACCCTTATGAATAATTAAACTTTTTTAGCAATAGAGGATTGGTTAAGTATTGGTACTATTTTTCTAATTTTTCTAAATATGTGGAAGAGAATAGTATGCATTCATTTAAATTATTTTAAAGGGTACTGTTTCTTGACATGAAAAAATATTACAGATGTATTATTAAGTAAAGAAAGCAATTACCAAAACATCATTATATATCTCTAAATATAATGTTATACATTTTATAATACATATAAAATATATATACATAATCAATGTGTATATATATATATATAATGACACCTTGACAAGCACTTAAAATATTTAAAGAACATACACTGTGATATTCGTGCTTTAAGGCTGACATTATATGTAATTTTGAGAGGGAGGGATTTATTTTTTTTTTAACATCAAGCATATATGCTATTCAATTTAGGAGAGAAAGCTCTCTAAATATAATTTAAAATCTTCTTTGCAGATAATCTGTAATATCTCTCGATTGTCAACAGTTGGGTTTTCTTTACTGTTTGGAAGCATCCTTATTTTAGGTCAAACCTCCTGAGATTTGTATGAAGCGCTATGCAGTTTACTTACTTCCTCCCATGACTGTGGACCTTTTTCTGGAGGTCTCTGCTTGGCACCTCAGACTAGTGAAGGCACATTTGATGCTGTGGTTTATTAGGGCTGGCACTCAGGGAAAATAGAAATATAAAGTGGGCTTTAATACTTGACTCTCTAACACTTATCTTCTCTGGGAATTTGTACCAAAAAGGGAAGATGTGACATATCCAGGTGAAATGGTTTAAGTAACAAGACAGATCTTACTTGCTAGAAAGATTGTTTCCCAGAATAGAGGTAATTCCCAGCCCTTGAGAAGGTACTTCAGGAGGTCTTTCTGAATCCCCAAATTCACAAATGTGTTGTTTAGTTGCTAAGTTGTGTCTGACTCTTTGTATTCCATGGACTGTAGCCCACCAGGCTCCTCTGTCAATGGGATATTCGTGGCAAGAATACTGGAGAGGGTTGCCATTTCCTTCTCCAGGGGATCTTCCTGAGCCAGGGATAGACCCAGGTCTCCTGCATTTGCAGGCAGATTGTTTATGCTGATCACCAGGGAAACTCCAGTTGACAAATATGGCACCATCATAGCAAGAACTCTGCTATGGTGCTCAAGCCAAGATGAGTAGATTACAGTGATTTTTTACGATGTACCAAGAGATCGTAGAACGGATTAGAATGAAAATCTAGGAAAGTACTTCTCCTGGACCATATATGATATTAGTGATGCTAACATTAAATCAAAGACGAGAACAAGAACTTTATACTCATTTTCAACTTTGTTTTGTCCTCTGTGAAAAGAAAGTCTAAACTCAAGGAAAACAGGCTCCACGCTGTACCCCCACCTCACCCTCAGAGGGGCACTGACAAAGAAAAGTCCTCATCATCTTCAAAAGAGCAGCTGCTGCTGTGAGGGACATGCCCTTTCGGGGTCACTAACATGCATCTTGCAAAAAAGCCAACTAACTAACTGCTAATGAGATTCTTTACCTGTAGCTTAAGGGAGAAAAGATTTTGCATATTTCTTTTGCAGGAAACACCAAGCTCATATATCTTATGAAAGATTCAGATTTCAAGCAAGTGTCTCATTTACACATGGAAGCTTGAAAGTGTTGCTGTGTCTCTTGGTTGGTACACCCCCACCCCACCCCCACCCCTTGTACGCTTTCTTCTGCAGGTCTGGTTCTGGGTGCAGCTCACACAAGGCAGGAACAGTTGTCAGTGGATGGTGGGCAGATCCTCTTAATCATCTTCAGTGTGCTCTTTCTCCATATCCCCGCCCCCCTCCCGCCCCC
>SJXQ01004727.1:102970-297928 GCA_006408695.1 Aepyceros melampus
TGGCTTATCCTCCAAGTGGACAGTCAAGCACCCATCAGAGTATAGGGTGCCAACTAGGCATTTGAACAACAGCTATTGAATGAATGAGACGTGTGTTCCCCAATCCTGGTCCAAAATGGTCTTTCCCTCTATCTGTCTTGAGCCAAAAACACAGTCACTCATCACTGAAGTACTGACATTTTTTTTACATTTTGGTAAAATACACATAACCTAAATCTTTCCCTTTGACTGTTTTTCAGTGTACAGTACAATGGCATTAAGTACCTTCGCATTGTTGGGCAGCTGTCACCATCATCCATCTCCGGGGCTTAGCTTCCCCAACTGAAATTCTATATCCATTGACACCAGCTCCCCATTTCCCTACCCTAAACCCTACCTTCCATCTTTGTGAAACTGCCTGCTCTAGGAGCAATTCTACAACTTTGTACAGTGACTGAATTTCACACATCTCCATGAGGATAGTCCATAGTGATGGCACCATTTGTAGGAAATGTACTTTAATGTATTGATTCTTTATTTATTGACATGGGCTTCTCAGGTGGCACAGTGGTAGAGAATCTGCCTGCCAGTGCAGGAGATGCAAGAGACTGGGGTTCGATCCCTGGGTCGGAAAGACCCCCTGGAGAAGGGAATGGCTACCCATGCCAGTATTCTTGCCTGGAAAATTCCATGGACAGAGGAGCCTGGTGGGCTATACAGTCCATGGGGTCACAGTGAGTCAGACAAGACTGCGCACATGCACACATTTATTGCCACATGGCACGTGGGATCTTAATTCTCTAAAAGTGAAAGTGAAAGTTGCTCAGCCATGTCCGACTCTGCGACTGTATAGTCCATGGAATTCTCCAGGCCAGAATACTGGAGTGGGTAGCCTTTCCCTTCTGCAGAGGATCTTCCCACTCCAAGGATCGAACCCAGGTCTCCCGTATTGCAGGCGGATTCTTTACCAGCTGAGCCACAAGGGAAGCCCAAGAATACTGGAGTGGGTAGCCTATCCCTTCGCCAGTGGATCTTCCTGACCCGGAATTGAACTGGGGTTTCCTGCATTGCAGGCAGATTCTTTATCAACTGAGCCATCAGAGAATTCCCTAACCAGGGATCAAACTCACATCCCCTGCACTGGAAACATGTAGTCTTTGGAGTAGAGAACCTAAAGTATAGAAATAAGATATACCTTATTCATTAGGCCATGAATTTTCTATACACATTGTCATTGTTTTGGGGCATGTGATTTGCCATGGGCTGAAAAAGGTAAATTTAAAGGATCTCACAGTGAGGGGAGGACTTTCTGTCCCCAGGCCAGCTGATGAGATGATAAGCCTCCACCCCATCCTAACAAATAGTGAAATGCTGAACAAAATGAAATACCAACAACTCTTCTTAGATATGTGAGAGAAATGAGGTCACAGAGTGAACCACTGACCCCAGATTTGGAGGGTTGTTGTTCAGTTGCTCAGTTGTGTCCAACTCTTCGATCTCATGGACTGCAGCACGCCAGGCTTCCCTGTCCATCACCAACTCCCGGAGCTTGCTCCAACTCATGTCCATTGAGTCAGTGATGCCATCCAACCATCTCATCCTCTGTCATCCCCTTCTCCTGCTTTCAGTCTTTCCCAGCATCAGGGTCTTTTCCAGTGAGTCAGCTCTTTGCATCAGGTGCAAAGCACTGGAGCTTCAGCTTCAGCATCAGTCCTTCCAATGAACATTCAGGGTTGACTTCCTTTAGGATTGACAGGTTGGATCTCCTTGCAGGCCAAGGGTCTCTCAAGAGTCTTCTTCAACACCACAGTTCAAAAGCATCAGTTCTTTGGTGCTCAGCTTTCTTTACGGTCCAACTCTCACATCCATACATGACTACTCTAGTCTAGCTTTGACTAGACGGACCTTTGTCGGCAAAGTAACGTCTCTGCTTTTGAATATGCTGTACGACAGGCAGATACAGAGAATCACAGTTTACCATGGCAGGAACCAGGGAGCTGAAGTATCTGTGGGACCCAGGGCTGAGGCAGGAAAACCTGAACTGTAACTGCGGAAGAGCAGGAGATGTGTGAACACTGACAAACACTCTGGGTCCCAGTGGTTGGGGAACATTCCTCATGCTTCCAGCAGGAGGAAGGAAAAGAATGGCTTGAAATATGCCAGACCACTCTTGTTCTTCTTAGCAATGTCTGCCCGCAGGAGAAATGATTCAACCAGACCTGCTGGGGTTATGTCAGAGTCTAAGGGATCTTGGAGAAAGAAATACCCCCACCGCAGCCCCCTCTACGATTCCTACTGGGTGACATTCTGGACACCAAGACTATGGAGACAGTAAACCATCAAGTGTTGTCAGGGCATGGGGGAAGGTGGGATGAATAAGTAGGGCACAGAGGGCTTTAGGCAGTGGGCAGACTTTGGATGATGCTACGCTGATGGATGCCTGTAGTTGGACTGACCCCTGCAGGCCTACGAGGCCTTTGCATGCCCAGCGTGGAAAGCCGAGAAAGAGCCTGGAGTTGGCAACAGAGACCTCAGTGGCTTAGTGGGTGGGGGGCTCACAGGTCTGAAGCGGTGGAGTGACACCCACCACCACGTGTGGGAGGACGCTGGGGAGGACACGGTGGCCGTCTGCTGGGGGCGGGGTGGGGTGGATGGGGAGATGACCAGTAGGGAAATCGACTTCAGTGTCGCTCACTTGTTACCAGGGAAACCAGCAGAAGGGCACGCCCCCCCAGCCTCTTTAAGGAGAAGGATCACCAGCCGGGGCCTGGGGTAAGCAGGCAGGAATGTCAGGCCTGGGCATAGGTGTGGGTGAAGCAGGCCCTGGAGGGGCAGGAGATAGAGGGCGAGAGGACAGCCATCCTGAGTGGCCTGACCATACATTTGTCATTATGCACTTGTCCAGACCCACGGAATCCACACCCAGTGAACCATAGTGTAAACTAGACTCTGAGGGATGGTGGGTGGGTCTCTGACTGTAGCTGAGACATCACTCACTCAGATACTGAGAGGCGGGGAGGCTGAGTGTATACTGGAACCCTCTGTACTTTCTGCTCCAATTTGCTGCAAACTCAAAATTGCTCTGAAGATAGTCTATTAAAAACATATTATCAACTATTAACTACGTGGCTGTTTGCTTGGTTTCTTTAATTATTCTGATCATTACTAATATCGGTATCTTTATTCAAAGATTACTTTTATACCATGGTATAATTACCTCCGAAACTCCATTTCCTTAAATAATGCGTATTAGTTCCCCTCAAAGAGCAAGGATACAATTAACTTGTTTGCTTTTTCTCCCCCATCTCACTCCTTGGTCACTTGTTTTATATTTATTAGTATGCTTATCCCTAGTTTTTCTCTTGGTACAGTTACATATCTTTACGCTTTAATTGCCTTATTGGCTTTAAGCTATATTCTAGCCCTGCCCAGCTCTTGAGGATTAAGCCTCCAATGAGCTTGTTCCAATTTCCCATCTTTCTTGCCCCTGTTCGGCCACATTTCTCCTAACTGAACCCTTCCTATGTTGTTTCAGGCCCATACATATTAAACAGTCTTTTCTCCTAGTCCTTATGTTTGTTTAGGTCTTAGTTCTCTGTTTAAATAAACACCACAGAGTTTTTGGCTTTTCCTGTTATTTCCCTAACTCGTTTGGCGGACTTTCAGCCTTTATGAATGTCCTCAGGAAGCCTCAGGGGTGCGGTGCTGTCTGTGGTAGCTCTCATATTCAGGGGTGGATTCCGGCTGCAGAGCAGACAGGCGCCGCTGCCTCCCCCTGGGCCTCCTGAGCTTCAGTGGACCCAAGCTCCAGGGGCCTGCTGCCAGGCCTGCCCCTCTCAGCCCCGCTCCAGGATGCAGAGACAGATGGAAGCACTTACACTCAGAAGGTCCATCTATGCTGGTGGTTTTATCAACTCCCTATGCTTCCGCACCCTCTTCTTTCCAGTTCCTCTTGAGCTGCTTCTGCCCCCATCGGTGACGTTGGCAGTCTTTATACATAATTTGCAGTGTGTGGGTTAGATCTGTCTCCTGGTTTCACTGAAAAAAAAAAAAAAGTGGAGTGTGCAAAATGGCTTTGTTCTCCTTATTGCCTTGTTATGATTTCCAGGGGATAGGAGAAAAATGCTAACTCACAAAGCTTTGTTTGCATTGATGCTCAGAAGCTTTTAAGTTTCAAACACATGACTCTCTTTTCGTTGTACTTCTGGAATATTTAGTTCTAATTTTATTGCTTCATGGTCAAAGCACAGGGTCAGTATGGTACCGATGCAATGATTTTGGTTGAGAATTTCTGTGTCTCTTGGTGTCTAGTGTGTCCTTGAAAAGAAAAATGCATTTTCTAATTGGTGGGTGCAGGGTTCAATATATGCTCATGAGTTGAAGCTTGTTTATTGTTTTTAGATTTTCTATCCTTTAATTATTTTTTTCTGCTTATTCTATCATTTCTATCATTTGTTGATGGCTCAGGTGGCTCAGTTGCTAAATTGTGTCCAACTCTTGGGACCCCCATGAACTGTAGCCTGCCAAGCTCCTCTGTACATGGAATTTTCCAGGCAAGAATACTGGTGTGGGTTGCCATTTTCTTCTCTAGAGGATGTTCCTGACCCAGGGATTGAACCTGGGTCTCCTGAATTGCAGGTGGATTCTTTACCAACTGAGGCACGAGGAAAGTCCATATCGTTTGTTAAGAGGGTTGTGTTATACTCCCCACCATGACTTCAGATCTGACCATTTTCCTTATAATTTTCTCAATATTTTTTGTCATAGGTTTTTTTTCCTTTTTGTTGTTGTTATTTGTATAGGTCTCGAGGCTATGCTGTTTAGGTCACAAAAGTTTGCAAGTTTTTGATGCCTGAAATGGACTGACTCGGCTCACGGGTGGCAGCACAGGGCCAGTGTCAGGATGTCAGGATGGTATGAGAGGACTACTTGGCTGGTTCTTTATGGATGCCCCACGGGACCCGGTAGGGAGGGCTGCCCAGGGCTCAAGGGGGCCAAGATCCTGGCCCCCATCATGAGCCTAACACAACTTGGAGGCACTTACTGGTCTTGCCTTTCCTCAGGTTCTTACTTCCTTTCCAGCAGCTTCATTTCTGCACAGATTGCTCTATTTTTCTCCATTTCCATCAAAATAGTTTTCCTGCCCCAATTCTTGCCTTTGTCAGATTGTGTGTCTCCTTGGTGTTTCTTTCTGAGATCTTTGAAAGCTCCAAATAAAAGTGGATGCATTTACGTGGAGTGAATAATGCATGAATCCGTCCCTTTCAGTGCATGAAACTATGCCCTGTGTAATGTCACTTATTAATCTCTATTGCAAAAAAGGTGGGAGAAGGTCGATAGGGTTCAAGGCAATTAGTCTTTGATTAGCACCTGAGAAGCTAAATAAAAGAGCACATTTACCCCCGTCAACTTGAGTTGATAAAACCACAATTCCTGTTGGAGGCAAGGCATGGTGTTCAGGGTGGTGATGGAGAAAAATCTTTGTGTTAATATGAGCATAAGTCAAGGTAAATATTTATCTGGGAAAATAGGAAACATTCCAAAGTATTCATCAGAAGATATTTTTGTTAAAGAGTATCTGTCACTAGAAATTTAAAATCTTTATACACATTTAGTAGTAAAAATGTGAAATAGTGATATTGCAGCTCCATTAAGCCTCCTGTTTTCCCAGTTGAGTCAGGCTCTTAAAGAAGGCTATTTCTCCTTGTGACCTTCTCAGGTAGGCTCATAAAAGCCAACTCTTTCACAGGGAATGGTTGTGTGTAACTGAATGAGGACAGGGTTGTGATGGTTGAGAACCAGGACCCACCCTCCCCCAGGGAGGCGAGAGCATGGTGTGTCATTCATAGTTTTTATTCTGGAGCCTCATGCACTTTTGGACACCAGACATGCCCAGTGAATCCTCTTGAAACGGAAAAGGTGCAGGGATTTTCTGTGGATGTAAATGCTTTACCCTGGCCTCACTTTTTTTTCCCCTCTTTCTGCTTTTCCGTGCTCTGAACCTCTTGTTCATCCCAACATTCATCTTGCCTCTCTCACTAGGAGCTTTGGCAGGACTCGCGACGGCCCCTTCTCTAACGGAGCACCATCCCAGGTGCTCTAAGGCCATCCCAGGATAGACCTCCACACGTGTCCTCCACCTGCTTTTAGTCTTGGAAAAACTTTTAGTCAAAGAGTCAATTTAATCAGAGAAGTGAGAAAATGCTGAAAGAAAGGAAAACAGTCAAGCGAGATAAAACAATAATACTTGAGCCGCTAAACAGTCAAGGATCTTTAGTTCTTCCTCAAGGACTGTACACGGTATTCTGAGCCGTGTTCTCTGAGCTGTTTTGCACATAGGAAGCCACCACCAGATGGGAGAAGTTAACTGCCTACTGCCTGCAAGCATGTAGACCCCAGACTAGCTGGAACCAGGTTGATGAAGAAGAATGTCCAGGAGCTGACCATACCCTGGCCCTTGAGCACTAGGAGACTCCTCACCGCTCACCTGGATGGACTCACAGTCTCGAGGGCATTAGCCCGCCGTGGCCCCCTTTGCTTGGCAGAGCAATAAAGCTGTTTATTTTTACTTACTTCACCCCAAACTCTGTCTCCCAGACTTAATCTGGCACCAGTGCACAGAGCCTGAATTTTACTAACATTCCCTCAAATGGGGTGAGAAAAGGAGGGCTACAGGCTAGAACTCTTTTTAGCCTAAAATTGAATCAGAGGGCACAATCACCAGCGTCCCTCTGGGGGGAGGAGGTAATCTGGAGGGCATGCCCTCCGGGTGACACTTGAGCTGGTGACGCTTGATCCTGGCTGGAGTCTCCAGGGCCCCTCCCTGCCTGTCCTGGAACAAGGCTCTGCCCACTGACCCCTCAGCCCCGCCTGGGTGAGCAGGTGGTGCTGAGACCACGGGGCAGGCGCAGGACTGAGCTCCCTCTGAGACGTAAGATGGCTACAGAAACCGCAGACTGGCGGGCGTGCATGGAGATCCCCTCGCTTTGCAGAGCCGAAGTCAAGCCTCGCGTTTGAGCCCCTTCCTTCTGCTGCCTCCTCTCCCTCCCGTGTCTCTCCCTGCTCCCCACTTACATATGAGGGGGTCTGAGAACTAGCACTTTCCATTTCAACCAGAGTTACCAGAAGACTTTTAGATGTTTCTACATTTCCATAAAGGCGATACTCAAAATGTGGATGGGAGTGGGGACTTTATGCAAAAAAAAAAAAGAAAATTGACATTTCGCAGACAAGGGAAGAAGATCCACCTTCTTCCAGAATCTCACAGAACTGGTGTCTCAGGGGAGTTGCCCCTCAGGTTAAGACCTCAGAGATTTAGAAATAACTGTAAAACATGCTTTTCAAACAGAGGTTAGGGTTATGCAGGCCAACAGGAAAATACTTGAAATTCAGCTTCTTCTTTCCCCTAAACTTCTTTCCTATTCACTGATGGCATCTGGGAATCATTTCTGAAGGCGGAATGTCATTAAATGACCAAACATTTATGGGCAGGAGAGGAAGGTGGTGGAAGGAAGGGACTCACACTGGAGGCTTGACTTTGGCCCTGCCAAACGAGGGGATCTCCACTCCCGCCCGCCAGTCTGCAGTTTCTGTAGCCGTCTTAACGTCTTAGGGGAGCTCAGTCCTGCGCCTGCCCCGTGGTCTCAGCATCACCTGCTCGCCCAGGCGGGGCTGAGGGGACAGTGGACAGATCCTTGTTTCAGGACAGGCAGGGAGGGGCGTGGAGACCAAACATTTACAACAGGTTTACTTTGTGGAACCCCTCATCCCCCCCTGCAGAGTATTTTATTTACTTTACAGAGGATTTTGTGATATCTTTCAGGAATTGGGATACTTCTCACCCTGTCCACCTAACATAAAGTCCAGTGAGAGCAAAATCACCTGTTTCTTTTTAAAATTATCATTTAAAAATGCAAACTCTTCAGTCGTGCCATCAGGGATCTAGTTCCCTGACCAGGGATGGAACCCAGGTCCCCTGCATCGGTAGTGTGGAATCCTACCTATGGAATACCAGGGTAGTCCCCTAAGTTTCTTTAAAAATTTTTATTTTTAAAAGTTATTTATTTTTAAATCAATTATATTGGAGTAAAGTTGACTTACAATGTTGTGTTAGTTTCAGGTGTAAAGCAAAGTAAATCAGTTATATATCTCCATTCTATTTCAGATTCTTTTCCCATATAGGTTATTACAGAGTGCTAGTAGAGTTCACTGTTCTATACAGTAGGTCCTTGTTGATTATTTACTTTATATATAGAAGTGTGTGAAAGTTAATTCCAAGCTCCTAATTTAGCTATTTTTCCTACATATCTCTTTTTAGTAACCATAAGTTGGCAAAACTCCCTAAGTTTCTAAGACTGAATCATCTTTGCTTTCTTCTTGGTTTCCCGCACTGCAGGGAGGCCTGGAGGACTGGGGTAAAGAACTTTGGCTCTTGTTATATTGATAGCTTTCATTTTGCTGTCGCCCTAATGGGACATCTCCCTGGAACAGGAAAAATATAGTTTATTCAAATAACACCTAACATCCTTTAATGAAACTCCCAGTCACCCTTTGGTCCTTTCCTGTGAACTGCAGCTTGGCGAGGTTAATAAAATAGGACTACTCTAAGAAAAACCTGACGACGGTGGTGATAAAGAGACTAGATCGTGTGGCTCCCTCTCTGTGTACGTGCTTCGTGCCACCTCTTCTATGTCATCCTGATGACAATTATTTGAGAGAAACGTGTCACTGCTCCTTTTCACTGGGGAAGGGGTGAGGTGTAGGGAGTTGGCACTGCCCAGGCTGAGTAGTGGTGATGCAGTGAGGCCAAGACTTACACTCAGGCGTGCCTGACTCCAAACCTGCCTCTTAACTCATCTGTCTGTCACCAGACACTTCTTATCCTTAGCTCTTCAAGTTGAGGGACTTGGCTATAAACTCTTATGAAATAGTTAAAAGAAAACCCAAAACCCTTTATTATCATCACTGTGTGATAACCAAGCCAAGAACTGTCAGGGATCGTTTTCTCTGGTTTAATATGCAGATAAATCACAAGACTATTTGAGGGTAGATCTACCAGCTTAGAGGGCTTCCCTGATTAGCTCAGTTGGTAAAGAATGCACTTGAAATGCAGGAAACCCCAGTTCAATTCCGGGGTTGGGAAGATCCGCTGCAGAAGGGATAGGCTACCCACTCCAGAATTCTTGGGCTTCCTGTGTGGTTCAGCTGGTAAAGAATTCACTGCAATGCGGGAGACCTGGGTTCAATCCCTGGATTGGGAAGATCCCCTGAAGAAGGGGAAGGCTACCCTCTCCAGTATTCTGGCCTGGAGAATTCCATGGGCTGTATTGTCCATGGGGTCACAAAGAGTCAGACACAACGGAGCAATTTTCTCTTTTCTTTCACTACCAGCTTGGAAAGATTCTGCTGGGATCTGAGGGGTGGGGATCATGGTGAAGGGAAGGTGGATCTACTGGCTTGGAAAGATTATGTTGGGATCTCAGCCATGGGGCTTATGGCGAAGGGCCTGTGGAATTAGGTATAAATGGAGCTGGAAGAACCAATTTGGTTCTACATATGAGTTGGTGATGGACAGGGAGGCCTGGCGTGCTGCGATTCATGGGGTTGCAAAGAGTCGGACACGACTGAGCGACTGAACTGAACTGATGGTTCCAAAGGGCTTCCTTGGCAGCTCAGCAGTAAAGAATCTGCCTGCAGTGTAGCAGACTCAGGTTAAATCCCTGGGTCAGGAAGATTCCCCGGAGAAGGAAATGGCAACCCACTCGACCACTCTTCCTTGGGAAAAACGATGGACAGAGGAGCCTGTCGGCCTACAGTCCACATACTGCGAAAGAGTCGGACACGACTGAGCAACTAAACAACATGGTTTCAAAGCCAGCAGACCAAACCTGCATTCCAAGGCCACGGTGGCTCTGTCTCACGCGGGTCTGTGTCCACGTCTAAGGCGGTCTGATTGAAAAAACTGCAGAGTCAACACCGAGAGCCTGAAGGCTTTGCTCTGTGATGATGTGCAGAGTGAGGAAGCATTTGCTGTGAGGACTGTGAGGTCTGCCAGGCCTCGGGGAGCGCCAGCCCCACCTTTCGAATGTGCGGTACTTGGGATGAGGGTCCTCCAGGCCCACGGTAGGAATTCCGAATATCTGCAGTCACTGCTCACGGGTGCAGGCTGAGCCCTGAGCCCAGCTCGCTGCACGTGGATTAGATAAACAGGAGGGCGGCGCGGGTCTCAGGACTGCGTGGCTAGTGGAACAAGCGGAACAAGAGGCAGCGGTGCGGTTCTTCAGGCACGTGGGTGCACCGGCTCCCCCCGGGTGCGGAGCGGGCGGAGGGCAGCCAGACGCAGGTAGGCTCGCACCCTGAGGGGAACACGGCTTCTGCGGGTGGCCTCGGGGCAGGACAGGCCGAGGCCCCAGGGGGAAGCCCGCAGGTGCACGCTCTGGGCCCCGGAGCGACCACCTGCGTGCTCAGCAAAGCCGGCTCAGCTGGCGAGCCTTGGCCTTCCCGCGGGACCTGGACAAACCTCAACGCGGTGGAGTGCGCGCACCGAGCTTGCGGGAGTCGTCAAAACCGTATGGAAGCAGGTGACTGCTGCGTCTTCTGATTCACAAAGTCAGATTTCTTTTTTTCCCCCCAAGACCGATTTCTATTCTGCTTGGTCTTCCCTTTGGATTCGCGATGTTCTCTGAGACTCCGAAGTAACGGAGTTTTCGTCTCATGAATTCTAAAACGCACCCTGGGTAACTAACTTCCAGCTGTCTGTACAATCAAGGTAAACCCAACGGAAGTCATTAGGAAATACTAGAAATTTCTATTTTCAGGGAGCACCTGACTCTTTATTATTATTTTTCCCTGATAGTTGAGAGGTGGCTCTTGCTTGGGAGAGATCCTCGATATTACCCGATATTAGATGTGTGATATCAGAGCTCCACCCCAGTACACCAGGAGGACCCTCGGAGGGGCCTGGCAGCAGGGGGACACCGCGCCCAAAGTTTCGGAACGTGGGGCCGGTGACGGGGGTTGGAGGACAGCAACATGCTGAAAAGCTATCCAAGGCATGTGCTTTTGTTCAGAAGTGGGCATTAAGGGAAGTGAGGGCAGCTGTGTCTCCCCCTCCCCACCCAGTGCTGAGCACAGGCCTCGGCATGGGTCTCGCGCATGCGTGCTAAGTCGCTTCTGGTGTGACCGACTCTTTGGGACGGCATGGACTGTGGCCTGCCAGGCTTCTCCGTTCATGGGGTTTCCCAGGCAACAATACTGGATCCAGAGATCTTTCTGGACCAGAGATCAAACCTGCGTCTCTTGCGTCTCCTGCATTGGCAGGCAGGTTCTTTACCCGCCAGCACCACCTGGGAAGCCTGCCTGTCTCACTGACACTTTATGTAATGAGTAAGTGAATTTGGGAACACAGGGTCGGGACTCCAGAATGTTTCTTGTCACCCTTCTAACTTGTCTGGATGTTGCACTGTCTGGCCCGGGGTGGCCTTGTCCTGTGTTGGTTCCTTCAGGTGTGGGAAGAGCTGATATCCTTGCTTGGTGAGAGATTCTACTGCAAGGTTGTGGGTTTCCTGATGTTTTGGAATCAAGATTGTTCTGGTTATCTATTATTGTATAACAAACTACTGCTAAACCTACTGATTTAAAAGAGCAATTTTTTACATACCTAAGGACTTTATGGGCCAGGAATTTGGGCCTGGTCTGGCTCAGGGATTCTTGTTCTACAGGTGGTTCTGATCTGATGGGGGTTCCTTTTACATGGGGGAGAAGGGCTGGTCAGGAGGATCCAGAGTAGCTTTCCTGTTGTGTCTGCTGCCTATCTGGGATGACGGGAAGGCACACTTCAGCTGCCACTGTGGACTGGACACCTGCTTGTGGTTTCTGCAGCATGGTCGTCCCCGAGGGAGCAGGAAAGGACGTCATCAGATTTTTAAGCCTGAGCATGGATACCGGCCATTCTGTTTCTGCTCTATCAGTCAGGCAGTCCTAGAATCCACTTAGATGCCAGGAGAAGGGACGCAACCTCACCTTTCTGCAGGAGAAGTGTCCAAGAATTTGTGGCCATTGTATTTGATCACAAATACCCTCAAAATAAAAATGTCTCACAATTGCCAGAAGGTGGAAACCACCCAAATGTCCATCTACGAATGAATGGATAAACAGAATGTGGTCTTTCCATACAATGGACTACTAATCAGCCATAAAAAGCAGGAAATTCTGACGATGCTCCCACATGGATGAGCCTTGAACATGTTGTGCTAAGACAACTAAGCCAGTCACAGAAGGACAAATCTGTGTGATTCCTCTGATAACGAGGTCCCCAAAAAGCCACACGTAGAGAGACAGAGAGTAGAATGATGATGGTAGCCAGGGGCTGTTGGTGGGGGGAGAGACCTGGGGAGAGCGTATGTACTGAGGACAGAATTTCTGTTTAAGTATAACATATATTTGAAAAAATGCACTGTTCAGTGTGTTTTCATAAAATGAATAGACTCATGGACTGCAACTAGATCTAAAAAAAGAACGTTTCAGAATCCTGGAAGCTCCCTTGACTCCCTTATTGTCATGGCCGTCCTCCCCAAGGGCAGTCTTGCTTTTGACTTCTAATACCGTCTGTAATGGTTTCCTTGCTTTTGAACTTTTTCTAAGTGGAGTCATACAGTAGTTGCTCTTTTTTGTATTGGCTTCTTTTCGCTCAGATTTATGCTTGGGAGATTCACCCATGTGTCGCTTGTGGTTGTAGATCATTTTATTCTCATTGAAATATACCACAATTTATTTCTAAATTCTGCTATCAGGCATTTGGGTTATTTTCAGTTTTTTTGTTTAATATGAAGAGTGCTGCTATCAACATTCTCATACAGATGTGCCTGCCTATCTGTTGGATTTATATAGAGACGTTGAGTGACTAAGTCACAGGGTATGCAAGTGCTGACTTGACTTGTACATACCAAATAGTTTCCTGAAATAAGTCAGATCAATTTATATTCCCACTATTGTGTAAGAATTTCCTTTGCTCTAATGCTTCCCAGACTTGGACCTATCAGCCTTTTTCATTCTAACCATGCTGGTGGCAGGTGGTGGGATCATTTTGCACTATTTGTTTGTCAATTAGGCAAACAAGTCAGGCTTTTGTATCATGCCTGTCCAAGTAATCTGTCCATTTTCCCTCTCCCCATTGGGTTGTCTGCCTTTTCTTTACCAATTCATAAACATTTAACAAGTATCTTCTGGATGCAGATACTTTATTGAATATTAATTGCAAATATATTCTCTTATCCAGGGTCTTGGCTTTTCACCCCTTTAATGGTGTCTCGAGGAACAGAAATTCTTAATTTTAGCATAAGTAATATAACACTGTTTTCTAACGTGTTTCCTTTTTGCATAGCACTTTTTAAACATCTTTATTGTCTTATCTTTTGCTTTTAGATTTGCAATGTTAGGATGTGTGATGGTTAGTTTGTTATGGGATGAGATTAACACTCAAATCAGTGAACTTTGATTAAGCAGATTGCCCTTCATGTGGGTGGGCCTCATTCAATCAGTTGAAGGCCCAAATAGGACAGAAGACTAACTTCCCTGAGTAAGAGTGAATCCTCCAGCAGATGCCCTCAGGGTACACCCGCACCATTGGCTTTTCTGGGTCTCCAGCCACACCAGTGCTGCAGATTTTGGATTTGCAGCCTCTCTAATATTCCCCCGTGTCTCAGACAGAGACCTAGACTCAATCCCTGGGTTGGGAAGATCCCCTGGAGAAGGAAATGGCTACCCATTCCAGTATTCTTGCATGGAGAATTCCATGGACAGAGGAGTCTGGTGGGCTACAGTCCACAAAGAGCCAGACATAACTGAGTGAGTAACACTTTCACTTTATACTAATCACATGAGCCAATTTCTTACAATAAGCACATCCTGTTGGTTCTGTTTCTCTGGAGAGCCCTAACACATTGCATGAGACAGAGGTCAAGATACATTTTTTTCAGTGCCCCAAACACCTGACTTTAACCTCAAGGCTCCATGGCAACCCAGTTTAATACTGTTGCTTCAGAACTCATGTTGAAAGCATCCTGCAAATGTGTAATTTTTCGCTTGCTTCTAGCAACCCACTTTTCCTTGTAGACAATTTGGAGTCTCAGGAGCATAGGGATAGACCTTAGAAAGGGAGTGACTGACCTGTCCACCAAACCTAGAATAAAGAGCATTGAGATCTGGGTTAGGATGCTCTGCAGGGAAGCACAGGAAGGCACATCAAGGGGGCGTGGTGAGAGGTGAGCAAGGGTGAGACTCACTGGAGGAGAATCTGAAAACAGGCCTGGGGCTTGGGGGGTGCACTTGGGGCAGAAGGGAGTCCCAGACTAGCAAATAGGAGGGTCTATGGCCAGTTCAGCTCAGGGCTCCATAGAGGTTTCTGCCTGGAACCGAAGTACACTCTTTAACTCTAATCTTCCTGGGTGTTTCAGACTCTGTTCTACCTGGTTTCCATGTTCATCTTTGTTGATATGCGGTAGAGGAGAGAATTCCAGGGGAGAGGATCTTGTTTCTGAGATGTAACCTTAGTGGAGCAGTCCACAGTTGGAGAAGAGACAGAGGAAGTATTCAGAGTCCCTTAGACTATGTGATATTTAATTATGTGCAAACCTGCCCTTTAGGACCTGCAGGCACCTCAGGAAACACTGTTATATCGGTAATGACTTTTTATTATCCTTTATCTTCCCCTTGAGCTATGGCACTGAGGCCGCAGTTGATTACATGATTCCTATGGGTTCTTCTGGATCTATTGACTGTGAGGTTTGAGAAATAGGATTTGTGTGGTGGCCACCAGTGCAGTTTTGGGTCTGTAATAGGTATTGGAATTCTGGAAAGTATTTCTTTTAGGTTGAATTCAGCCAAGAAGTATAAATTAGTATCATGTAAGGCTCTGATGAAATTACCTGTTGATGGCAAGTTATGAGGTACACTCTTGAATTAGATATAATTCCTATAGGTACCTGATTCCTTTAAAGGCAAGTACTCTGCAGGATTAAAATGTTAATCAAGTATTCTTTCAATAAATTTTCTCCCTTCCCCCACTTTTTTTTTTTTTTGCCTAAGTAACCCTGTGTTGATTAAGATGATGATGAAGATTTTCTAATTACATTAAGATGACTTTTAATGTATGACATATTAATATTTTCAGCCAGACTTAGGAAAGGCAGATTTATTTTTGGTTATATATACCCAAGATACTCGGACTTCCCTGGTGGCTCAGAGGTTAAAGCGTCTGCCTCCAATGTGGGAGACCCGGGTTCGATTCCTGGGTCAGGAAGATCCCCTGGAGAAGGAAATGGCAACCCACTCCAGTATTCTTGCTTGGAGAATTCATGGACTGAGGAGCCTGGTGGGCTGCAGTCATTGGGGTCACAAAGAGTCGGACACGACTGAGTGACTTTACCTACCTACCTACCTACCTACCCAAGATACTCAATATGAATTTGTTAACTAAATAAGCAAAAATCATAAGTATTGTTTGTAAAAGAAAGTAGTTCATTTAAATTCTGCATTTTCTCCTAAGTGTTAAGCCCTGAAAAAGTGATCCCTTTTGTGAATGTCTAATTATTCATGGTGTGTTCTATCACTATGATAATCAATACATGGTTTTTAAGACAATGAAACTGCTCATATTAATGAAAATTTAGTTACTATAGTTCAGTTCAGTTCAGTCACTCAGTCGTGTCTGACTCTTTGTGACCCCATGAATCAGAGCATGCCAGGCCTGCCTGTCCATCACCAACTTCCAGAGTTCACTCAGACTCATGCCCATCGAGTCAGTGATGCCATCCAGCCATCTCATCCTCTGTCGTCCCCTTGTCCTCCTGCCCCCAATCCCTCCCAGCATCAGAGTCTTTTCCATTGAGTCAACTTTTCGCATGAGGTGGCCAAAGTACTGGAGCTTCAGCTTTAGCATCATTTCTTTCAAAGAACACGCAGGGCCGATCTCCTTCAGAATGGACTGGTTGGATCTCCTTGTAGGCCAAGGGACTCTCAAGAGTCTTCTCCAACACCACATTTCAAAAGCATCAACTCTTCGGCACTCAGCCTTCTTCACAGTCCAACTCTCACATCCATACATGACCACAGGAAAAACCATAGCCTTGACTAGACGGACCTTTGTTGGCAAAGTAATGTCTCTGCTTTTCAATATGCTATCTAGGTTGGTCATAACTTTTCTTCCAAGGAGTCTTTTAATTTCATGGCTGCAGTCACCATCTGCAGTGATTTTGGAGCCCCCCAAAATAAAGTCTGACACTGTGTTTCCACTGTTTCCCCATCTATTTGCCATGAAGTGATGGGACCAGATGCCATGATCTTCGTTTTCTGAATGTTGAGCTTTAAGCCAACTTTTTCACTCTCCTCTTTCACTTTCATCAAGAGGCTGTTTAGTTCCTCTTCACTTTCTGCCATAAGGGTGATGTCATCTGCATATCTGAGGTTATTGATAATTTCTCCTGGCAATCTTGATTCCAGCTTCTGCTTCTTCCAGCCCAGCATTTCTCATGATGTACTCTGCATAGAAGTTAAATAAGCAGGGTGACAATATACAGCCTTGACGTCCTCCTTTTCCTATTTGGAACCATATAAGGGTGGTGTCATCTGCATATCTGAGGTTATTGATGTTTCTCCCGGCAATCTTGATTCCAGCTTGCGCTTCTTCCAGTCCAGTGTTTCTCATGATGTACTCTGCATAGAAGTTAAATAAGCAGGGTGACAATATACAGCCTTGACGTACTCCTTGTCCTATTTGGAACCAGTCTGTTGTTCCATGTCCAGTTCTAATTGTTGCTTCCTGACCTGCATATAAAGTTTCTCAAGAGGCAGGTCAGGTGGTCTGGTATTCCCATCTCTTTCAGAACTTTCCACAGTTGATTGTGATCCACACAGTCAAAGGCTTTGGCATAGTTAATAAAGCAGAAATAGATGTTTTTCTGGAACTCTCTTGCTTTTTCCATGATCCAGTGGATGTTGGCAATTTGATCTCTGGTTCTTCTGCCTTTTCTAAAACCAGCTTCAACATCATTAGATAAATGCAAATAGAAATTAATATAATGAGATATCACCTTACATCAATCAAAAAATCCACAAAAAATATACACTAGAGAGGGTGTGGAGAGAAGGGAACACTCCTACACTGTTGATGGGAATATAAACTGCACAGCCACTGTGAAAAACATTATGGAGTTTC
This sequence comes from Aepyceros melampus, assembly GCA_006408695.1. NCBI lineage: Eukaryota > Metazoa > Chordata > Mammalia > Artiodactyla > Bovidae > Aepyceros > Aepyceros melampus. The sequence continues at coordinate 120,162 of SJXQ01004727.1, forward strand.
ATTAAAAACTAAAAATAGAGCTACCATATGATTCAGCACCTACTCCTGGGCATATATACTGAGAAAAACATGGTCTGAAAGTATCCAAATATCTCAGTGTTAATTGTAGCACTATTTATAGTAGCTAAGATATGGAAGCAGCCTAAATGTCCATTGACAGAAGAATAGATAAAGAATATGTGGTGCATATATACAATAGAATATTACTCAGCCATTAAAAAGAATGAAATAATGCCATTTGCAGCAACATGGATGGACCAGAGATTGTTATTCTGAGTGAAATAAGTGAGACACAGAAGGAGAAATATCATGCGATATTCCTTATATGCAAAATATAAAAAGAAATGATACAAATGAACTTATCTACAAAAGAGAAACAGACTTACCCACTTCAAGAACAAGTTTTTTTCAAGGGAGAAGAATGTGGAGAAAGGATAGTTAGGGAGTTTAGGATCAACATGTACACACTGCTATATTTAAAACTGATAACCAACGAGGTTGTAATGTATAGCACAGGAACTGTTTAATGTTATGTGGCAGCCCGGATGGGAGAAGAGTTTAGCAGAGAATGGATACATGCATATGTATGACTGAGTCCCTTTGCTATCAGTCTGAAACTATTACAACATTGTTAATTGACTATACTGCAATATAAAATATAAAAATATTGTAATAACAGACTAGAAATATAATAATATGTAATAATAGATGTATATTATGATAAATATAATAATATAAAATATAAAAATTATAATAATCACTAAGTTAGAAACAATGTGTGGTAGATAATTCAAAACTCTTCTTATTCCTGTATGTATATTCGTCTGAAATGTGACTTTGCTGGTCATCTTAAGCAGTGAACTTTATTTCTTCACCCATTGTATCTGGACTTGCCCATGTAACTTGCTTTTCTGAAACTATTACAACATTGTTAATTGACTATACTGCAATATAAAATATAAAAATATTGTAATAACAGACTAGAAATATAATAATATGTAATAATAGATGTATATTATGATAAATATAATAATATAAAATATAAAAATTATAATAATCACTAAGTTAGAAACAATGTGTGGTAGATAATTCAAAACTCTTCTTATTCCTGTATGTATATTCGTCTGAAATGTGACTTTGCTGGTCATCTTAAGCAGTGAACTTTATTTCTTCACCCATTGTATCTGGACTTGCCCATGTAACTTGCTTTGGTCAATGCTGCTGCTGTGCTGCTAAGTCGCTTCAGTCGTGTCTGACTCTGTGCAACCCCATAGATGGCAGCCCACCAAACTCCGCCATCCCTGGGATTCTCCAGGCAAGAACACTGGAGTGGGTTGCCATTTCCTTCTCCAATGCATGAAAGTGAAAAGTGGAAGTGAAGTCGCTCAGTTGTGTCTGCCTCTTCGTGACCCCATGGACTGTAACCTACCAGGCTCCTCCATCCATGGGATTTTCCAGGCAAGAGTACTAGAGTGAGTTGCCATTCACTTCTCTGTTGGTCAATGGAACATTAGAAAACAATTCAAGCAGAGGCTTGAAAAGTCTTTGTATACTGGTGCCAGTGATGGTTAATTTTATGTGTAGTTTGAAAAGACCCTGATGCTGGGAAGGATTGAGGGCAGGAGGAGAATGGGACGACAGAGGAGGAGATGGTTGGATGGCATTACTGACTCAATGGGCATTGGTTTTGGTGGACTCCAGGAGTTGATGATGGACAGGAAGGCCTGGGGTGCTGCGGTTCATGGGGTTGCAAAGAGTCAAACATGACTGAGCAACTGAACTGAACTGACTGGGCTAAGGGATGCCCCATGTGCCATGTGCTCAGTTGTGTCTGACTCTTTGACCCCATGAACTGTAGCCTGCCAGGCCTCTCTGTCCATGGAATTTTCCAGACAAGAATACTGGAGTAGGTTGATCAGATAGCTAGGAAAACATTATTTCTGGGTGTGTCTGCAAGGGATTAGCATTTGAACTGTGAGAGGAAATTGATGCCACCCCGCTGTGGGTTGGCATTACCAATACCTTAAAGGACCAAATTGAAGAAAAAGGGGGAATAAGGGCAAATTCCCCATCTTTTTCTCTGCTTGAGTTGAGCCATCCATATTCTCCTACTTCTGGCTTTCAGGCTAAATGGAAATTACATCAACTCCTTTCTCCATCCCCATTCTCAGCCTTTTCATGCCAACTAACTTACATTGTTAGCTTTCCTAATTTTACATCTTGCAGAGGGCAGATTGTGGGACTTCTCAGCCTCCATAACCTCATGTCAATTTCTATAATAAATTTTCTTTATGGAAATCTATGTATATATATCTTATTTGTTCTTTTTCTCTGGAGAATCCTGATTTAATATTGGGGCTTATTCTCTCTTATTGTTAAGAACCCTTAGAGCATCAAGTGAAAAGCATGGGCTAGTTTCCAGGAGAGAAGCCAGAGGGAGAGGCTCAAATGTTCTATTCTCCCTACCAAAACTGTTTAGAGAGAGGTGCAAACATTCCAGCCATCCATTGCTCCAGTTCCAGCCACTGAAGTAAAGCCGAACTAGATCAGCCAGTCCTCAGTTTAACCACCCCAGACCAGAAGTGCTAACCCCCCACAGAAAAATGAGAAACAATAAATTGTTTTTAAATCACTAGCAAAGGCTGATTGATATGCAATGAACTAATGTTTGCATAATTAAAATTCAACTATAAAATGTGATGTCTGACATAATGACTAGAGAAATTATACAAGGATGAGACGAGGATGGAAGAGCCTCAAAAGTCAATGAGGTTTGGTGATTGTGTGAAGATTATTTTGCAAGGGTCTTTTTCTGCTTCATTTTAATCACAAAACTATCTGCAAATCCTGGTTACTTTAGATTCCTGCAAACATCATTTTCTGTTATCTTCCATTTCATCTGTTATCCAAATAAGTAGGCTTAGAGCCAGTTGAATTATATATAAATACTTTGAGAAATGAAACTGTACTCAGTATCAAGACTTTTTGATTGTTCAATAAAGTATTTCACCTTGAAAGGTGAATATATAAGATGGCGATTTTAGAATATGTTTATAAAATCTCTGACTCCCTTCTTCCTTTAAAAAGTGGAAGCCATGTTCTAACTAACTAGTTCTAAATAATTAGTCTGTTTATTAGGCCACTATATGAAGTAAGTACTATATGCTTTCTGTTCAATTGAAAAATTCCAGACTTAATGATTTGTTTCTATGATTAGATGGTAGTGGAAGGGATGCCAAGTGACTTCTGAAGCTAGACATTGAAAGAATAGAATTTCTACTTGGTTCTCTCTCTCTTGGATCATTCATTCTGGAGATCAACAAACATGAGGACAATTAAGCAGTCCTATGGATAGGCCCACCTGCCCAGTCACTGTTTCACACCATCAACCAGCACCAAATTATCAGCCACATGAGTGACTGACTTTGGAAGAGGATTCTCCAGCCCAAGTCCAAGGCCACATCCGAAGTCAATATCTTGACTGCAATATGAGGGACCCAGCTGAGCTGCTCTTGAATTTTTAGCCTTGAGAAAATCCAAGATTTAAAAATAAATGACCCAATCAAAAAATAGGCCAAAGAACTAAACAGACATTTCTCCAAAGAAAACATACAGATGGCTAACAAACACATGAAAAAACGCTCAACATCACTCATTATCAAAGAAATACAAATCAAAACCACAATGAGGTACCATTTCACACCAGTCAGAATGGCTGCTACTTATGCAGCTCAATTCCAGGAAAATAAATGACCCAATCAAAAAATGGGCCAAAGAATTAAATAGACATTTCTCCAAAGAATACATACAGATGGCTAACAAACACATGAAAAGATGGTCAACATCACTCATTATCAGAGAAATGCAAATCAAAACCTCAATGAGGTACCATTTCACATCAGTCAGAATGGCTGCGATCCAAAAGTCTACAAGCAATAAATGCTGGAGAGGGTGTGGAGAAAAGGGAACACTCTTATACTGTTGGTGGGAATGCAAACTAGTACAGCCACTATGGAGACAGTGTGCTGCTGCTGCTAAGTCACATCAGTCGTGTCCAACTCTGTGCGACCCCATAGATGGAGGCCCACCAGGCTCCCGTCCCTGGGATTCTCCAGGCAAGAGTAATGGAGTGAGTTGTCATTTCCTTCTCCAGTGCATGAAAGTGAAACGTGAAAGTGAAGTCACTCAGTCATGTCTGACTCTTTGCGACCCCATGGACTGTAGCCTGTCAGGCTCCTCCGTCCATGGGATTTCCCAGGCAAGAGTACTGGAGTGGGGTGCCATTGCCTTCTCCGGAGAACAGTGTGGAGATTCCTTAAAAAATTGCAAATAGAACTGCCTTATGACCCAGCAATCCCACTGCTGGGCATACACAGTGAGGAAACCAGAATTGAAAGACACACGTGTACCCCAATGTTCATCACAGCACTGTTTATAATAGCCAGGACATGGACAGCAGACGAATGGATAAGAAAGCAGTGGTACATATACACAATGGAGTATTACTCAGCCATTAAAAAGAATACATTTGAATCAGTTCTAATGAGATGAATAAAACTGGAGCCGATTATACATAGTGAAGTAAGCCAGAAAGAAAAACACCAATACAGTATGCTAATGCATATATATGGAATTTAGAAAGATGGTAACGATAACCCTGTATGTGAGACAGCAAAAGAGACACAGATGTATAGAACAGAAGAAAAGTTTTTAAACTTTTCCCTATATACCCACAGGTATTTGGTATTTCTTAGCACTGCTTAAAAGTGAACCGAAAAGAGTGAATAATCTTATTGACATAGCATTTCATGGTGTACCAAATTAGGTGACATGGTGGTTCAGTTCAGTTCAGTTCAGTCGCTCAGTCATGTCCAACTCTTTGTGACCCCATGAATCAGAGCATGCCAGGCATCCCTGTCCATCACCAACTCCCGGAGTTTACCCAAACTCACATCCGTCGAGTTGGTGATGCCATCTCATCCTCTGACCTCCCCTTCTCCTCCTGCCCCCAATCCCTCCCAGCATCAGGGTCTTTTCCAACGAGTCAACTCTTCGCATGAGGTGGTCAAAGTATTGGAATTTCAGCTTTAGCATCAGTCCTTCCAAAGAACACCCATGACTGATCTCCTTTAGAATGGACTAGTTGGATCTCCTTGCAGTCCAAGGGACTCTCAAGAGTCTTCTCCAACACCGCAGTTCAAAAGCATCAATTCTTTGGCGCTCAGGCTTCTTCACAGTCCAACTTTCACATCCATACATAATCACTGGAAAAACCATAGCCTTGACTAGATGGACCTTTGTTGGCAAGGTAAATCTCTTTCAATATGCTTTCTAGGTTGGTCATAACTTTTCTTCCAAGGAGTAAGTGTCTTTTAATTTCATGGCTGCAGTCACCATCTGCAGTGATGGTGATTTTGGAGTCCCAAAAAATAAAGTCTGACACTGTTTCCACTGTTTCCCCATCTATCTGCCATAAAGTGATGGGACCAGATGCCATGATCTTCGTTTTCTGAATGTTGAACTTTAAGCCAACTTTTTCACTCTCCTCTCTCACTTTCAACAAGAGGCTTTTTAGCTCCTCTTCACTTTCTGCCATAAGGGTGGTGTCATCTGCATATCTGAGGTTATGGATATTTCTCCTAAAGTCTGACACTGTTTCTACTGTTTCCCCATCTATTTCCCATGAAGTGATGGGGCCAGATGCCATGATCTTCGTTTTCTGAATGTTGAGCTTTAAGCCAACTTTTTCACTCTCCTCTCTCACTTTCAACAAGAGGCTCTTTAGTTCCTCTTCACTTTCTGCCATAAGGGTGGTGTCATCTGCATATCTGAGGTTATTGATATTTCTCCCTGCAATCTTGATTCCAGCTTGTGTTTCTTCCAGCCCAGTGTTTCCCATGATGTACTCTGCATAGAAGTTAAATAAGCAGGGTGACAATATACAGGCTTGACATACTCCTTTTCCTATTTGGAACCAGTCTGTTGTTCCATGTCCAGTTCTAACTGTTGCTTCCTGACCTGCGTACAGATTTATCAAGAGGCAGGTCAGGTGGTCTGGTATTCCCATCTCTTTCAGAATTTTCCACAGTTGATTGTGATCCACACGATCAAAGGCTTTGGCATAGTCAATAAAGCAGAAGCAGATGTTTTTCTGGAACTCTCTTGCTTTTTCTTTGATCCAGTGGATGTTGGCAATTTGATCTCTGGTTCCTCTGCCTTTTCTAAAACCAGCTTGAACATCAGGGAGTTCACGGTTCACGTATTGCTGAAGTCTGGCTTGGAGAATTTTGAGCATTACTTTACTAGCATGTGAGATGAGTGCAATTGTGTGGTAGTTTGAGCGTTCTTTGGCATTGCCTTTCTTTGGGATTGGAATGAAAATTGACCTTTTCCAGTCCTGTGGCCACTGCTGAGTTTTCCAGATTTGCTGGCATATTGAGTGCAACACTTTCACAGCATCATCTTTCAGGATTTGAAACAGCTCAACTGGAATTCCATCACCTCCACTAGCTTTGTTCGTATGGTGTTTGTTATCTTCCAAGTTAGCATTTCAGTTCATTTTGGAAAAAGCTGGAAGTTCAGAAGTGTCATATATCTACCATATTTCCATTGATTTTTGGATAATTCATATTCTAGAAGCCACTTATAGCTTACTTAAAGATTTCAAGACAGAGCTTTCCTTTTAGCTTCAGAGAGATATTCTAATACTCTGCAGACCGCTTGAATAGAGCAGAGTTGTGAACAAATTAAGATAATGTCTCTCCCACTCCAAGCCTCCCTAAGCTGTGGGAAGACTTTCTGAAATAATAGGTAAGTAAAAATTGTAACAGGAGGCCCAGTCAGCTATCTTCTATCTTCACTTATGACAGTGTTGATAAAAATAGAATTATCACCCTTACATTAGATAGGGGTGTTTCCTAAAACACTGAAATGAATTTGGGAAGGTTGTGGCATGTCTGCCTATGGAAATATCTTACAGAGTAAATATTCCACATATTACAGTATGGGACAGTATATTAATTTCTGGCTCAGGTAAGTTGAGTCGTTGTCGAGTCGCTCAGTCGTGCTGACTCTTTGTGACCCCATGAATCGCAGCACACCAGGCCTCCCTATCCATCACCATCCCCCGGAGTTCACTCAAACTCACATCATTTTGGTATAAAAAATGCTTACTCCAGTGCATAGAAATAAAATATACATATATAATTGTCACTCCCCTATGAAAGTTAGGCATATATCAAGAATTGTCTTGCAAAGCTAACAGACTATCTCCTATTTCCAGCTGGGCTACAGATATTTCTCTCTTGCATTTTAACATTTGTAGGTATTTAGTAAGGTTTTTAGATCCTGAGAACTTTAGGTACACCATTTTCTGGCAACAGAGCAGAGTTGAGAGGGAGCAACTGTCGATGTCTGACTTCTAAGCTTATTATGTAAGGACCTGGAACCCAAGAGATCTCAAGGTGAATAGTAAATGAGCTCGTCAGTAGAGAGGTAAACATGTCTCTTCTCTCTCCTGTTCCAAGTAGAAATACCTTCCTTTTTGTGTATCTCCCAATGTTAGAGACCATTTGTTTGCAAAACAGCAACACATTCATGCAAAATTCTTTTCTTTCTTTAAAGACTAAATATTAGAAAAAAGGTTAGGCAGCTCAGACAAGAAGGTGAAAACTTATTTTAAAAAATCAGTTAGAACTCAAATTCTCAGTTGCTGTGTGCCTCTGCCCACCCACTTCCAACATTACCCTAGTGATAATACATAGGAAAGGGACTTATAAAATTCCACATCATGACAGCCATTTAAGAAGTAACTGACATGGACATAGGAGGCCTTTAATTGTGAAAAGCATGATCACTTTTAAAGAATTCTACCAAGACATCTCCTGCTTAGAAGGACACAGCTGAGTGGGATATGGCCATGCACGGGACTCCACAGGGAACTCCACAATAGTATAAAGTATCAATTTTTGAATTTGAGTATTAAAAAAAAAAGATTTAGTGTCCCATCCTTTTCCCCCAATCCAAGTGTCTCTGGATGAACTGGCCTCTGTGGTGGTGCCCGTACAGAGCAAGCATGATATTTTTATTCCTGTTGGAGACAAAAAGGAAATTTGTTCTTTGCTTGAATTTTGGAGGCCACACAGACCTCTGAGCTTTGTAGTCAGTAGTATTCCTGGTGACTTTGGGTGTGAGTTTAATCCTGTGACTAGAAAGGAAATCAGGGTCATGTAGCAAAGCAGAATCCTTCAATTAACATCATGAACATTACTTACCCAATCTTGGGTGAGTTTGTAAATTTTTTGTTAAATGCATCCGTGTTTAAATACAAATTAGTCTCCCTAGGAAAAGATGAGTTTCCTTATCTAAATTCTTACTAATGAAAGTGACAAATGTTTTAATAATGTACACAGCAAATGGAAGTAAGATGGCCATAATGATAATGCTTTATGAGAAAATCAATTAATGAGGAACAGTAAGAATGAAGTGCCGAATTTCCCTTGCCATGCCATTGGGGAAGCAATGTGTTCAGTGGAAGAGAGTAATTTATCAGACTTGAAGATTTTTTTCTTTTTTCTCTGACTGTGCTGGGTCTTCACTGCTGCACAGGCTTTTCTCTGGTTGCGGTGAGGGGGGACTATTCTCTAGTTGCGATGTGTGGGCTTCTCATTGCAGTGGCTTCTCTTGTTTCGGAGCACGGGCTCTATGGTGCATGGGCTTCAGCAGTTGCAGCACGTGGGCTCAGCAGTTGTGGTTCCCAGGCTCTAGAGTACAGGCCGAACACTTGCGGGACACAGGCTTAGCTGCTAAGTGACAAGTGGGATCTTACTGGATCAGGGATCAAACCCATGTCTCCTGCACTGGCAGGTGGATTCCTTACCACTGAGTCATTAGGGAAGCCTCAAACTCAGATTTACATCTGTTGACAAAACATTTACCCTCTCAGCTTCAATTTTATCACTGGTAAAATTGGGATGACAATTACTATTTGTGTTATATGGAGAAATAAGGAAATTTACATTACATAAAATGGTAGTGACATATAAATACAGCAACTTAAGAAAAAAAGTTGGTGCTAATTCCTTGGTCTTTTTTTCTCTCAAGTTAAAGAGAAAAATGAAAGAAATTTGTTCTGGACACCAGTTTTATTTTTAATAGTTTTCATGTTGTCTACTTGTGTCACTGAGAATAGGGTATTTACTTGGGAGCGAAGGCATGAAAATTAAGGGGAGAAAATGATGTGTAAACAATAACTGCTGTAATTATAAAAGTTTTATTTCACTCTCACTTTAATTAAATCTTCATAAGCACCATGGATGAACTGGCAATCTAAAAAGAGGATACTGGAATGCTTTAGTCAATAACAAACTGCAAGCTGATGATGTGAAATTACAGCTACATGGAGTATGTGTACAAGATCACATTTAAAAAGGTTCACTTGAGAATCCCATGATGATGCACAAAATAGGAATCTGGCATCGATTCGTTCACACTTTGCTCAGAACTCAAAGCTTGTGCATGTAAACATCAAAAGAAACACTGGATCACCTTGACAGTTTACAGTTTGCTAACACTTGACTGTAGAAGCATAAATGTTGCAGTTTTGATTTTTTGACCAGTGCTTGGTCATAGGCTGAAAAGACCAATCCCTTTAAAATTTAAATGACGCTTAAAGGTTATGTTCAACATTATACAAGATATCAGCAAGGCCTTTGAATGTGTGCAGTTCTCATAATGATTACCAAACCTTACTGACCTAAGGAAATCATGAAAAATTATATATTTTCAGCAAAATGTTTAATTTGGTCCTACATTAAAAGACCCAATTGCCAAGGTGTTTTACATAAATTTAATTCACAAGCATGTACACAAGAGAATCACTTTAAAGAACACTGCTTCCTGATTTATGAATTAGAAAGTTTATCCTCTACTTACACTAAACATACAAAAAATAATCTACAAAAATTGTTTACAATTGATTTTAGTGAAAGAAAAACGTTTCTTCAAAAAAAAAAAGATTGTGTGGTGGTAGTATTTTAGCCATCAAAAAAGGAATGTAAGTAACCAATAAATATAATGTGCTTTCTCCATATAGACATATTTACACTTGAGTCTTTGGCTTATGGTTTTTTGTTTTTTTTTTTTTTAGAAAGAACTTTAAATGATCCATCCATCATTGCACATTAAAAGAAAATAAGCCAGTTACATATATTTATATATTTATATAGAGATCTGCTACACTTGAAACATATAAAAAATGAACTTTCCTATGAATTTGCACAGCTTTTCTTCGAAAGTTTTAACATCTTTTATCTGAAAAAGGGAGAAAAAATGCCACAAAGAAAGTATTAATTCATGCAACACGTGGTGGCTGCTGTACCAAAACCAGGACAGAAAACGCTGCCTATTCACTGTACACTGATAAGTTTTCATGTGAATCTGCTGCTTATTAAATATAATTTATGTGGCATGAAATGTTGATGCTCTCATACAGTAATAGAAACTAATTGAGTCCTTTTTATTAAGATACACAACTTCATAAGAAAAATACTTTTACCTCTCAAATGTAAAAGTCTCCCCCCCACCCACATTAAAATCTTTCTGCACAGGTGTGACAGGTACAACAGCTGCTGGCTCAACAGATGAATGGGTTCTGTTGGGATGCACTCTGAAGTCTCCCCCAACTAAGATGACTCCAGGTACTCCAAAGCCACGTCATAGCAGAAACGGTACTGCTCCTGAAAGATGTTAAAACAAAAAGGTGGAGTGAAGTCAAGAAAAAGCAAAGCATGGAGAACAGTGGTTGTCAAATGAATACTTGGTATTCAATTTAGATTATTCAAGAATTATGAACTTTTTTTTTCCCATAGACAAGTTTAACATCAAGGCATATATTATTTTACATTTGAGTCTAATGATTGCTGTTTAAGAAAAGGGAAGTTGATGTAAAAATTTGTCTTTGCCTCATATTCTGTATCAAATTTTAAAAAATGGCAGTATTGCTATTTGATTATAACAGTAATACCCGATCAGTACAGAAAAACTTCCAAGTATAGAAAAAGAGTATGAATCAGAAAAAGTTTCTATAAATTTATTATCAGAAATAACTTTTTAAAAATACTACCTTAGCTTCAGACCATTTCTATGCATGCTTGAATAGTATTTTAGAGTAAATATAATTGCATACCTATATTTGAGGATATGATTTTATATTTTATTTTCTGTTATTTAGCATTATTATGTATTTTTTCTGTTATTTAACATCTTTTAATATACATAAAAGTCTAACATATGGATTGACTGTAGACTGACATTTATTTTTTATTAATTTTAAATAATCCTAGAGTGAACATGCAAATAATTTTTCTCCACACTTTATGTATTTTCCTTAGTGGTACAAATAAGCCAGTTATTTCAAACTGCCATTCCACAGTTCCAAATGTTTCATTTCTTCTTGCAGTTTTATTGAGATGTAATTGATATACAGCACTGTTTATGTTTAAGGTGTACAGCATAATGATTTGACTTACATATGTGAAAATCTAAATTCTTAAATTTTGACATAGATTTTGTTCCATCAGAGTATTTAATTAAAAGTTTCAAAAGTGGTTAGTGGTTCCTAACTTTTTCTGAGTTTACTTTTATCAGAAAAATTATTCAAGATAACTTGGCTTTATTCAAGATAATTTGGCTGACAATACAACTTTTTTGAGTTAAAACTGCTTTTCCTCTCAGTCCATCTATATGCTGCTCCATTATGAAGAATTTGGAAAAATTCAGAGACTGCATTACAAATTATGACTTGTAGCATGTAGTAAAATCTTCTCAATTCAGTCCAAGTGGGTAAAATTTAGGCTGAATTAGAAAACAATCTAAAACTCATGCCATTTCAAAAGAGAACTTTCGAGTATTTGAGCAATGAAAGAGGGAAGTAAAAATTTTCCCCGAGCAATCCTACGCTAATTATCAAGTAGGTGCGATTTAAGTTAGCCTACCACTGTGGCAAGTATACCTCAAGAACCAAAAAGTGCTTGTGAGCAGTTACATCTCTTTAATCAGTCTTTAGCAATTTGGTTTACATTCTATATTTTCTTACCAAACTCATCAGTTCAATTCAGCATCACAAGGAACTAATCACTAACCTTGATTAAAAACAAATCAAAAGACTGGGTGTTTAGCAAGATTCATGGGACATGAGTGTAAAGGTAAATAGTAACTCTTAAGAAGGTTCTAGAATGGCAGAGTTTAATCATAGGCTTTTTTAAGGAACAGTAAGAAATCAGTTAAATTTGGAAGTATAATTTGAATTATGAGGCCAGAAGTGATCTTATTGATGATTTTAGGAAGACGATCTGAAAGACAGAGGCAGACTTATATGAAAAAATATTCAGATGGCAGAGAGTTTAAAGACCTAACCATTACCAGCCCATTTTGTAAACAGACCTCAGAGTTTTAACTAAAAATCCCTCAAATCTATCCGCCTTTCTCCATCTCCATTGCCAACACCCCAGTCAAAGCCAATACCATCTTATTGGGACACCAGCAATACCTAAGGTATGAGCTGGAAGAGAGGGGCTTTGAAGACTCGTCAAAGGGGAAGTCTGTGACTGCTCTTAAAAATGAAACCGTATAAAACTCTTCAGATTTTGTCTCAGGAAGCAATGCACCTCTTGTGAACAATCCATGAGCAGGAAGTGGTGAAAATACTTTAAAGGTTTATTGAATTGCTCATTTTAGTTATCTGATCATCTTGATAAACATAGGGGAAGCAACAATGATGTCTTGGTTTTTCTGGTTTACTTCTCTGTGAGCATAAACTACACAGCTGCTCCTGACCTATTCCCACCATTCACATATGTGTAACCCACATCGCTTTACAGCAATATGTAAAGACATCGCTTTAGATGTTGAATGTGCTAAAAGTTTAACTTGCTTTCTTCCTCTGCATACAGCTTCAAATAGACGAGTTCCTACATACACATATTAACACCTCTTTGCTCTTATTTTGTAATCTGAGTTCTGATTTTATGAGCCATGGCTAATTCAAGTAATATCACATGATTACAATCTAAAATTGGTAAAAGGTGAAAACTATCAATGGCAATACTTAATAAAATTATAATTTTACCAGCAAGGAAGAATTATAGATAATGACTAAAATAAACTGCATTTGCCCTTTAAAAACACTGGGTGTCTAAAGACTAGATACAATCTAGAAGTATATCCCTCAAAATGTTTTACCAGTTAACTCAATATGCTTTAAGAAATACCAAGAATAAAACCTAGATAACAGGATTTTTCTTATTACAGAACCATTTATCAAAGTTTACTACAGCAAATATTTATTGCTCAAAATAAAAAAGAAATCCTAGTTAAATGAAATTTAAATTTCAAGTTAAATGAAATTCGTTTTCATCATTAGCAGTTTATACAATATGTGACTAAGTTAAATGAAATTCGTTTTCATCATTAGCAGTTTATACAATATGTGACTAAGCTTAGGGGTGTAGAAGGAGTTACTTGGCAATTCATTAGTTAGAGCAGGAAGGTCCTACAAAGACTTATTTACACATTTCATTCCCTATCTGTGAATGAAGTCAGATCCACAAGTAGGTATATGACTGATTAACCTCTACTCCCCACTTCAGCATCCACAACTGTGACTCACCGGGGCTTCCACCATGTTTGGCTTGCTGTTCCTTAGTGTCTTGACTGCATGGAACACGTCAACAACATTTTGCCGTTTCACCATTTCAACAACAATGCCTATAGCACAGAACATGCCACTTCGCCCGCCACCATTTCTGAAAGCAAAGAACACAAAGGTGTTTTCTAGATGGAAGTTTTTGGTGACCACAGGTCACACAATCATACGTGTTTTGGAAAAGAAAATATTATGGTTTTAATTTTCCCCCTCGTGTTTTAATTTTGCTTTAATTGTGTACATGTTTGCGTGGAGGGCAGAGAGGAAGATACTTGAGGATGGTATTAACTCAACAGCTTGTGCTTAGGGCAGGGACATGCTATAGGCATAGATTGCTACAAGCCAGATACTTTGAGATTTTTATAGGTGTGTACATACTATAAATCAGAAAAGTTACTCAGAGTAGTGTTCAAGAGTTTATAAGATAACTGTATAAAATCAGTTTGAAAAATACAAATGTTGTAGTAGCGAATTATAGAATTGTAAAACAGGAAGATTGTTTTAGAAAAATATCTAGTGAGGTCTGTAAGACGGGAGTTACTCTTCAGCAGAGGAAAAAAGAAGGCTAATGACGGAACGAGCAAGGCTCCCTGAATGGCTCAGCCAAGACGCCATACTCACAGGCAGTGGATGATCGTCCGGCCCTCCCCTTCCTCACATTCCTCCTGCCATTTTTCCACCTGCAGTATCAGCTTCAAAAATGACCGTTTGGAGCCAGGCACTTCTCGATGTGAAGCCCAGCCTAGATATTGAAACTGCTGCACCATCAGATAACCTTCTTGTGGCTGTTGAGGGAAAAAATATTTCTATGTAAATAAGTTAGGGCTAGAATTTTTACTAGAAAGTAAATGGTTCATGGCTTCCCAGGTGGGTCAGCCATAAAGAATCCATCCTCCAATGCAGAAGATGCTGGTTTGATCCCTGGGTCAGGAAGATCCCTGTAGGAGGAAATGGCAATTCACTCCAGTCTGGCAGACTACAGTCTATGAGGTCACACAGAGTCAGACACGACTTAAGAGACTGAGAGTGCAAAAAAGTTTCATACCAATTTACACTATGACATAAATGACACATTAGACTGAATCTAGCTAATGCAAGTCCAAAATATGCACATGCCAGGGCGGGAAGATTCTAAATTAAATGAGAATTATCTTCATATAAGCTTCTCCCAGACACTCCATATCCAAAAATCAATTACTATGATTATACTTAAATAACTTTCAAATTCATCTTTTCTTTATTGCCACTGATATCATAGTATTCTCAAATCATAAATCACAATAATTACTTCCTAGTTGATCTCCCTGAACAAACTTTGCTATCTTTTCAAACCATTCTTATTGTAGACATCATGATTTAAATACAAATATGATCATGTCACTTCTTGATTTAATATCTTCCAAATGATCTTAGCATAAAACCCGAACTGCTGCCATGGTTTAAAAATACCTGTATGATAAGGCTCCACTTCTTCCTCTAATTTCTCTTTATTCTAATAACCTAGTCAAGGTCTAGACACATTTGCCTTCTCTTAATCTATTACCAAGTCATTTCTTATCTTGGGAACTTTGCATATACTGAACCCTTTGCCTTTGTCAGTCCCAAACAGAGTGATCAACTTGCCTTGGGTTTGCCTTGGACTTTTCTGGTCTTTGTGCTTAAATTCATGTATTTTAGGAAACCTTTCTGTCCTGTGTAAACCAAGGTAGCTGGCTATCTCATGCCCAAATAACTCCTACTAATTTTTCAAATTTTGTCTTAAATATCATGGCCTCAAAGAAGTCTTCTCTGATCAT
Organism: Aepyceros melampus; assembly: GCA_006408695.1. NCBI lineage: Eukaryota > Metazoa > Chordata > Mammalia > Artiodactyla > Bovidae > Aepyceros > Aepyceros melampus. The sequence continues at coordinate 135,660 of SJXQ01004727.1, forward strand.
CCAGCTTTGTCAGATCACCCAAAGCCTCTGTATTTTGTACTTTTTCTCTATAAAATTTCATGTATTTTTAGATAAATGATTGTACAAGTTGTTTAATGTATCTTCCCTCATAAAATATAAATTTTTTAAGGACAAGAAAATCTCTTTTTCCCTTAAAATCTCTTATCACTAGAATCTAGCAAAAATACTTTCCAAGTAATAGTATTGTTGAATAAATGAATCAAGACATTAAACCCTCAAGTGAAAATACAAGGAAGAATCTGTATGTACAAGTGAGCCATATCATAAGGCATCAGGCCTGAAGCTCCACATGGCAAGGTTCTTACATCCTTTGGTGGGACAAGGAACTTCCGAGTTTAGCACCCAACCTCTAGTTGGCGTATACTAAATATGTGGTGAAGTGAATGATATTAAATAATGACAATAGGAAAAGAGAGAAAAACCACACATTAATAAGTGCTTGAATACCAAATATAGATGAAAATAAATATGCTGACCCCCCCAAAAAAAAGTAAAACAAATTTCAGTTCCTGTTCCTAGAATATTTTTCATATAAACAGTTCAATTAACAGATAGGTTCTACTTTCTTAGTTTAGTAGCTACAGTTTCTCAGCTAAAATATTAGTAGAACCATAATGTAACAGATGTGCAGACATAATGAGATTCTTTAAATTAACATCTAAGATATGCATGAGTATTATGACCTGATTGGAGTTATCCTTTTCTTCCCCCACTGAAATGAACAATAGAACTGGATATGATTTTATCTCTACTTATACACATATAGACATTAATCAGAAGCACATGTGAGGAGCACTGTAACGTGACAATTTTAATTACACACTTAAAATAATACACGTACATAGAACTGCTGCTCTAGAAAAGAGTAATCTTTGTCTTTAAAAAGAGAGATAATTCCATAATGCCATGGGAGGTACTACTGATTTCTTTTCAAATTCTCCTTGCTATGTGGTTACATAATCTAAACAGATTTTATTAGTACTTTTTGGTTTTTTGAAGGAGAGACCCCAGACAGTTTGTCACTGATGGCAAAACACAGGAAATGTCAAAGGAAGAAAGGTTCCTGAAGGACAGTTGCTACTTTGCTGCTGGGAAAAGGCAAGGGCTAGCAGCACTGAAACGAGCTACATATCTGGGCAGAGCCAGAGGCTGAGCCTTTCAGAGCGATGAAATTGTAGATGAGTTGTAGGAGGAGAGTCAGGGACATATGTGATTTAAGCAGAACTGGAATAGTGACACAGACCCCTTCTGTAATGGCTGATCCAACATATCACTTTCTCCTGTCATCAATATTATATTCCTATTTTTCAATTGCATGCTTCTTCTGGGCTGGATATCAATGCTAATAAGACTTAAAGTTAATGTTGAGATAAATCTACATATACTCAAAGGCCAGGCCCAGACAATCAATTCAATTGAACCAGGGAATCTGCATTTTGATTTCCACATAGAATACAATAGGCTAGTAACTGACCCAGAAACCTAGCTTCCAGCATTTCTGATTTCCTGTTTTTAGAATGCATTTTTATTGCAGTTCTAAGCCATAAGATGATCAGTAGCTTTGGGATTGACTATATAATTTCTATTAATTTTACTCTCTCTTTTGTCTACATGGAAATGTACCACATTATGTTTGTAATCACCTGTTCTCAATCAATTCAGTTAAAAGCATTAATGACTTACTCTTGTTAGATTGCATATCCTAAAAATCCGGTTGATTACATCACAATCCATTGAACAAGACATACATTCCACTTGGATAGGACCTATCGTAGCGTCCCTTCTTCTGGCCAGTACTGAGGGCAGCCCTAGATGTGAATATTTTTGAAAGAAAAAGAAAATGAGCCTTATTTTTTTTCTAATTAGGATAGCATAAAGCAGATGTTCGCATTTTATTACTACTTTATTAAGTCATGTGTAAGTATACAAAAGAAACCCATAACCATTAACCTGGGACAAGTCGACTTCATTTAACATCACAATGGAGGTACAGCCATAATCATACACTAATCTCCAGAAATCTTTCACAGTGTTTGGCAGAGGGTATTGTGTGACGATGAAAGCAGCTGGTTGTCTGTAGCTCTGTGAAAAAAACAAGGTAGATGGGGAAAAATAATAACTTAGAATGAATAATCAGTTGTACAAGCAGATTCAATACACTTCAAGGTACGGCTGGGAAGACTCAACATCTTCATATGGAGATGAAGTCAGCCTGCTGCTCCAGCCACGGAATAACAGATTTGGACCACTGCAACATACTGCAACTAGTAAGTAGTCAGTCTGATAGTATGCTTTTGATGCCTCAGCAGCAATTCAAGCCAATAATTAATTTTGTTGACAAAAGTAAATATACGACAAATACCAAAAAAAAAAAAATTCTTGAGGCTAAGATCCTTTGTGAGGTACCTGCTGGGCTGTTTCAGTCTTCCAAAGTCTAAGAGGCTAAAGACATAAAATTTCTGTGTGTATGTGTGTGTGTCTGTCTATGAATATATGTCTATCAGCTATCAACTGCTATAGAACTGTTTGGCTCTTCTCCACTCCAAATAAGAAAAACCACGTGTGCCTCAAACTCATGTGCTTTTATATTATATTGAGATTATCAACACATCTGTAGGCAATCCACATCCCATAGTTTTCTGGGAATTTCTAATGTATATCAATGATCAGAATGATAGTTTCAATCATTTAAGTGAGGGTGGGATGATTTGAGAGAATAGCATTGAAACATGTATATTATCATATGTGAAACAGATCGTCATTCCAGGTCTGATGCATGAGACAGGGTGTCAGGGCTGGTGCACTGGGATGACCCTAAAGGATGGGATGGGGAGGAACGTGGGAGGAGGGTTGAGGATGGGGAACACATGTACACCCATGGCTGATTTTTGTCAATGTATGGCAAAACCACTACAATATTATAATTAGTTTCCAATTAAAATGAATAAATTAAAAAAAAAGATTTTTCAAGTGCCACAGAGTAAAAGTAATGCACTCCCTGGCCCCAGGTAAGAGGGAAGGACTCCTTATTGACCCAGGGCCCCCTGATTGGGACACAATGCAGTCTCTCTTCCCAGAAAGAGGACAGGTGGATCTGGCCAGATAATCTGTCATTCTACAGACTAATGAGCTACACTGAAATAGAAATATATATTTCTATGTAATAAACTAAGGATTTGTAAAATTATAACTAGACAACTGCCTGAGATAGATTTCTTTAATGCTGATAAAAATTGTCAGTGATCTGCTAACTCAGTTGTATCATATTCCTCTTTAAGTCCTTCAGGTGTAGAAACTTCAACACCAGTGTAGAAACTGACCTTTGAGCTTCATAGATCCTATCACCATTTGGGAAATGCTGCTAACCGTAGCATTTCACTCCATGGATGACTGCAGGATAAATCTGGGGAGACAGTAATTCACTAGCAGCTTCTACCTGACCTTAAGGCCTCAAGGAAAACATGAAGGCTTATGAGAAAGGATCAGAAGAAAGAAATACACTTTCCTTCCAATTAAATGTCTGCTCCATGGGAAAGTAAGTCAAGGGAGATGAAAAGCCTTTTATTCCTTTTTGAGTCGTAGGGGTGGGGAGATAGAAGAAGAGAAGACGATATGAGAGAAGACAGAAGATTTCCTATTTCTTTCCTAAGTGCAAGAGCACATCTAAAGCTTTGCTACCACATGATTCTTGGCCATACCTCATAATTTTCACAGGCATGACAAGGGTGTATGACACTTACAACGGGGTAGAGAGGAAGGGAAGGGGGGCATGTTGAACAATGAGCCCCATTCTTATAAGCCAAACCAAACCAACTTTTCTGTAGTCCCAACCACTACCAAATCCACAGGGCAGTTTCGACTATAAAATATATGTGTTGAATTACAGTGAGTTAAACAGAAGATAGGAACACATAGAATATAAGGTTCTGTCTTCATACAGACCAGAAAACCACCTAGAAATAAAAAAAATTTTGAAAGAGATGTCAAAGAAAAAAATGCCTCAATATCTTTCCTAATGTTATTTTCTTTTTCTCACCCTTTTTCATTCTTAACATAGACTGACTCAGAAAAAAAAAGGTTTGTGTGTTTTCTCTATATTTAGTATGTTTGACTTTGCAGATGATTAAAATGGCAAGGAAAAGTATAACGAGGATCTAGTGTGATTTCAGGGGACAAGAGTAATAACTTGGCGAGACTCTGGTCACAGCAAGAGTAGTAGCTTTCTACTTGAGCTCACCTTTAAACTATTCTGCTCTGTAGAATAAAGAAGAACAAAGTAACTGGGTGAAAATTAGAAGTGGCACATAGGGTTTGACAAGATTCTACTATCAGAAATTAATTTTGGAGAACTCATTAGGAGCAATAACTTAGTCCCTTTTTCATTCTAAACATAGACTGACTCAGAAAAAAAAAGGTTTGTGTGTTTTCTCTATATTGAGTATGTTTGACTTTGCAGATGATTAAAGTGGCAAGGAAAAGTATAACGAGGATCTAGTGTGATTTCAGGGGACAAGAGTAATAACTTGGCGAGACTCTGGTCACAGCAAGAGTAGTAGCTTTCTACTTGAGCTCACCTTTAAACTATTCTGCTCTGTAGAATAAAGAAGAACAAAGTAACTGGGTGAAAATTAGAAGTGGCACATAGGGTTTGACAAGATTCTACTATCAGAAATTAATTTTGGAGAACTCATTAGGAGCAATAACTTAGAAAGCTTCATTATTCATTACCCAAGAATGAACCCTGACTCTGGTTTCTCCTTATTACGGCTCCATAGTCTAAAGGGCAAAAACTAGAGATGCCTATGAAGGAAGGTGATAAACCAAAAGGATGCTGAACTTAAAACCCTTCTTGCTTCTTCCCAAGGTAAGCAAAACAAGATGGGGAAAAAGACTACTTTAAAATTCTCTTTCCATACTGGCATGTCTATGGGATGCTGGCATGTGAGTTCCTGCTGTACCATCTACAATACAAAGACTGGAGGAGGGCAAGAGAGTTCTTTTCATGATGATTGATGTGATAACATGGTATCTTCCATGTCTTCCCTTATATCTTATTAATTAATAACAAATGAAACAAGTTAGCTATAAATTATTGGAATAATTATTAGTTAGCTATGAATTATTAGTGTCAGAGATAAAAGTTTCCAAAAACACAATTTCAGTAGAATATGACATTCTGTGATTTAAAAATTTCATTCCTAACTATATTCAAAATAGACAAGCATGACTCTCTTTCCTGAAAATAACCAGGATGAAAACTATTACCTGCAGATATTTCTTGTACAAAAATTTTATAACAATTGAAAATCAACTGTAAATTTATAGTCAAGCCTAAAATTTATAGTGCCTAAGAGCCACTGTAAGGAAAATTCAAAATCATTGTCCAACACTGAGGAAACCAGAATTGAAAGAGACACATGTACCCCAATGTTCATCGCGGCACTGTTTATAATAGCCAGGGCATGGAAGCAACCTAGATGTCCATCAGCAGCTGAATGGATAAGAAAGCTGTGGTACATATACACAAGGGAGTATTACTCAGCTATTAAAAAGAATACATTTGAATCAGTTCTAATGAGGTGGATGACGCTGGAGCCGATTATACAGAGTGAAGTAAGCCAGAAAGAAAAACACCAATACAGTATACTTACACATATATATGGAATTTAGAAAGATGGTAATGATAAACCTGTACGCAAGACAGCAAAAGAGACACAGATGTATAGAACAGCCTTTTGGACTCTGTGGGAGAGGGAGAGGGTGGGATGGGTTGGCAGAGTGGCAGTGTAACATGTGTGATATCATAAGTGAAACGAATCGCCAGTCCAGGTTTGATGCAGGATGCAGGATGCTTGGGACTGATGCACGGGGATAATCCAGAGTTCGGGATTGGGAGTTCATGTACACTCGTGGCTGATTCATGTCGATGTGTAGCAAAACGAATACAGTATTGTAAAGCAAAACAAACTAAAAAATAAAAATTAATTAAAGAAAAAAAATTTTGTATTACAGTGAAAGTTTCTACTTTTCCTTTTTAGGCCATTTAAATTTTCTTGAAAAGAGAACCTAGCCAGTGTTCATCAATTTTGCAGCCTTTCATTACATTTTCCACTAACAAAGAGAGCAGTCTCTTACATCCATAAGAGCAGCATTGATGTAGTTACTACTCTCCCCATCAATTGTAATTAAAAAAGGCAGACATCTGTCAGGTGGCAGCATGTCCATAAAACGGTTCTTGTCATGGTTCCTTGGCAGGCATGCTATACTGCAGTCCTCAGCTTGTAGTCGAGGGGTGACTGAATTCAAGGTCTGGAAAGAAAAGGGAACCCAGGTTAAAAACCAGTGACCCATTTCATAGCATAACACAGATCTACCATGCATTTAGGAGGCCAAGTAGAAAGTCAAGGATTTGTGCAAGTCAATGACATTTGCCATGACGACAGGCTGACAGACTTCATAGTTAAAGCTACTAAAGCCTGAGAAGTGACAAAGAAACAGTACACACGTTGTTCAATGTACCTCTCTGTAAAAGAGAAAGGGATGCTAAACAACACAGCAACCTGCAAAAGGAATTGTCTAACCAAAGAAAATGCAATCAGAGCAGCCCATGATGATGCCACATCATCAAACTTATAATTTGTAATAACATTTTAATGTGTCAGATTTAAGGACATGCTATGGCAAAGAGCACTGGGCAAAGAATCAAAGTATTAGGTTTTTAGAGTTATTCTTGATTTCATAGTCAACAGCTTTAGGAATGTTTTAAGGGCAGTGAAAACATTTGGGATTATTTAGAGATGATGTTTTGCACAAACTCCAGCTATTATTATTAACGTGCTTGAGTGACACAGAAGGTCAAAATCCATACGATTGCATTTGAAAAAAGATTGTAAAGATATACAAATATCACTAAATTTGACTTTTATGGTACCTTTTCCCCATACTTTTCCCTGAGTCTGAATTCATTCGTCCTTCAAAATACAGCAGATGTGATATGAGCTCATTAATACAAAGGTTGACTCTATAACTTTGGATAATTGTATAATGAAAGAGACACGTATTATATTATACTTAAAATAGGGTCAAAGGTTATAAATTTGACTTGAAAGCCCTTCCTTGGAAGAATTAGGAATGTCCAGGACAAATTGTAATAAGTTACTCATAAAAAGGCGCTAGAAATAATAAATACCTGGAATTCATCTTTGAGATGTGAAGAGTTTGTCTGGGAGTCTATTCTAATCATATCAAAATATGCAGCTTTAAATTCACAGACAGGTATGGCAGTTTCTCCACATAAGCAGGCCTCTAAAATGGCATCATGAATAAAAATGTACTGTTCCTATCAAAAGAAAGAAAATTTTCATAATATTTTAATACAAGTTTCCTGTTATCAAAGAATTTTCTCTATATAAAAATATTAATAAAAATATCAGTATTTTTCTATGACTTAATGAGCTACTATTGATTCTATGGGACAAACACCTACTATTTAGTTTGATAAGTGTTGGAAAGCAAACCAAGAAAGACCACCTGAGGTTAATCAACAATCAACACACCTCTGTCTGGACCATATTGATACGACGAGATCTTAAGGCTTTGACACAGTTGTAGATATCAACAACACCCTCTCTTTCAGCCATGTCCAGCATGATGTCAATCACAATGTAACAACCAGTTCGTCCAGCACCAGCACTGAAAAATAAGCAGATCTAAAGAACTGCAGGAAGCATGTCTATACAAATTGAAAGACACATCTGATTTTCAAATAAGTGGAATCCAAGTGATTCAACAAAGTACAAGACATAATTTATATGTACTGTGTAAATGCTTGTTAAAGAACAAATAGCTTCAAGGTAGAGAACCCACTTTGATGTAAACTGAAGACTAGAACAAATTAAAAAATATAAACTTTGTAAATCAAATTGTGTTTGAAAATAATGTATATATGTCACTTAAGTTTCATAGCTGTTATACACAGTCTTCATTTTATAAAAATTTCAAGCTCATAGAATTGATCAAGGAGTGGATTTATGCTTTAAAATTTCACTGAGATTGAAAGACTCATACTTATATCATTGTGGGTGCTCTGGCAAAATGCAGCAATGCTATCTTAGTAAGACAGATTCTGGTCAAAGCAAAAGAACATTAATCTAAAACCTTTAAATGGAAAGTCTGAGGAGTCACATTTCAGGGGAAGTGTTAATAGTGAGGGTGGGGATGAAAATGTTTGTTATTGCTAGGGAGCAGACCAACAGTAGAAAGAATATTTACATGGTGATCCAAAGAAAAAATGAAAATGAATTGTTAGGTATGAAATATAATTCTTAACAGGTCACAAAGATAGTACTATCTTCTTGTATTTAATTCAGTAGTCGAATCATAATATACTGCTGATTATTTTACCCATTGGGAAGATTTCTCCAGTTTTATACATTTAAGTCAATGGAGCAAAAAGGTATAGTTCGGATTTTTACGGAAAAATCACTTTGTAGTCAGCTCCCTCTCTTCCATAAATTCAAATGCCCAAGTGGAAGTAGAAAATACATGTTTTGAGAGCATATCTGAGACTATTGGAGCACTACTGAAGCAGGCAATTCATAGGAAAGGAAACCTCTAGGATAAGTCAAGACACTACATAATTAAAAACCCATTTATCTCATTTTCTAATTGCATAGATAAACTATTAACATTATTTCTTTGAAGTCTGGATTTGGTCATTTCTCTTAAACTTAATTGTTCTTTAAGAAATTTAAGTCAAAGGTATTGTGGCTATCTCTGTTTCTTTTTCTTGCCTACCATCTTCTCAGTCATTGTTCCCAGGGTTTGAGACAGGAAAGTAATTGAAGAGTACATCAGATTTCTTGAGGAGGATTGAATTGTAGATTTTTTTTTTCAAGGTACACAGTATCTGATCCTAATGAGACGCCTTACTTTTATTTCATTCTCTGTGTTTTATTTTTCCCCTTTCATATGTGGTCATTTAAATACTGAATAGGCTGGATTTTCAGGGAAAGAAAAATGCTTAAGCACAACCTGTTATGTACTTTGGAAGGGATAGTATTTAGAATGGTGTGCAGCATTTAGGAAAAGCTTTTCAGATTCAGTATTTTTATAGAAAATATATTTTTCTATTCATATCTCAAAATGAGGCCATGTAATTTGCTTTTAGTGTCTTTGGGTGCTTGTTTTAAGAGAAGTTTCTAATCAAAAGAAAGTCTGGATAATCACATTTTTCTGGCATATATATGCTGGATTTTACTAATGTAGTTTTTAAGGTCCTCTGAGGGATGGCTTTAAAAAAAATTCTTTTTTTTTTAAAATTCTTAAAGTAGATGTTTTATAGCCCAAATTCTTATAATTTAGACCATTTAATAACTTTGTATGCCTCAAATTTAGTTTTAAAAGCTGAAATTCTATTAGGAATTTACTAAGTTGGCAGGAACTCTCTGGCTTTACCTACTATTCCATACTATATAGGCTTTGCAAAAGTGATTAAAAAAAAAACCACAACACACATGCAGATGTTGCCACTAAAAGGCAGAGTTTCTACATTCGCAATTACGGACAATACTACACACATTAAGATAAATGTATTTATTTCTGAAGTTTCTTTTATATCCTCCTTAGAAGCTAACTTTTATTTTATTGCTGTTTTACCTTATCTGTTATACTTGCAAACTGAAACCTTGTAAGCATGCATTCATTTTTGTGTTCACAAGCCTTGTTTGGATACTTTAAAAAAGCTGGCTGCACAAAGTCAATGTCAATTGGACCACCACTCACCTGCAATGCACAACAATGGGACCAGCACTGGGAGGGTTGGAGAATTTGACCCGCCGGATGAAGGAAAGGAGGCCTGTAGCATGGTAGGGCACGCCATGGTCAGGCCAGCCAGTGAAATGGAACTGTTTAACTTCACGGATCTCATTGTATCCCCTCTGTGCAAAGACATAAAGAAGTGTTTTCAAGGACAAAATAGAGCCATTAAAGACAACCATGGGTACTAGACCTGACTGACAATGAAAAAAATAAGAAATTTATCAAAGATACTGCTTTTGCTGAAAAAGGATGCTGACATGGCCTAGGGGATTATCTTTATTTTCAGACAACTGCGAAAGAAAGAAAATAAGAAGTCTTGCTCAGTTCTGTAAGGCTGGGTAAATTTTATTTACCTTGACAGTCTGTTCCTTATTTGGAATGACAACACATAAAATGATTAGGGGAAAAGGAAGAAATGGGAAGTTAAAATGCTGCCCTGTTGACCCAACGCACTGAGTTCTCAAGTGGTGTATAAAAGCAACTTTCTGCTTCTCACCTCACAAAGAGATTTCAATGCCTTGCTTATCCATGTTGAAAATGGTTTTGAAGCATGGCATGTAGGGATTTTCCAGAACAGTGCTACTCTAGATGGGTGTGTAAAAATATACAGACAGCTAAACTGTTCTTTGGCCAGACTATTAACTCTGTGAAATAAATCAGCACACAGAGGATTATTTATAGCAACAAAAATACAAACTGAAAGAAGCAAACATCTATTGCTGTGCCTTTCTCCTATTGGGTTAATTTTTAGAGAAACATTTAAATGCGCATTTCAAACTTTTCCCTTCCTTTTTGTTAAAAGAAGCCCATAGATTGTAGGAATAGCACTTGAAGAATTCAGATGAGATGCTGCAGAGTTTACTTTTAAGAATCCACATCTGTGGCCCCCCAAGCCCCACTATATATTTACAACTCTACTGTGAACTCTGAAATCTCAATCTCACTTGTTCATCAGAAAAGGTAGAAAAAATTGCACAAAATAAATGAACTAAATGAAAAATTTATCTTTAGATTCTATCCTAAATTATCACCAAAGGCTTGGAAGCCAGTGATCACATCTTATAATTTTTTTTCTTTCCTGTTCCGATTCCGAGTACAAAACCCCACACAAAGCAGGGCTCAACAAATAAGTATAATAGTGACAATGACAAACATCACTATGGAATCATACAAAAAAATCACTTTCTTAAGTACTTTTGAAGTCCACTTTACTGAGGAAGGCCATACATTGTTCAAAGATCATCTCCTCAGCATTGATCCTTTTGCTGGAGTTGCTGTAAGGGCCTTGCTCTCTTTAGAAAATTTTAATATCTGGCAGTGCATGTTTTCTTATTGTTCATTTTACTTAAACTTTCCTGAGTAATTTTCAAATATATGGTTTTAAAAAATTACTCTTTTCCAGTGTTTTTTATATGAGGAAAATAAATTAAAAATAAACCCTAGTAATGTTATACTTAGTACTGTATCAACTCCATAAAGAGGTATTAATGCCAAGTATTCCCATTCTGGGACATGGGGCATGTCTCCATTTATTCATATCTTTGTGTCCTTCAACACATTTGTAATGGTTTTATTCACTTAGGACCTGTTTTTTTTCTTGCTAAATATATTTCTAGATACTTCAGAGGGCTTCTCAGATTTCTCAGTGCTGAAGAATCCTCCTGCAATACAGGAGATGTAGTCCTGTATTGCAATCCAGGACTCATCCAATACAACCCCTGTGATGGAAAGCTCCCCTGTAGAAGGAAATGGCAACCCACTCCAGTATTCTTGCCTCGAGAATTCCATGGACAGAGGAACCTGGTGGGCTACAGTCTATGAGATCACAAAGAATTGGACAACAACAAGAACAGATACTTAAGAATTTTTGTTATTATGAAAGAGATTTTTAAATCTATATCTTTATAATAATATAATGAAAATATATCTTGAATTAGTCACAACTTACTTTGATTTTCTTTTTTTAAATTTTCTAACTAGATTTTTTTTATAAAATCATTACACTTTAAAATAATTTCACCCTTTTTAATAGTTTTGCCATTTATTCCTTTTGTTGTCTAATTTCCTAGAGCTTCCAAAAATGTTGGATACTAGTGAGCATGATTATCCACATTGCATCTCTGATTATATTAATAACTATAATGCCTCTAGTTTTTCACTCCTTAATATATATGCTACTGGTTATTGTTGAAACAGTTTATCATGTTTAGGGAGTCTCCTTATTCTTTCTAATATAATTAGAGTATTACTATAAATGTATTTTAAATAAAATTAAGTGCATTACAATATGTATTAATGAAATAACAGGATTTTGTTCCTTTAATGCACTGAAATAATGCAATATTCTTCTAGATTTCCTACCACAGTTGTAAAATCCTTGAATTCTTAAAAAAAAATCATGATAAATCATGTAGTGATCTTTTCTTAATTCACTGCTATATTCACATTTTCAGTATGTCCTGAATTAAACTGGTCTGCAATGTATGTATGTGTGCATACTTGAGAAAGAGAAACAGGCAGAGATCTAAAGAGAGACAGAGAAGAGCTTGAGAGAGTCCTATCTTTATGTGGTTCTGTTATCACAGTTCTGCTAGCTCTTAAAATATATTTAGTTGGTTTTAATGGGTTTTCTATGGCCTAAATAGTTTGATTAACTTCAGTTCGGTTCAGTCGCTCAGTCATGTGCGACTCTTTGCGACCCCATGAATCGCAGTACGCCAGGCCTCCCTGTCCATCACCAACTCCCGGAGTTCACTCAGACTCACGTCCATTGAGTCTGTGATGCCATCCAGCCATCTCATCCTCTGTCGTCCCCTTCTTCTCCTGCCCCCAATCCCTCCCAGCATCAGAATCTTTTCCAATGAGTCAACTCTTCACATGAGGTGGCCAAAGTACTGGAGCTTCAGCTTTAGCATCATTCCTTCCAAAGAAATCCCAGGGCTGATCTTTAGAATGGACTGGTTGGATCTCCTTGTAGTCTAAGGGACTCTCAAGCGCCTTCTCCAACACCACAGTTCAAAAGCATCAATTCTTCGGTGCTCAGCCTTCTTCACAGTCCAACTCTCACATCCATGCATGACCACAGGAAAAACCATAGCCTTGACTAGACGGACCTTAGTCGGCAAAGTTATGTCTCTGCTTTAGAATATACTATCTAGGTTGGTTATAACTTTCCTTCCAAGGAGTAAGTGTCTTTTAATTTCATGGACATTAGCTATCATTAGTTATTCTTTAGAGGTTAAAGACACTTCAAATATGAAACCATAATGCAATTTTAATGGCAAATTTCAACATTCTTATTTTCTTTTACCAGCTCTTCAGATCCAGAACTCTCCTTGGGTTAAATACTGGAAATTATTATTTGCTAGAATTTCATTGTATATAGGCTAAGATTGGAGAAGGCAATGGCACCCCACTCCAGTACTCTTGCCTGGAAAATCCCATGGATGGAGGAGCCTGGTAGGCTGCAGTCCATGGGGTCGCAAAGAGTTGGACACGACTGAGGGACTTCACTTTCACTTTTCACTGTCATGGATTGGAGAAGGAAATGGCAACCCATTCCAGTGTTCTTGCCTGGAGAATCTCAGGGACGGGGGAGCCTGGTGGGCTGCCGTCTATGGGGTTGCACAGAGTCAGACATGACTGAAGCAACTTAGCAGTAGCAGCAGTAGACTAAGATCTGTCTCTTAAGTTCACACATAATATAACTTTCTTAATAGCATCTATAGCTATAGTTCTGTCCCTTTTGTGTTACCCAATGTCACATATTTTGTTTTGATTGCTCTTCATTTGGAATTGACAAGTGGTTTAGTTACTTTATTGATCTTTTCAAGGAAATAGATTTTTGATTAAATTTATTCTTTTTTGTCAGTGTCTAATTTATTATATTGGAGAAGGCAATGGCACTCCACTCCAGTACTCTTGCCTGGAAAATCCCATGGACCGAGGAACCTGGTAGGCTGCAGTCCATGGAGTCACTATGAGTGGGACACGACTGAGCAACTTCACTTTCACTTTTCACTGTCATGCATTGGAGAAGGAAATGGAAACGCACTCCAGTGTTCTTGCCTGGAGAATCCCAGGGATGGAGGAGCCAGGTGGGCTGCCATCTATGGGGTCGCACAGAGTCGGAGATGACTCAAGCAACTTAGCAGCAGCAGCAGCATTTTTATATTTATTTTTCCCTTTGTTTTACTGACATTTTTCCGATTTTCTAGTTTGTTTTTTTAAAAGATTTTATCTATCTTTCAAAATAGAAATCACTTTTGATTATATATTTTTCTACTAACATGGAATATTTTGATATAAAATTTTTTATCTTCATAAAATAATTTTAGTTCTGATGCAATTGTTGTTCAGTCACTCGGTTGTGTCTGACTCTTTGCGACCCCATGACTGAAGCATGCCAGGCTTCCCTGTCCCTCACCATCTCCTGGGGCCTGCTCAAACTCATGTCCATTGAGTCAGTGATGCTATCCAACTATCTCATCCTCTGTCGTCCCCTTTTCCTCCTGCCTTCGATTTTTCCCAGCATCAGGGTCTTTTCTAATGAGTAGCTCTTTGCATCACGCGGCAGTAGTTCATTCAAAGATTATTCACAAGAGGCCTTTGGTGATTTCTGAGCCTAAGTTGGGGAGTTGCTGGTCAGTGATTTGTTGTTATTTTCCACTGGATTTTGGAAACATTTTCAATTTTTATTATGTATGTTGATGTGATGACTAATCTAGAGCCAGACATCTTGGAATGTGAAGTCAAGTGGGCCTTAGAAAGCATCACTACGAACAAAGCTAGTGGAGGTGATGGAATTCCAGTTGAGCTGTTTCAAATCCTGAAAGATGATCCTGTGAAAGTGCTACATTCAATATGCCAGCAAATCTGGAAAACTCAGCAGTGGCCACAGGACTGGAAAAGGTCAGTTTTCATTCCAATCCCAAAGAAAGGCAATGCCAAAGAATGCTCAAACTACCGCACAATTGCACTCATCTCACACGCTAATAAAGTAATGCTCAAAATTCTCCAAGCCAGACTTCAGCAATATGTGAACCGTGAACTCCCTGATGTTCAAGCTGGTTTTAGAAAAGGCAGAGGAACCAGAGATCAAATTGCCAACATCCGCTGGATCATAGAAAAAGCAAGAGAGTTCCAGAAAAACATCTATTTCTGCTTTATTGACTATGCCAAAGACTTTGACTGTGTGGATCACAATCAACTGTGGAAAATTCTGAAACAGATGGGCATACCAGACCACCTAACCTGCCTCTTGAGAAATCTGTATGCAGGTCAGGAAGCAACAGTTAGAACTGGACATGGAACAACAGACTGGTTCCAAATAGGAAAAGGAGTACGTCAAGGCTGTATATTGTCACCCTGCTTATTTAATCCGCTGGATCATAGAAAAAGCAAGAGAGTTCCAGAAAAACATCTATTTCTGCTTTATTGACTATGCCAAAGACTTTGACTGTGTGGATCACAATCAACTGTGGAAAATTCTGAAACAGATGGGCATACCAGACCACCTAACCTGCCTCTTGAGAAATCTGTATGCAGGTCAGGAAGCAACAGTTAGAACTGGACATGGAACAACAGACTGGTTCCAAATAGGAAAAGGAGTACGTCAAGCCTGTATATTGTCACCCTGCTTATTTAACTTCTATGCAGAGTACATCATGAGAAACGCTGAACTGGAAGAAACACAAGCTGGAATCAAGATTGCCGGGAGAAATATCAATAACCTCAGATATGCAGATGACACCACCATGGCAGAAAGTGAAGAGGAGCTAAAAAGCCTCTTGTTGAAAGTGAAAGAGGAGAGTGAAAAAGTTGGCTTAAAGCTCAACATTCAGAAAACGAAGATCATGGCACCTGGCCCCATCACTTCATGGGAAATAGATGGGGAAACAGTAGAAACAATGTCAGACTTTATTTTTTGGGCTCCAAAATCACTGCAGATGGTGACTGCAGCCATGAAATTAAAAGACGCTTACTCCTTGGAAGAAAAGTTATGACCAACCTAGATAGTATATTCAAAAGCAGAGACATTACTTTGCCGACTAAGGTCCTTCTAGTCAAGGCTATGGTTTCTCCTGTGGTCATGTATGGATGTGAGAGTTGGACTGTGAAGAACCCTGAGCGCCAAAGAATTGATGCTTTTGGACTGTGGTGTTGGAGAAGACTCTTGAGAGTCCCTTGGACTGCAAGGAGATCCACCCAGTCCATTCTGAAGATCAGCCCTGGGATTTCTTTGGAAGGAATGATGCTAAAACTGAAGCTCCAGTACTTTGGCCACCTCATGCGAAGAATTGACTCATTGGAAAAGACCCTGATGCTGGGAGGGATTGGGGGCAGGAGGAGAAGGGGACGACTGAGGATGAGATGGCTGGATGGCATCACGGACTCAATGGACGTGAGTCTGAGTGAACTCTGGGAGTTGGTAATGGACAGGGAGGCCTGGCGTGCTGCGATTCATGGGGTCGCGAAGAGTCAGACACAACTGAGCGACTGAACTGAACTGAACTGATTTAAGTTTCCTTTATAACTAAGTTTGTGATTGATTTCTTTTTAGGTTTTTATTTTATATTGGAGTATAGCCGATGAGGGGCTTCCCAGGTAGCGCTACTGGTAAAGAACCTGTCTGCCAATGCAGGAGACATAAGAGAGGTGGGATCAATCCCTGGGTGGGGAAGACGTGTTCCCTGGAGAATTCCATGAACAGAAGAGGCTGGCAGGCTATGGCCCATAAGGTCACAGAGACTCAGACACCACTGAAGCGACTTAGCATGCACACATAGCTGATGAACAGTGTTATGATAGTTCCAGGTGGAGAGCAAAGGCATGACTGACTTTTCATAAAACTTAAACAAAGTTATAAGAAGAATGTATATTCCAAATTCTTTCAATGATAATGGAATCTAGCTATTCATTAAATCATGTTTGATGGTTCTTTTCTTGAAATTCCTATATCTTTGCTTATTTATTCTTCCTGATTTGTCTAAGAAATTTTCATACATACTTTATACATGTGGTAATAATAATTATATTGCTCTGTATACTGGTAATTTTCCACTTAATATTTCCTCTAATTATTTTTTATGTTTGTAAAATTACTTTTAAGTATCATTTATAAAGAGTGGTATTTCTAGATCATGGATGTATAACTTTATTGTGGACATTTATGTCTATGTAAAATATCTACGACTATATATGAAGTCATGGTGAACTGAAAGTGAAAGTCGCTCATTTGTGTCTGACTTTTGCGACCCCATGGACTAGACAGTCCATGGAATTCTCCAGGCCAGAATACTGGAGTGGGTAGCCTTTCCCTTCTCCAGGAGATCTTCCCACCCCAGGAATGGAACCTGGATCCCCCTCATTGCAGGTGGATTCTTTACCAACTGAACTATTAGGGAAGCCCATGAAGTCAATCGTAGTTTAAATAAATTTCTTAGGATAGGTGCATGGAAGGTAAAATTAGTAGTCAAACGATATCAATATTTTAAAATTCTGTAAATACACTGCTTTACTGATTTACAGAGAGCTCGTGTGCATGTGTGCTAAGTTGCTTCAGTTGTGTCCAACTCTGTGAGACCCTATGGACTGCAGCCTGCCAGGCTCCTCTGTCCATGGGATTTTCCAGGAAGGAATACTGAAGTGAGTTACCACGCCCTTCTCTAGGGGATCTTCCCGACCCAGGGATTGAACCCATGTCTCTTATGTCTCCTGTATTGGCAGGCATGTTCTTTACCACTAGCGCCACCTAGAAAGCCAGAGGGTTTATGGCAATTTAAATATGATCAGCAACACATGACAATATTTCTCATCATACTCTTAAAATCAATCAGGATTGTTATTCTTTTTCTAAAAGTGCTTGCTGATTTAAAAGTAAAAAATGGTATATCAGCACATGAGGTTAAACATTTTCAATAGGCATGTTGGCAGCTGCTTTTTTGTGGGGCAGAGATTCTGGTATTTCCTTTAATTTATATTAAAGCTATGAGTTAAGAATATTAAATAATCACAATTTCTTTGTTGTGTGTGCATCCTTTAATTAATTTTTTTTGATACAGATAATTTTATGCTTTTGTGTGGTCAAATTTATTAAACTTTTCTGTAACAATGTATGTTATTGCTTTTATGTCTTACTTTAGTCCTCTCACACTGCCCACTAGCATTAGTCTTTCTGAACCTATTTTTTAAAAATGTCAGATTGTGTTACTCCTGGGCTCAAACCCTCCAATGGCCGGCTACTTTTACCCTTCATACAAACTAAAATCATAGTGGCTCACAAGACCCCACTTATCTGACTCTGTGTTTTCTCTGACTTTAAATCACATTTCTTTTCCTTTCACTTACCTATCTCCCAATACCCTAGACTACAGTATATTTCTCACTGTGACAGGAATATCATGCGTCTAGGTCTATGAAATCACTGTTCCCTCCATCAGGAATATTCTGCCAGGGACAACCCCCCTGGGATATAATCCTTCCATGGGATATAGTCATATTACTCTCTACCTCACTTCCTTCAAGCCTTTACTCATATATTACTTTTTCAACTATTCCTTTTCCGATCATTCTTTTAAAACTGTAAATGATTCCTTCCTCTGCCTCAGCAATGTTCCCGATTTCCATTCCCAACATTATTTTTATACATGGTACTTTTCAAAATATATGATGTATTTATTTATTAATTTTTATTGCCTTTCTCTCCACAACAGATTATAAGCTCCACAAAAGAAAGGGTTTAATATGTGTCTCAAGGTTCAGAAACATGCCTGGTACGTGTTATGCTCTCAAATAAATACTTGTGAAATGAATAAATAAATAGATGGGTTTTATAGCATCCTTAAAACAACTCTTGAAAAGGGATTTTAAGAAAAAAAAAAAAAAAGAAACAATTTCAATATACTTAATTTTGTAGAACGTTAGGGTACTTACCCTTTCCAGGGTGAATGTCCTAACTACATACTCAGCAAGTGGTTCCATTTCTACACAAGTTATTTGAAGTCACCATAAACTTCGGTATCATCAGGCCAATACTTATAGCATTTAACCTAAATGACAAAAAGTATATATAGGTCAACCTGGATATATAATATACATTAACCAAGATGATTTAATTTCAGTGATAACTCTTCAGTTCATAGTTAAAAGACAGTTTAAAAATCCATAAATTAAAAAAATCCATAAATAAAAGAATCTGTAACACAATAGATAGAAAGATTTTGCATAATCTCATAAAAACATACAAGCCTGACAATGCAACTAGATTCTAACATAAAATCAAAGCTTATTTACTTTACTAAATGAGAAATCAAATCATTTCTTAGCAATCGAAGACTCACTTAGGAGCACTCAGTTGAAATGCTATGCCTAAGAAAGTTTTTCAAACAACTGAATGGTATTCTATTCTAAGTGTGTTATGTATTGCTATTCAACTTATACTCATATTTTATAACACACAGGGCATTTTTTGCCTCTTACCCGGCCAACTTCAACTAAATTTGTGACCATCACAATGCATGCAGACTGCTCTTGCCAGATCATTCTCCAGAAATCATACACTGTTTCATGAACTGGGCCTATAAAAAAATTAATTTGAATAGTATGTTATCAGAGAAATATTGTAGTTAAAAAGAAGTGTAGATAAGAGAAAGAACAATATAAACTAAATGAACCAAAGTAGAAAACGTGAAGGCCTAGCACAAAATGTCACTAAAAGTACTTGAATTCAATCCATATCTAAATTCACACTAAAGGCAAAAAAATAGATGTATACAAGTTTGTTTGCTTCAGTTTGCCTTCTGAGTTTCCAAATTCAGAAGAGAGCACTAGTTTTTAGGGTACTTATATCTCTCTTGTTGTGGTATAGTCACTCAGTCATGTCCAACTCTTTGCAACCACATGGACTATATAGCTCACTAGGCTCTTCTGACCATGGGATTTCCCAGGCAAGAATACTGAAGTGGGTTGCCATTTCTTTCTCCAGAGGATCTTCCTGACCCAGTGATCAAACTTGTGTTCTGCATTAGCAGGCAGATTTTTTATTCACTGAGCCACCAAGGAAGCAGAGGCTATATCTGTCTCTAAGTTACTTTAATTCATCTTCATGTAAATAGCAAAATAGGAAGTCTTATGCCACCATCAACCAAACAGCACACGTTACTAATTAAATATACACACATCATTTATAAATAGTGCAAGCTTAGGGGTTAATGAAGAACTATCAGATATATAAGGACATGTTCTAATTTATGGTATCATCTCTGAGCTGCAAAAGCATCTACTGGGCTAAACTTTACCCTATAGCATGAAACAAGAATATCATTCACCATGGATGATCTTTCTAACTTTAAAGTTTATAATTAATTAAACTCAGTAACTCCAAAGATACGTGAAAAACACTTAGAAAATAACCTCTGTAAAAACAGCAAATTAACTTTTGTTTTACTTTCCTGTTTTATAAAATAAGATGTGCAGTTTTCTTATCTGATGGTCAGTGGTCACTTTTGGGAGATAACTAGAGGTGGTTTTGGTACAGTCGTTAGGATACTTTTATTCCCTAGTGTGCCACTCTAACAAGATTTCTTCACTTTCTTCTACTTTTCCACAAAGAATGAACTCAACTAAGTTCCCTTCAGCCCTTCGCTATGTCTTAGTCTTGACTTGAAAAAAAAAATTGTTGCAAGATAGTCCAACATAGCAATGTTGGCCTTGGGTACTATTACATGCCAGGCCAACAAACTCTGCTGTAAAGAAATAGACACCTTATATAAGATGAGAGCTCAGTTGCTTTCATCAAAAAATAAGTAATTTCTCTGCCCAGCACTGTTTACTAGTGCTCTGGGACATCTGGATACCAAGAGGCAAATCTCACAGACTACCAGAAGTTTCTATTTTACTTTTAATTAAAAAAAAAAATCAAGGTTTAATTTATATACATGTTAAAGAGATAAAACAATCTGTATTATACAGATGAATAAAGAACAGTGTTAATTGGAAGAGCTGATTTTTTTTTTTAACTCAGATCAAATTGCAAGAAAAATCATGTGGATGAATTAAGCAAGTTTGATTACTCTATAATTATTTGGTTATTCTACTCTATTTAAAAAGGCAAAGTTTTACCTTGAGTTGCAATGTAGTGGCTTGGTCTCTGGTAGCCCTAAAATAGGAGAACAAAGTTGTCATCATTTTATATCTGTGTCAGAAATAAATGAATGAAGGCATAAAAAGATGAAGACAACCACCTGTTAAGATTAAGTTATAGTAAAAAGTCCAGAAATGAGTAGTGAACTCATAGTTCACTTCTCAAACCTAGGTTATCTGAAAGGTAAAAATAAAACAAAAATTAAATATTTTAAGGGGTCTGATTAGAATATATATTGCACAATTGAGTTTTGCTTGCTAGGAAATCACTTTATAGATTTTGTTTGGTTTCACTACAATGTTTATGCCTTCATGTTAATCTTTAGTTTCATTCCTGGCAAAAACTGTGTCCAAAAATATTAATTCTTATTTTATCATCCAAAAGTACAACACACTGCATTACAAATGGACAACGACATATTAGAACCATAAAAAAATAACAGAACATTCCAATGTTAGAGCTGGACAATGCATGTGTGCATCAAGTCAAAGTCCTGCTGATATTTTTTTTTTAGAGAATATTTCCATTCAATAATATGTTCAGGAATCTGCCAAAACTATTTTGTATGTGCTGATAATATTAATTTACACACACATAATTATAGGTACACACATATATAGGGAAAAAAACTTTAAAAAAATGCATCTTATCCTGAACAAAAGGTTTAGTCCTTTTTTCTTTCTTTTTAGTGTGCCAAGAGTTTTATGTGGTTAAGCACTTGATATTGTTCCATAAAGAAATTACTCCAAATAAAAGATAAGCTGTCAGTTGCTTTCAATTGATTTGAATTTCAATAGATCATCAGTAGCAGAAATGTTAATAGAGTTAAGCTTTGTCTTTGTTGTGTCTTCAGCAAAGGGTTTTAGTAAAAGCCTGAGTTAGCAGACTATCTGGTCCTATCCAAAACATCTGTAAGACATTGGTACATACCAAAAACTGTTGATGCTTACAGGACCCTCGGTGGTGCCCAAAGTGTCCATAAAACATTTGGTCCATGCAAAAAGGTCCTTAAAAACTGTTCCTATCCAAAATGTCCATGAGCATACTTGGTCCACGCCAAATGGTACTGATGGCACCAAATCTCAAGGACTTCTGGCATGGACCAAATATCTCCACGGACATTTTGGAAAGGAGCAAATATCAGGGATGTATTGGTATGGACCCAATGTCTTAACGGATGTTTTGGATAGGACCAAATGTCCTGCCAGGGTCTTGGCAGAAAACCAAGGTGAAACTAAATAGGTAAGAACAAGTACAAATTTGTCAGAGAACTGTTGATACTTTTATTCTAGAGAGTAGACTGTTTAGTTTTCCATATTGAATGAGAGTAAAATAATGATCAAAAATTTAACCAATATACTCAAACACTATAGATAATAAAATTCATTAATTCAAATATATAAATAATGACAAGTTACAAAATAACTATAAAACATGAACTTAATAAATGTGATAAAATTATTTATTTATAGAAATTATAAGTTAGACCCTAATCATACATATATTTTGCATATCTATAAATGTATCATATATGCTGTAATTGTTGATATTTCTATCTTTTGCCTTATAAGTAATGCAAATTTAGAATTAACTCATTACAGTATGCCTGAACTATTTTTTAAAAAAGTGAAGTTTAATGAGTGCTTAATATGTGCTAGGCATTGTGCTAAATGATCAACATGAATTACTTCATTTAATTCTCACAATAAAATGATGAGGTTAGTGGTATCGTTATTATCCCCATTGTAAAGATGAGGAAAGCGAGGGACAGAGGGATGAATTAACATTCTTGCAATTTCCAGTGTGATTTTGAACCAAGAAATATGAACAGAGCCTGTCCTTCTTGGATGTAATATACGGCATCCTTAATATTTTATTTTCTTTGATAATTACTTGCATTAAACAAAGGATTTGCATGTACATATGTCTTAACCAACACTGACATGGAATGTATATCAAAACAAACTTTCATTTTTATGATTCAATATATATGTGTGATATGTGTATTTTATAAATGCAATTTTGTAATTATTTTGCCTAAGTAATTTTAACACTTTACAAACCAATACCACACACCACAAAATAGTCTCCCTACCCATTTTTAACATCAGAAGTCAAATGTAAAAAAGTAAAATTTCAGAAACACTAATACACATCATACTATCCAGCTTCTCACATATGTTTAGGGAAGGGTAGGATAAAAGCCAGAAACAGAAACCATCAACAAATAAAACTCGAGTACATAATAAATTGTCAAAAGCTAAGAATGATCCTGCTTTTCTAAACATAGAAAAGGGAGGGAGGTAAAATAGATCTTTACACATGTAAAGGAGTTACAGAAAAATGAACATAGATATACTGTATGAGGCTAGTTAGGTGAAGCATGCAGAGAGAACTAGTAGAAAGCATTAGTAAAAACTGTAATTAAGAGTAGCTACATTAAGTATTTATAATAGGGTGCTGTTATTTACATATAGTGGTACTTACATCCCTGTACAGCCAAATCTACAGCCCAAACCAAAGTCAGGTGTGAAAGAAAGCACAACAACGTCAGTAAGTACTAGGACGCAGAACAAAGAAAAGTGTACAGTTCGTTCTTTATTTTAAAAAGCTAGCAATCACTTTATAGGTAATAACAAGGAAAAGATTTATATATATATACATATATATATATAAGCCAATAAGTTGGGCATACTGCAGGATAAAAATACTTACATCTATATAGTTGGCATTAATGTAATCTGAAGAAGGATCATCCTCAACAGGTTGCAAAATTACTCTGGAGTGATCATCTGAGATTTTTAAAGGATAAAATAAAAGCTATTAAATTTCCCCCCTGTTTTGAGACAATGACCCTAGTAGAAACTTAAAATAATTCAGTGGTTAACAACAGATTATCCATAATACACTTTTAAAATTTCATTGGATACCAGTCATTTGAAAAAATGCAAGAATTTTAATGACTCATTACTTATTTTGATGATAATATTCTGTTAAGAAAGCTTCAATGACTAGCATCTTCATAGTTAGGAAATTTTTAGTAGACATGATAATAATGTCTGATAAATCATCACTTGAGTCATAAATTTTTCTGAATTACTAAACTTGCCTTAATTCCTAATTTTGCTTGTTAGGCATGATTTTAAATGGGTGGGATCTTTTCTCCCTGTACTTTCCAGCAAATGGGCCACAGAATTAGGGACTGAATTTTGAAACCCTACTCTCAACTTCTTATTTTGTGAGAGTTATGGTTATTCTTACAAAGGTTAAACTCTGATGTATTCAAAAGAGAGTGGAAAATAATTTAAATTGAGAATAAAGTAGTCTAAGTAAAATCGGCAGCTAGCTGCAAGCTAAACTATCTGTCACTTTTCGTACTGCTCCTACGGTTTCATGTGATAATCAATTTATTTATCTCATGAACACACCTTGAAGACTTAATCAGGAGGAAGTACCTAATGATAAATAACTTGGAGCAAATGGGATTCAGGCACTGGCTCCAAGAAAGGAAACAAGGTATGGAAGGAATAATACTCCCACCTTGAATGTGTTTGGTGGAAGAGTTATAGTAATTTAGCATGAAAAAAATCCTTCATATTGATTATCCTAATATTTTCAGTTGTTAATGACGCCTCCAGGCACTTATGTGCAAACATAAAATCCAGCAGCACATTATCACCACAAGATGAAGAATCTGAGTCAATTAATGAGAATGATGACAATTTCAGAATTGCTGCCAATATCCAATGCTGTTATAATATTAAATAGGTTACTTTATAAACAGATTGCCATCCTCTGGGATTTTTTTAAAGTTTAAAACCATAGGAGTAATTGCAAATTTACCCTTTATCTTCTACACCTGGTTTTTACATTTATCAAGAATCATAAGAGAACTTACATGCTATAATGTTTCCATATCTGTTTTTTGCTCTATTTTGATCTTTTTTAGCTACATCCCAAGATGCTGACTGTCCTTCAAAGAAGCCTAGAAAAAAGCACAATTAACAAGCACACTGAATTTAATTCCTTTCCTTGAATCAAGTCTGTCTGTTTTAAAGACTAAAATAGTAAAAGCCACTTTCTCAGGGAGGAAGGGAGTCCTACAGCAGTAAACAAGATCAATTTTCAGACCTCAAAGCTTGTTTGTTGGACTCCTACTTGTTCATCTTGGATTGGACTGAGTTCAAATTGAGGACAACAAACAACTTTAGGGAAAAAAAAGCAGGGGGGTAGGGGGAGGAGCCTTGAAAGTATTCCAAATTTAACACCACTGCAACTTTTTGAGATGGAAGTAGAGAAAGCATCAGAGACTTCAAAACTACTTTTAATGAGCGTCTTTCAAAAACATGCTTCCTTTAGCATTTCTAACAGGACAAAGAAAACCTGTTTTCTCCCATAATTATTCATTAAATCATGTGCAATGCATCACATTTTAGTTTCATTTTGAAGATCCTGAAAAGGACTCAGTTTCCACAACGAGACCATATGAAAATTAAAGAGTCACCATCTCCAAGAATCTTGGAACAGATGAATTTGTTGATTGATTTAATTACCATATGCAGCAATTTAAAATATGGGTATAGATATCTTTTTGCAGAAAAACTTAAACTTTGCTCAACACAAGAAAGGGGGTCTTCAAAGAGCCAGTGGTCTTTGAAGTGAGGTACACAGGAATACACATGCAATGAACAACAACAACAAAATGGTTCTGACAGAATATTGTAATTCCTTGTACTATTTTTGTTTTATTTTATTTTTTTAATATAAATTTATTTATTTTAATTGGAAGTTAATTACTTTACAATATTGTCACCACAGCATAGTGTTTCCAGCATATATCTAAAACCGACATTCAAAATTCAAAAATAATTTCATTCACTCTCAAACTAAGGTATAACAAGTAATCTGCAAATAAAAGGCGATGTTTAGAAGATTCCTCATGAAGTTAAATACATTATATTTTAGGTGGTCTTTCAAAGTAAAGTACTCCTTGGCTTCTTTCATTTTATTGTGTGTGTTTGGTGGTGGAGGTACTTTCTTCTACACCCCAGAGTGACATTTCTCGTAAGTGAAAAGTAGCTAAAGAACTATTTCCTTTTTGCTGTATTATGCACATTGGGATGTTTAGTTAAATAACTTCCTCTGTAGTATAATCTTGCTGTTTTAGTTTGGTAGGAAGGGGAAATAAGGATGAAAGAATTTTCCATGTCCTTTTTGGGGGCTGTTTTTTATTGTCTGAATTTGCAGTACTGTTTTTCTTCCCAGCCACCCTCAACCTATGATCCTCAAACAAAACTCAGAGTGATAAGTAACACATTTAACACCTATAGCTTGATCTTATTTTCAAAAGAGGGTCAACACACAAAGAGGCAGACAGGTATTCACTTCTTAGGTCATTCAAATGGCAGAAACTGCAAAGTACACCAAGGACTCAAGATATTCTGCTATGGATTTTTGAGTGGGGAAAACATAAGGTCTAACAAACTGGTCTCTAAGTAGCATAGTAAAATAAGTTATGGAATCCAACATTTTTTATTAAAATGAATTTTGACCCAGCTATACCCCCAGGAAGTATCCTTTTATCAATCCATCTACATGCTTCTCCTCAAATGCTCACTTGATGGTTCACAGACAAAGGATTAGAGGGTCTACAGAGTATTCCAGTGCTTGCTATGTAAATGGGAGGAAAAGCTGCTAAATTCTGCTGAGTATCAAGGTTAGAAGTAAGATTCAACATAGTATTGAAACTTTCACCTCATATTCCTCTTTGAACCCATAGCTGTCTGATGTCTTCATGAGATTAATGTGCTGCAGTAAGTCGGCTACCCTGATGGCTGGGTGCAGCTGTCCCGTCTGGTAAGGGGATTCTGTCCCCTCACACAGGTAGCGAGGTACATCAAGAAGACGACTGGATTCTGCTGTAGCACTGTGGTTCTCATCTGCCATGTTTCAGATTCCAGAAGATTAAAAAAAAGACAAAGTTACCTTGTTTAATATATATCTATGCAAAGCAGATTTTAAGATCTTATATCTTTCTGATAATAGGAGGAAGAAAGAAATATAGTATAGACCTAGGGCAGCATCCCTATAAAGACAAAGCCTTTTACTTCAGCTCCAGGTAGGAGGTCGGGGCATATTATTAATATGGGTATATAAGCAAGACAACAGATGCTGTGAGATGTAGAGAAACAGCTGATCCACTTTAAAGAAGTATAAGTGGGAGATTTGGCTGAGTTCTGACTTTTTTCTTCTATCTGCAGTCGTAGTAGTATATTGTGGGACCAGAAGATTAAGTTGTCAATTGGAGAGGTGTTTTCATTGTTGATTAAATTGAACAAATTCTTTCCCACCCAT
The DNA here is from genome assembly GCA_006408695.1 of Aepyceros melampus. NCBI lineage: Eukaryota > Metazoa > Chordata > Mammalia > Artiodactyla > Bovidae > Aepyceros > Aepyceros melampus. Next base: position 162,997 of record SJXQ01004727.1, read on the forward strand.
ATCCCAACCTCCCTATATAGGCAACCCACCCCCACTGTAGTCCTACTATGCCCTTCCACCTGGGACTTTTTACCATGAAACACTCCAGACCCGTAAACTTGAACGTTTTACAGAATCAGCCCATGGCCCACTACGTCTGCTAGCCAGGTTACACGTGCATTTACACTTCATCTCTACTTCCTTGGTTTATTATGATTGCTATGTTTTATTGCTGATACATTTTGACTCTTCTGGTTACTGTGTACAAGAAACTTTGGTTTGTCTCTGGGACAAAATATTTAGATACTTCTTCTGGAATTCCCCCATGGCCCATCTTGGCTGAGTTACACAGCGCCTGCTTTACGTTCCCATGGCCTTCTGTTCTCCTACATTCATTTCACTTACAATGTATTTTAATCATTAATTTCTTGATCTCTTTTTCTAACTAAACTCTAAATGCTTAGCATGTAGAGACAAGAGTCATATTTTTCTTTTTATTCTTAGTGCCTGGTAAAAGCAGTCACTCAATCAATATCTCAATATTTCAATAAATCAATTAGTTACAAATCTATTAAATCCCTCACCACCCACATTTAAGTGCAGGCCCCATCCCAACTGTGTTGTTAGCTTAAAATGAAAAGAAACTCTTAAGTCTCTGTCATAAGAAGGAAGAAAAGAACAAGAACATTTTACCTCTGAAAAATAAATATTATTTTAAGACCATAGTGCTAATCATTACAACGAGAAGAAGCATGCTTATAATGATCACAGTTAAACTTACCATCTTTAAAAAAAACAAATGTTTTAAGGGGTGTTACTTTGGCAAACATTATACTGCCATACTCATTAACAGAAGAGAAAGTACACTCTTAGGGGAACTTTTGTTTTAATGATACTGCATACTGTAGAGAACGATATTTAGTTAACAGTTAAACATATTTCAAGTGCTGGTACATTTGCCTGTTCTATCACCAACTCTACAAATAGGATATGGCAAAAAATGAATTGTTGTCCCCATGATAAACATTTTTTCTTCCTGGAGAAGGAAAAAAAGAAAAAGAACCCCACAATCAGATTTGTGTGCTTCTATAATTTAGCTTGATTGCATTTACTTTACTTTCTCTTACTAGGCTGAATGTAGTTTTTTCTTTTGCATTTACTTCTAAAACTCCACATTAAATTAAAAAAAAAATTCTGTTGGATTCTGTTGTGACCTAAAAATACCCAAAAGAATTAACGCTTTTTACTCTGGTTCCCCACCCCTCTACACACAAACATTTGCTAGCAATCATGATTCACGTTTACTATTTTTTCTATGAGACGACACTCAGTTGGTCTACCTTTGCTAAAATACTGCAATCAATAGACTGACATAAAGAAATATACATCTCCCCTGTAAAATTAAATCCGAAGCCACTGATTGGGGCACTATCACAGAATATACAGCTTAGGATAAGAAGTAAAGAGAACAGACTGTTAGGAAGGCAAAATGCAATCACTCAAGCTGGAATAAAGGTAGTCAGTGCTCTGGGAAGCAGACCCAGAGCTCACATTGTACTTGCTGGAGCAGTGGAATATTTACATTTGTAAAAGGCTCAGTAAGAAACAGAGAATTCATCCGTATTCCAGATATTACATGATTACGTATCAATATGAGGTAGACAGTGCCTTTTGCTTTGCATTAAGCTTTAATACAGTAGTACAATGAGCAGTATTTTTTAAAATAATCACAAATGAATTTTAATATCTATACATTTCTACCTCACCTCATTGAATTACCTAACAATGCAACTAGAAGCAAGAGTACATGTACTAATTATTATCCTTACTACACATTTAAGAATAACTTTAAATATTTCTTTGAAGGACAGGTCTTCTAGAGTTCTTTGCAATACACTTACCAGTAATAGGGACTTTAACCCAATGCAGCAGTAAAACACAAAAAAACCAAAAATATGAATCAATACAAAAGTTTCTGACTTCTTTTTAAATCAGTAAGCAGATATTAGTATCAAGCAATATTTAAAAGTGATTTCAAAACTTGCTTTATAAGTACAAAATAAACTGGATGTAAAACTATAAACACAGTGATTCCAAGGATGAAAAATGCAACAAATCATTTCTAAATTTGGTATGATTAACAAGCTATTTAGCTCTCAAAGAAGAAATATAAATATCAACCAGCTAGACTTACAAAATGAAATAAAATGCACAATGATTTTTTAAATGAATAGATTTATAACTCTGTTAACTCTAGCCTTCCTTAAAAATAAATATCCTCTTTCATGGGAAAACTATTACAATAATATTTTAAACTTTATATATTATCTCGTTTTCTCTTTACTAAGCTCTGTGGAGAAGGTATGGTAAGAATTATTATATCATTTTATTGAAGGGGAAGCAAAGACATTTGTCATGAATATTTTCATGAGTTCATATTTGTGAGTTCACAAGAGGACTGAGACTTATTAGACCCAATTCTACACGTCTTTGAATATTATCATAATGAAATTTTAACAGGTAACAATCTTTTTCCTTGAATTTTTAATAACTTCATTGAATTTAACTTATGAGCTTGATGCTGACCTCATTCTACAGTGCTCAACAGAAGATGACATTTTCAGAGAAATTTGATGCCTCTCAAAGACCGTGATTCCTGGCCTCTTCCCTACATGATCAGGCCATCCTTTGGGGCAAATTCCCCAGCTCACTTCCCTGACCTTGTTGGTGGGAATATCAAAGGGAATGTGCAGTCAGAGACAAAAACACTGACTTACAGATTCTTTTAGAACATACCTTTGTATTATAAAATTTTAACTTTTAATAACTATTTTAGTCAAAAAGGTATATTTTACTTAACTGAGTTAGTTGTATTGTTCTAACATATTTTGAAAATATAATTAAACATTGAATACATTGATAATAAAAACATGTGTAAACTGACGTCCTATGTTCAAAGAAATTTAAATAGAAAGCATGAGAACTCAGAATTTTAAAGGTACATTTATCTGGCAATTTCTACATTTCTCTGATTAAATCTTAAATATTAGAGGCACGGGGGGACAAACTGATAGGAACTTGTGAATGTACAAGCCAGCTGGTCAAATCATTGCTAAGATATTATCAGGTACTGACTTAGGTTTGTGCAAGGAGAAAATGTTTCTTGTTACTCATATTAACATTATTGCATCTATTTAATAATAGATTAGTCCAGTATTGGGGCTAGGAGTTAGTTATTTGTTGTTGGGATTGTTATATTTTTTTTGTTGTTGAGCTTTAACGCTTTCTTAATTGATGGCTGCTTTTAGGCCTACTATGGTATTATTAGATCTTACTCTCTAGTCAAGGTTGTATCTGTTTCTAAAAAGCTGTACCTTTTTAGACTAACTTTTAAAGATACAGTGAGGTTTATTTATATTTTTGGTATCTTTAAAGCTGAACTGAGATTCATTTTCTGGACAACCAGCTATCACCAGGCTCATCAGGCGTGTCACCTCTACTTACAAATCTTCTCACTATTTTGCCACATAGATGAGTTAGTTCTTGATAGACTGTTCGTNGGAATGCTGGAGGTGATGTTTTTGGTAAACAGGCGGGGTTTGTGTTTGCCGAGTTCCTTTTACTTCTTTTAATCTTTCCCGAGCGCATTCCTGTGTTGGGTTAACAGTGTAATTAATAAGTTATTTATTGTTAGGTTATTTTTATTAATTGTTAATAGTCAGGATATTATCAGATACTGACCTACACTTATGCGGGGAGAAATTGTTTCTTGTTACTCATATTAACATTATTGCTTCTATTTAATAATAGATTAGTCCAGTATTAGATCTAGGAGTTGGTTGTTTGTTATTGGGATTAATGTTATTTCGTGTTGTTGAGCTTTAACGCTTTCTTAATTGATGGCTGCTTTTAGGCCTACTATGGTGTTGTTAGGTCTTACTCTCTAGTTAAGGTTGTATCCGTTTCTAAAAGGCTGTACCTTTTTAGACTAACTTTTAAAGATACAGTGATATTTATTTGAATTTTTGGTATCTTTAAAGCTGAACTAAAATTCATTTCCTGGACAACCAGCTATCACCAGGCTCGTTAGGCGTGTCACCTCTACTTACAAATCTTCTCACTACCTTGCCACGTAGATGAGTTGGTTCTGATAAACTGTTCATAAGTAGCTCGTCTGGTTTCGGGTTACTTAGCTAAAATTCGTTTTGTTAAGTTTTTACTGGTTAACTCATTATGCAAAAGGTATAAGGGGTAAGCTTTGCTTTTTTGTACTTTTATTTTTTCTTTCATCGTTCCCTTGCGGTACTTTCTCTATAGCGCCATGTTTAGAATTTCTATCTCCTATACTTTAAATTAAGGTAAATGTTTTGTTTTATTTGATCTTGATAGTTTAGTTGAGGTGGGGTTATGGGCTAGGTCTAGTTCAAGGCATTCATAGTGTATGAAATCTCTTAGGTGTAAACTAAGTGCTTTATTTAAGCTATGCCTTGGTTTGTCCAAGCACACTTTCCAGTATGCTTACCTTGTTACGACTTATCTCCTCTTGCATGGTTGACGCGTGTGAATAGGTTCTAGTGCGTCGGGTTTGCTTGAGGAGGGTGACGGGCGGTGTGTGCGTGCTTCATGGCCTAATTCAACTAAGCACTCTATTCTTAGTTTACTACTAAATCCTCCTTTAGTCATTAGNTGGGGCTGGTGCACTGGGATGACCCAGAGGGATGGTATGGGGAGGGAAGTGGGAGGGGGGTTCAGGATTGGGAACACGTATACACCCATGGTGGATTCATGTTGATGTATGGTGAAACCAATACAATATTGTAAAGTAATTAGCCCCCAATTAAAATAAATAAATCTAAATTAAAAAAAAAGAAAATAAAAAATATAATTACATATACATGATATAAAATTTGAAAAAATTACAATAACAACAACAAAAGTACTGTGAAAAACAAGCCTCCCTTCTATCTCTACCCCTCAGTTCTCTTCCTGAAAACATTAATGTTCACAGTTTATTGTGTATTCCTCTAGAGATATTCTACATATATTTGCAGAAGACATAATTATACATCACAAATAGTAGTAAATTAAATATAATTATTGAGTAATCCTTAACTTTCCCTAATCTGTGATTTTTAGGACTACTTCTTACTTTTGGACTGTCATTTATGCAGCCAGCACAGAAAGGCAATTTTGAAAAGATCTTTTCTTCACTTTTATTTTTTTTCTTTGGTTTTGAAAAGCTGTTTCTTGATTTTGATAACTTGAGCAATTTCATTTTTTTCCAGATGAATAATCACAGGCCAGCATAAATAAGAATTTAAACTAGTCTGTGCCTGTATCCACTGATAGATTTCTGTGAACATTTTTGCTTTGAGGTCTAGCAGGGTCCGAAAACTGACAGTTAAAAACATTGATAAAACTACACAATCTTACTTTTGCTTCTTGTCTCCTTAGTTTCAGAACTGTGAGTTCTGATGAAGACCAAAACCGTAGGGATTTTAATAAAAGGTATCTTGACTTAAGTGACATTGTGTTAGATCAACCACTACAGGATCGGGAAGGCCAGAGATTGGGAAATAAGTAGGAAAGAGAATTGCAAAGGAGGGCATCACTCCTTTTGCAAGTCTATTCTCAGATCCTGGATTCTAACTTCTCTTCTTTTTCTTTTTTAATATATGTTTATTTATTTTGCTGCACTGGCTCTTAGTTTGGCATGTGGGATCTAGTTCCCCAACCAGGGATCAAACCTGGGCCCCCTGCATTGGGAGCATGGCATTAGCCATTGGACCACCAGGGAACTTCCACTGGCTCTCTCCTTAACATCTGTGCTTGGAGACAGCACTGTACTGCCTAATACCCTGCTTTACAACAACTCTTTGAGGTCATAGCTGTAGCAGTGCCCTTAGCAGTGGCAGTTGCTTTAAGATTTTAGAAACTAATCATTCAAGTTTTAGAGTTAGTCAATTGAGATTCCTACCACATGCATAATACAAGATATTTATATCAATCAATAGTTATGTATATCATTAGATCAACTAACATTAAATAATACTTTGCATAACACTGCACTTTAAGGTATGAAGTAAAATCATAACATCTAGCAGCAATTCCCAAGGCTGCCAACCCTATCTCTTGTTCCTTTGTTTCCTCCTCTCTCCCTGCTTCCTTTCTCTTCTCATCAGTTCAGCTCATCCCTAAGAAATGGTCCTTCCATCCTCAAGCACAGGGCAAATCTAAAGCTGGCCTCAAGCCCAGCCTACTCCATGTTATCTCTTTCTATGAGGAAGACCAGGTTATACTTACCAAAAAAAGTAGAGGTACCTACTCAGAAAATTCATGGCAGGACAGCTAACTAAAGTAAACAGAGGTTACAGAAATGCATCATTCTGAAGATCAAAGGGTCCAAGAATCAAATAAATGCCAAATAGAATCCATACAAGTTAAAGATAACTATAATTGCGAAAAAAAAAAAAAGAAATTTACTCTTTCCCTATGAATTTTGATTCTGCCTTGTAATTAAATACATTAAAGCACAACCTAGCCAAATACTATTCTCTTATTTAATATATAATTTAGTGCCTATTCTACTTGAAACTTTTATACATGATCTTATACTATTATTTAAAGTGCTATAGCCTTATAAATTCTAATACAGTACAATAGGCACATGTTACTTTAGCATAGAATTACTGTTATCTATAGGTTCCGACTCCAAGTTTCTAGAAAGGAAGCTAAATTTGTTCACCTTGGGTAGGATGTCCATTCTTGACCTGGTTATGATCAGCTTCTTGGTTGGGTGAACATCCCCCAAAGTATGAAATACTTCCATCTACTTATCCTAATGCATGATTTCTTCTTGACATATCATCCAAACACTTCTTGACCAAGTATGTTGATCAAGTTCTTCAAGACTTATACTTCTTAGCTCTTGGAGAATGACCCTGCCTAACATGACCTTGTGTTCAGTTTCATGTGCGTCTATTTGCTGCTGCTGCTGCTAAGTCACTTCAGTCGTGTCCGACTCTGTGCGACCCCATAGACGGCAGCCCACCAGGCTCCCCCGTCCCTGGGTTTCTCCAGGCAAGAACACTGGAGTGGGTTGCCATTTCCTTCTCCAATGCATGAAAGTGAAAAGTGAAAGTGAAGTCGCTCAGTCATGCCCGACTCTTTGCGACCCCATGGACTGGAGCCTATCAGTCTCCTCCATCCATAGGATTTTCCAGGCAAGAGTACTGAAGTGGGGTGCCATTGCCTTCTCTGGTGCGTCTATTTAGTGCCTACTAAATATCTGGTAATATTGAGGATGCAAAGGTGAAGGCATTCTTTCAGAGGGAAAGCAGTCTAGTTGCAGACAGTTATATCCCCAAATATACAAAATTAACAATAGGCTGTACTCAACATTTTAATAAAGATTGTGTTAAATATACCTTTTTTGTTGGAAACTGAAATGGAAAAAATTACATTAATCAATTTATTTCAAGTATGAAAAGTAAAATTACTCTTCAGAGGAGAATAGTCATATGGCTCCTTGTTAGCAGCTCTCTTAAATTTCTATGGAGAGAGTAAAATAACTAACTAGTGTGAGGCTTGGGGTTATCCCTGAAGTCCTGCCAACTTTGATCATACATTTTTCTTAATGAAGATCCTCTTTATAAAACACACTATTTGCTTTCATTGTTCTTCAAAACCAAGTCCCCAGTGTACTAGGTGGTGTTAACTGACACTGCATTGCCTAGAAAATAGAGATGTGGATGTTTAAGGCACTTATTCTGGGTCAATAGTCAATCTGGGAAAAGAACTTGTTTGCCAAATGGCAGCCAATCTATTATTTTGTCTCTAGTATTTAACACAAACCTAGCTCTTTGTATACTTGTGTCTACCCATGATGTTCCAACAAAGGATAGTGGAAAATTCAAGAACTGTTCCAGACGATTGCTGACCTGTTTATACTGGCAGCCAGTGCCCTGGCTGAAGACACAATAGAATATTCTGGGCAGTCATGTCCCAAAGCAAGATTCTTAGTTTAGCTTGGAATGTTTTCTCTAATACAATATTGTTGGGATATAGGGGAGGGAAGGGGAGATTGAGGGGCAAGTTTTGTATTATTGTTTTGTTATTATTTTACTTTTTATTTTGTATTCATCTTAGCCATGGGTGAGAAAAGTAATAAACTTCTCTATGACCACTGGTTAATTTGATTATGCAATTGCTTCCGCTGTTATTGAAAACTGAGAAGGTGAAAATTATCCAAGGCAAGAAATTATTCAGCAGAAACATACAGAAGTGTACCATCAGTTACAACAGAAAATTACTTTTCCATGTTTTGAACCTAGATTTAAATATTTTCCTCATTAACTCTGAACCATGTTTGAGAACAAACTGCTCCAGACACAACCAGATTAAGGTCAAGCCTGTCTTTCACACCTGAAAATGATGATGTTCTTGGGAAATATAAACTGTCAAAAATACAGCATGAATAGTATTTGTAACTGTGTGCTTGGAACTAGCCAAGTTATAGATGATCCTGGAGAAACGGAATAGCACCAGTGCTCTCTACTGGAATATTGGGATTTTGGTATCAAGGTCACACACCACAGGGCAGACATCCTGAAAAATACTCATGCCTGTTGTTGTCTGTTTAAAGAAACTAAGGTCAGTGCTGGGAAGTAAAGGACAGACTATAGCCCCAAACCCAAGAAGTAAAAATAAACTTGAAAAAAATAAAAAAATGTTTTAAAAGGGCAAGTAAACATTATGAGCTATTTCCTTTCTCATGCCATGGACAGACTGGTTAATAAGTGGTTAACAGGAACAGCAATTAAAATAAGTCTATGGCTCTGTTGCCTTAATAATAAGGAAGTCTTTAATATTGTTACAAGTTCCCCTTTCAGAAGTCACACATGGTCCATTCTCTAGGCATAGAATTGAGCCTGAAATTTCCAGGAAGATGAATACCTAAAAATTGTTTCTTAAACATTTTCATTTATTTCATAGAGAATAGACATGTATTTAATATTTTATAAGGATGATAAGTAGTTAGGATGGGAAGGAAGCATAAAATTGTAAAATGATCACTACTTTTCAGGTTGTACTCTTTGTTATGGTGGCCACTGACCACTTAAATGAGGCAACTGACCATGCAAAACGAGGTTAGTATACCTGAGGGACTGACATTTTAATTTAATTGAAAATAGATGCTAAATTTAGATACAGAAGGTTCATTTTCATCCTCTCCTGTTTTCTCCAACTCTCTTAGTATACGTCCATCATCCATCATTGGGGCTCTTGGAGTAGCTTCTTAACTGCGGCCTTTAATCTTATACTCTGCTAGATCAGTCTCAAAAAACTGTTAACATGAATTTGCTTCAATTTTTTTGAAGTATAGTCAAAGCGAATGGAAAAAACAGAGGAAAACAATAGAATGGGAAAGACTAGAGACCTCTTCAAGAAGATTAGAGACACCAAAAGAACATTTCATGCAAAGATGGGCATGATAAAGGACAGAAATGATATGGACCTAACAGAAGCAGAAGATATTAAGAAGAGGTGGCAAGAATACACAGAAGAACTGTACAAAAAAGATCTTCACGACCCAGATAATCATGATGGTGTGATCACTCACCTAGAGCCAGACATCTTGGAATGCAAAGTCAAGTGGACCTTCAGTTCAGTTCAGTCACTCGGTCATGTCCGACTCTGCCACCCCATGAATTGCAGCACACCAGGCCTCCCTGTCCATCACCAACTCCCGGAGTTCACTCAGACTCACGTCCATCGAGTCCGTGATGCCATCCAGCATCTCATCCTTTGTCGTCCCCTTTACCTCCTGCCCCCAATCCCTCCCAGCATCAGAGTCTTTTCCAGTGAGTCAGCTCTTCGCATGAGGTGGCCAAAGTACTGGAGTTTCAGCTGTAGCATCATTCCTTCCAAAGAACACCCAGGGCTGATCTCCTTTAGAATGGACTGGTTGGATCTCCTTGGAGTCCAAGGACTCTCAACAGTCTTCTCCAACACCACAGTTCAAAGCATCAGTTCTTCAGCACTCACCTTAGGAAGCATCAATATGAACAAACCTAGTGGAGGTGATGGAATTCCAGCTGAGCTATTTCAAACCCTAAAAGATGGTGCTGTGAAAGTGCTGCAGTCAATATGCCAGCAAATTTGGAAAACTCAGCAGTGGCCACAGGACTGGAAAAGGTTAGTTTTCATTCCAATCCCAAAGAAAAGCAATTCCAAAGAATGCTCAAACTACCGCACAATTGCACTCATCTCATATGCTAGCAAAGTAATGCTCAAAATTCTCCAAGGCAGGCTTGAACAGTATGTGAACTGTGAATTTTCAGATGTTCAAGCTGGATTGAGAAAAGGCAGAGGAACCAGAGATCAAGTTGCCAACATCTGCGGGATCATGGAAAAAGCAAGAGAGAGCTCCAGAAAAACATCTACTTCTGCTTTATTGACTATGTCAAAGCTTTTCACTGTATGAACCACAACAAACTCTGGAAAATTCTGAAAGAGATGGGAATACCAGACCACCTGACCTGCCTCTTGAGAAATCTGTATGCAGGTCAGGAAGCAACAGTTAGAACTGGACATGGAACAACAGACTGGCTTCAAATTGGAAAAGGAGTATGTCGAGGCTGTATATTGTCACCCTGCTTATTTAACTTATATGCAGACTACATCATGAGAAATGCTGGGCTGGATGAATCGCTAGCTGGAATCAATATTTCTGGGAGAAATACAAGTAACCTCAGATATGCAGATGACACCACTCTTATGGCAGAAAGCAAAGAACTGAGGAGCCTCTTGATGAAAGGAAAGAGGAGAGTGAAAAAATTGGCTTAAAACCCAACACTCAGAAAATGAAGATCATGGCATCTGGTCCCATCACTTCATGGGAAATAGATGGGGAAACAGTGAAAACAGTGACAGGCTTTATTTTTTTGGGCTCCAAGATCACTGCAGACAATGACTGCAGCCATGAAATTAAAAGATGCTTGCTCCTTGGAAGAAACGCTATGACCACCAAGACAGCATATTAAAAAGCAGAGACATTACTTTGCCAACAAAGGTCCATCTAGTCAAAGCTATGGTTTTTCCAGTAGTCATGTATGGATGTGAGAGTTGAACTATAAAGAAAGCTGAGTGCTAAAGAATTGATTTTGAACTGTGGTGTTGGAGAAGACTCTTAAGAGTCCCTTGGATTGCAAGGAGATCCAACCAGTCCATCCTAAAGGAAATCAGTCCTGAATATTCCTTGGAAGGACTGATGCTGAAGCTGAAACTCTAACAGTTTGGCCACCTGATGCAAAGAACTGACTCATTTGAAAAGACCCTGATGCTGGGAAAGATTGAAGGCAGGAGGAGAAGGGGATGACAGAGGATGAGATGGTTGGATGGGATCATCAACTCAATGGATGTGAGTTTGAGTAAACTCTGGGAGTTGGCGATGGACAGGAAGGCCTGGCATGCTGCAGTCCATGGGGTTGCAAAGAGCTGGACATGACTGAGTGACTGAACTGAGAAAAAAACATACAGAAAAGCATAAAATTATAAGTATACAGTAGATATGTTATCATAAAGTGAACAAAGCTGATAAATGAATAACTAGGTAAAACAGAATGATACCAGGGGAAGTCCTCATTCATGATTCTCTGTGATCAATTCTCCCTTTCTTACACAGTAACAGCCGTACACGTGTTTGCTTGGCCACACAAAGACAATGGGACTGACTCAGATTTCTTATTGTTGTTTAGTTGCTAAGTCATCTCTGATTCTTTGCAACCCCAAGGACTGTAGCCTGCGAGGCTCCTCTGTTCACTGGGTGCTAGTGATAAAAATCTGCCTGCCAGTGCAGGAGAACCAGAGACATGGGTTTGATTCTTGTGTTGGGAAGATCCCCTGGAGAAAGGAATTGCTACCCACTCCAGTCTTGCCTGGAAAATCCCATGGACGGAGGAGCCTGGTAGGCTGCAGTCCATGGAGTTGAGAAGAGTCTGACACGACTGAGCGACTTCCCTTTCACTTTTCCCTTTCATGCATTGGAGAAGGAAATGGCAACCCATTCCAGTATTCTTGCCTGGAGAATCCCAGGGACGGCAGAGCCTGGTGGGCTGCCGTCTATGGGGTTGCACAGAGTTGAACACAACTGAAATGACTTAGCAGCCAGTATTCTTGCCTGGAAAATGCAATGGACAGGAGAAACTGGTTGGCTACAGTCCACAAGACTGACCACACACGGTGGGGGCTGGTGGTGGTGTAGGAAACACCCATACTTCTTACATTCACAAGCTGCCAGTTTTACAGAAATAATTTGCTTTCCTTAAATTATGCTTGTGGAAGTCATTGATGTTTTAATGTTACTTGGAGTTCATTTATTTTCACTGCTGTGTAGGATTCTAATATACGATATACCACAGCTGATCTACTCTTCATAAACACTTAGATTATTTCAAGTTTTATGCTATTATGAATAACACTACATTAGATCTTTTCAAATATGTTTTGTGAACACATTTTTGTAACCAGATGCACAGGTCCAGTGTTCAAAGATATTGTCGGTTTTCCTAAATGGTTTTATCAATCCACACTCCTGTTAAGTGTGAGACTTTACATTCTGCGTTCTCATCAGCATTTGATATTTCAATCTATCAAAGTTTATTCATTTTATGAGCATTTAATGGTGCACCACTGTGCTTTCATTTGTATCTTCTGATGATCAATAAGGTGTCTTTTGTATGTTTATTAGAAATTTGTTTTCTTTGGAGTGCCTGCTTCTCTCTTTCCCATTTTCTATGAATTGTCTTTTTTCTTTTTTTAAAATTTGTATTTTATATATTCACTTGTGAGTTGCAAATATTTCCACTCCATGGCTTTTTCATCCTGAATGGTGTCTTTGAGGATCAGAAGTTTTTCATTTTATGTTATCCATTTTATCATTGCTTTTCTTCATGACAAGGGCTTTTTGGGTCGTATTTAAGAAATCTTTTCATATTCTTAGGTTTTGAAGATATTTTTCTAAGTAATTTTAAAAAACCTCTTTTTGCTTTTGTTTATATTTGCCATATATCTGAAATAAATTTTTGTACATAGTGTGAGGTAAAGGCTGTTTCTTTTAGTTTACATGATTATCCAATTGTCCCACTATAATTTATTGAAAAGCCCATTCTTTCCTCACTGCTCTAAAGTGCCTGCCCACCTTGGTCTATGGTGACTAACTTATCCCAATTTTTCTGAGAGTTTCCTGGTTTCAGCCTGAAAATTCTATATTCTGGGAACAGCCTCAGGCAAACTAGGAAATATGATCATCTTCCTTTTGCCATGAATTGTGTGTGCATAAATATGGGTCTGTTTCTTGAGTCTCTCTTCTGAACAGACTAAGAAGCCCACTCTGTCTTAATTAGCTTTATACTAAACTTTGTTATCTTCTAAAGAAAGTCATCCTATCTTATTCATTTCCAAGAGAGTCTTGAGTATTTTGATAATTTTTTCATTTCCATTTTAGAATCAGCTTCTCAATTAATAGAAATAAAAATTCCAAGATTGGGAATGCACTGTTTATATATGTCAGTGTAGGGGGAATTAGGTGTTCATAATTTTGAGTTTTCCAAGCCATGAATTGTTTAAGTCTTCTTTAATTTCTTAAGTAATGTTTTATAGTATTCTGTGTGGAGGTCTTGTATAATTATTAATAAATATTAAAAAAATGATTTTTAAAATATGATTGTATGTGGTGGTGGTGGTTTAGTTGCTAAGTTGTGTCCGACTCTTGCAATCTCGTGGTCTGTAGCCTGCCAGGCTCCTCTCTCTATGGGATTTTCCAGGAGAGAATACTGGAATGGGTTGCCATTTCCTTCTCCAGGGGATCTGCCTGACCCAGGAACAAGCCCAGGTCTCCTGCCTTGCAGGCATATTCTTTACCAACTGAGCTATGAGGGAAGCCTCATATTATTATTGTTATATTATTTTATATTATATATAGTGTTACATACTATATAAACATATTATTGTATGTATCATTATTCATTTTTATATTCTGACACTTGTTCTTTATATACGCACTTGAATTTGATATATTGGCTTTATATTCAAGTGACTAACTAAAATCACTTATTAATTTTTAAATTTTAAAGAGTCGGACATGACTGAGCGACTGAACTGAACTGAACTGATAGGTAAGTTAAGCATTCTTAATTATTTTGGATTTTCTATGTAAAACAGGTGGCTGGCTCATAGGCTGTAGTTTGCCAAACTCTGCTTTAGTCCAAGTTCACACTTCTTTTCCTGGAAAGGAGTCTCGTCTGCCTATCTGGTGTGCTGCATGCATGGTGGATACAGCAGGCGGTCCAAATTGCTGCTCATGAGCACAGTGTCAGACTTGAGCTTTCCAAAGCTGTCCCTCCTTTCTTGGATATTGACTCAACTGTGCCAAATCTATTTCCAGCATTCTGTTTCTTTGTGTAGATCCAGTTTTCCATCTAGTATCATTTTCCTTCAGCCTAAAGAATTTCCTTTAATATATCACATAGAGCACTCAAGGAAAGAATTCTCGACTTGTCTAAAAACGTCTATTTCACCTTTGTTTTGGAGAAGGCAATGGCACCCCACTCCAGTACTCTTGCCTGGAAAATCCCATGGATGGAGGAGCCTGGTGGGCTGCAGTCCATGGGTTTGCAAAGAGTTGGACACAACTGAACGACTTGTTTCACTTCTCACTTTCTTGCACTGGAGAAGGAAATGGCAACCCATTCCAGTGTTCTTGCCTGGAGAATCCCAGGGATGGTGGAGCCTGGTGGGCTGCCATCTCTGGGGTCTCACAGAGTCAGACACGACTGAAGCGACTTAGCAGCAGCAGCAGCAGCACCACCTTTGTTTTGAATGAGTTTCACTGGTGAAGTGAAGTGAAGTCACTCAGTTGTGTCAGACTCTGTGACCCCATGGGCTCTTTGTAGCTCACCAGGCTCCTCTGTCCATGGGATTTTCCAGGCAAGAATACTGGACTGGGTTGCCATTTCCTTCTCCAGGGGATCTTCCCGACCCAGGGATTGAACCCAGGCCTCCCACATTGCAGACTCTTTACCGACTGAGCCATGAGCGAAGCCACAGCCAATATTCACTGGGTATTTTCTTTCTGCACTCTTTGGATGCCATTCCATTGCCTTTTGGCTTGCATATTTTCTAGTGAGATGACTGCTGTCTTCCTTCTGTTTTTCTATATTGGGGATCACAAACTTTCCGTACTTTAGTAAATATTTTTTGTCATTCCAGGCTAAATAGTCTGTGTCACAACTACTCAATTTTGCTACTGTCGCTTAAAAACCAATATGGATGATAGGTAAACAAATAGGTGTGTCAGTATTCCAACAGGATTTTATTTATGAAAATCCATGAGGCAGAATAGATATGGCTTGAGGGCTGTATATGATGTGCTAAACTCTATTCTATATGTAATGTGTTCTCTTTCTCCAGCTGCTTTTGAGTTTCTCTTTATCATTGTTCTTAAGAAATTTGATGATTATGTGATTGGGTGTAGCTTCTTTTATATTTATTCTGCTGAGGGTTTGTTGTGCTTTTTGGATTTTCCATTTCTTTATTCATTTTGTTCATATTTTTCTTCACATTCTTTTAAGGTTCAAGTTTGTTAGTTGCTTCCTTTCATAATTTGAGCCTGTTTCTATTGATTGGTATTTTTTTTTCTGGGTATGAGCCATATTTTTCTTTGAATGACTGATACTTTTTTTTTTTTTATCAGATCCTCAATATTGTGAATTTTACTTTCTCAAATGCTCAATTTGTTGTATTCCTTTAGAGTGCTGGACTTTGTTCTGCATGCTGTTACTTACACATGAGTTTGATCCTTTCAAGGTCTGCTTTTTTTTCCAAAAAATTTAAGTGTTTATTAAGAGTTAAATATAAACATTGACCTATGATTTACAGAAAAATAGGATCTTTGGGGAAATGTTTGTACCTGGACTACAGTTATATGCTCATGTAACATGATTTACTGGGGTGCAGGGTCTTTCACAGCAAGAATAGGAGACTGGAAAGGACATCTTGTAATAGGGAAATGATAAAAGAAAATTTCACATATTGAGATAACAGAGAAGTCATTCTGGCTTATACATGAGTTAAGGTGAATTTTATGCTAACTAAAATAGCCTGCTTGTGTTAAGACCTGCTTTGAATCTTTGTTGTTATAAAGCAGCAGTCCCCAAACTTTTGGCACCAGGGACTGGTTTTGTGAAAGACAAGTTTTCCACAGACCAGGGATGGGGAAATGGTTTAGGGATGATTCGAGTGCATTAATTGTTCACTGATTTCCATCATTATTACATCAGCTCCACCTCAGATCATCAGGTATTAGATCCTGGAGGTTGGGGACCTCTGCTGCAAAGGACCAGTCTTTAATTCTAATTTACTGCATTACTAAGCTATGGTATTTTCAAGGAGAAGCACAAAACAACCCAGGATAAAACGGGAGACTAGTCAGTTTGATAGGCTGGTATGAGAAGACTTGAGCATATTGACAGATGAGCAGGAATTAGTCAAATGAAAGCAGGGAGGGAAAGTGGGGTCAGGGGAATGATGTGCTTAGTTACTTGCATGTGGAAAAGCCTAGAGATGGCAAGTATATAATGTCTGAGTATGAACTGGGCTTCCCTGATGGCTCAGATGGTAAAGAATCTGCCTGAAATGCAGAAGACCAGGGTCTGATTCACAGTCCAATATGACACTGGAGGACGGAAAGGGAAGAATGGAAGAGGTAAGTCTAGTAAAATACACATAGGTTAAACAGGGGTAGCAAATGAGTTCGCTCAGAACCATATTTCTCAGCTGTTGGGATTACTACCTACAGGTTTCAAAAGTGGGTCTCACTTTTTTTTTTTTTTAAATGGCGTTTGGAGTGCAAAAGAATAAACAATACAGATTACAGAAATTCTATTTCATATTTACTGCAAACCTTTATTCATATGTAATTTGCTTCATTCTTTTGCTGTTTTTCTCCTACTTGTTACCATTCCTCTTTTGAAGCACTGACTTTGGAGTTCTGAAGACATGTATTAAAATCTCAATTATGACTTTGAAAAATCTCAATTTCTGATTTTTTTTAGCTGCACAGTTTTGAGCAAGTTCTTTAATCTGAGTCTTTACTTTCTTTATCCATAAGAGTAAGGGAGGGCAAAGGTATGAAGTCACTTACAGGGCTGTATAAGTTCAAAAGACATAAACATCTATCAGTATTCACCACATCTTCTTTTATCATCTGGTTGACACTTAGGCTGCTTCCAAATAATTAATATTACTATAGTTTTCATCTTACTTATCACTCAACATGTTACTATCCTTGGATAAAAGTCCTAGAGAAAACAATTCATTTTCTAGCCCAGAAGTTCTCAACAAAGGCTGTACATTTAAATCATGTGAGGAACTTCAAAAAATACTGATGCCCAGTTGCCATGTAATTTAATAGGACTGGGGTGGGGCCAGGCCTGGTAATATTTTTTAAAAACTTTCCAAGTGATTCTAACATTATGCATGGTTGAAAACCACTGATCTACCCAGGGAAGGCTAACCTTTTCATCTCTCTGAAATCAAGGTGTGTGTGTGTCTAGCACACAAAGCAAAACTTGAAAACATGAGATTTATTAAGAGAAAAACAACTGCAGGCCATAACTGACACTGATGATGAGAGTTGGCTACACACTTGGCTGACTTCTTAGATTCTATTTTTAAAGTTAAATCCACACTGGTTATGTAACACTGGGGCTAAAGGTTTTACATAACAAATCCTTTTGATTTTGTAAAACCCAGATAGTTGATTTGTTGAATAAAAATCTTTATTTCATTTCTTTAAAACTATTTCTATAACAGAATTTCCTTTTACACAGAAAACCTGAGGTTTTTCTTTATAAGTTAACTTTGTTTTTTAAAGAACTGTTTACTTTGAATCCTTGTTTTTTAAAAATCCTTATTCATTTTGAGTTTCATTCACTTCCAAAAAGGACTCTATAAGAAAATTAGTAAAACAAAAAATAAGGCTAACATTATGATGATATGACAGTTTGGTAAATGCATATATATATATATATACATAGAAGAGCCTTTTAGACTTCTTTTTTCTTTTATTAGACTTCTTTTTTTAAGATTCATTGGGTTTTTTGGGGGGAGGGGTCATTATCTTTTCTGTTTTTAAATTTATTATTTTTTTGTAATAAAGTTTTATTAAAGTTTAAAGGAGATAGAGAAAGCTGATGTTTAAATTGAAGTCTAGTTGGTTTAAAGTACTTCAGATTACAGCAAAGTGATCCAGTTAGTTAGTTAGATGTGTGTGTGTGTGTGTGTAGGTATACATATACACATACATTATCTTTTCAGATTCTCTTCCAATGTTATTATAAAATACTGAGTACACTTCCTTATGCTATACAGTAGGTCCCTGTTGATTATCTATTTTACACACATAGTAGTGTGTACACGTTACTCCCAAACTCCTAATTTATCCCTCACCTTTCTACTCTGGTTACCATGAGCTTGTTTTCTATGTCTGTGAGTCTTTTTCTGTTTTACAAATAAGTTCATTTGCATAATTTTTTTTAGATTCCACATATAAGTGACATCATATGATATTTGTCTTTCTCTGACTTATTTCACTTAGTACGATAAACTCTAGGTCTATCCATGTTGCTCCAAATGGCAGTATTTCCTTCTTTGCTATGGCTGAGTAATATTCCACTGTATATAAATAATCACATTTTCTTTCATTCATTCATCTGTTGATGGGACATTTAGGTTGCTTCCAAATAACTATTACTGTAGTTGTAATTTTAAAAGGAAATCTTTAACTTCCAGTTTTTGGTAGTGGTATGAAGTTAATCTAAATATGCTCAGTAGTATGTTTTTTTTTTTTTTTTTCTTGTACCACACCACACAGCACCTAGGATTCTAATTCCCTGACCAGGGTTCAAACCCATGCCTTAATTGGAAGCACAGAGCACTAGACTACCAAGGAAGTCCCCATGCTCAGTATATTACATAACTAAAATTTCATCTTTGTTATCATTTTGAATATTCAATTACCTTGACACATAAAAATCCTTGAATGATTTGCTGCTACTGCTAAGTCACTTCAGTCATGTCCGACTCTGTGTGACCCCATAGACAGTAGCCCACCAGGCTCCCCTGTCCCTGGGATTCTCCAGGCAAGAACACTGGAGTAGGTTGTCAGTTCTTTCTCCAATGCATGAAAGTGAAAAGTGAAAGGGCAGTTGCTCAGTCATGTCCGACTCTTCGCGACCCCATGGATCACAGCCTACCAGGCTCCTCCGTCCATGGGATTTTCCAGACAAGAGTACTGGAGTGGGGTGCCATTGCTTTCTCCGGAATGACTTGCTATTCAAAGATAAAACTTTTTGTAGGTTTAATTGTCTTTATGCAAGTTCCTAGTAGAAGCAGTTGAATTCAATATCAACCCACCAAGTATTAAATGACTTTACCAGTTTCAATAGAAGCTGAATGATATAGTCTAACTATAAATCATTTTCTAGCCAGTGGATAACTGAACACATAACTTAGACATTCACTATTAGAACAACAGGAAGTCCATAGGAAAGAAACTTGATAAAATTCCTTCTGGTTCAGTAATTTGTAGGGAAGAGAAATCTCAATTCTGTAAAGAATTTCCAGTTTTAAACTAATCCAATCAGTTTTTCTAATCTTCCTGATGACCAGAAACAGGTTAGGAATGGGGAAGTAGTAGAATGAAGATGAAGATATCTGTTTTTAACCACTGGCATTAAAAGCTTGGGAAAAAGATAAATCCCAAATCAACAAAGAACATTCTTTCCTTAAAATGTTTTAAAAATAAATATATGACCAATCTTCAGAACTATGTACATGATGGGTAAGTTAAAACTTTTAGGAATGGAGACAACTGGGATAATTCCTGAATACTGTATAATCAAGGCCTAGAAGTGACTTGTTTCCAGTTTCCCGGCAAAGAAAATGTGGGATGGTAGGGCTGACATTTTGACATTTTATCTGAAACTGTGAAACAAAAATAATTGTGCAAAACACATGACTCAAAAAAAACAAACCAAAAAACCCCCCAAATGTACAACTCTGAAAATATATGATCAATGTTTAATATTCTGAGGATTAAGTAAAAAAAATCAAAAAAAATTTTTTTATTTGATCTAGTTCATTTCTTCTGATTTCTTGTAAGAGTTAAAAACAAAACTATCACACTTTTTGATTTAGAACCATCAGATTTTACTTCAGGAAAATCTAATACCTTTCAAAAGTTATAATTTTAATGTTAGCACAAAAAATCACTTCCTAATATTTCATTTTAGAAAATCTTTTCCACAGCCAAAGATTCTTATTTTTGAATTACAGTACTGCAAGGCACATACAGAACTCACCTCCTTCAAAACACAGAGAACATATACTCCCTGAAATAGAATTTTTAAAATCCTCAATTAGAAATACTACAAAGTTAGCAATTCTTAGGTAAAAATGTGACTCCTACAGGATCATGCACCTTTCTTAAGATTAAATTCAGCACATATGTATAAATAACCCTTTTTTAAAACATTTTTACTTGAAATGCAGAGACAAAGTACTGCAGCTTGATAAAGTTTGTGTTATTGCCTTCATAAGAGACTGTATCATCGCTAGTATTCTCAAAGACTTGAATTTAATAATGGGGTAACTACAAAGGGAATAAAATATTTTTTTTCTTTTTAAACAATATTTCCTTCACCTCCAACACACAAGTCTTTTAATTGCTAAGTGAAATCTATTTTCTGTTCGGTAAAACTGAGCACAGGACCATTTAAATGCCTCTAATTAAATTTAATGCAGCTTCATTAGGGACCAGGTACATATTTTCCTCTGAAAATTTTTGGTCAAGCATGTCTAACCATAAAAGCAAATGGAGTTTTAAGAGGTAGATTTTTTTTCCCATGATGCATTTTGTTAATAAATGTATTGTCAAGAAAATAAAACAAGCACTGAGTGTGTTTTCTTAAAAGTATAGGGTCTAATGAAAAGAAAAATAAAAGATAGATATGATATTTGTTACAGTCTGACATTTTAACAGTCATGGTATTGGATGTTTTGTGACCAGTGCATTTTGGACTCTCTCAGCATCAAAATACGAGTCTTCCAACTGTATTAAATCCGCCTCCACCCCCACCACCAGTTGGTCCACAGCTTCCGGGTGGATCGTTGTCATCAAATCCATTGGGCCGAAATGAACAGGATGCAGATGCAGCTTGTAGGGCCCGGGCTCGAGCATTCAACTCTTGTTCCTGAAATTTAAAATAGTTTTTATGACATTAACACTCTAAACACTGTGGATGGGTATATCATCTATAAAAATATTTTTCAGTTGCTTTAATCCTTAAGTATTCTTCAAATCTCAGTAACTTTAAAAATACTGATTACACTAATCCTTATCAAATCATACTAAAGTACATAATCACAGATGGAACAAACAAGATAGAAAGCAAAATCCTGGTGTAATTCTACAGAATGGTAGATCCTAAAGGCCATTCTCTGTCAATACCCCACTTTAACTGAAGCCCCCTAGTCTTCAGATTTCTCTACAGAAACATCACAGTTCTTGCAAAGCTCATCAACAAATACAAGAATGGATTTCTTTCCTAATACACAGAATACAAAATTCAAAGGTTATGACAATGCATTATCTACTTTCCGTCAAGTGGGGCTGTTTTGGAAGTGGGTGATTACAGTAAAATGTATAAATAATGAAAGAGGGCTCAATTTTTTCCCGCCCTTTCCTCAGAATATTTCTCAGTAAATAACAGATCTCATCTCAAAAACACTGCTAAAGAAAATGGAGCCTGTCTTCTTACAGTATTACTTAAAACCATCCCCTATCAGATTATTAGCACTTTTATAAGGACCCATATTCATCTCTGTGCCAGACATATATTAAGTGCTCAGTAAATATTCATGATCTCAAACTAGAACACTGTTAGGTACTTAGCCATGAAAGGAACAAATATGAATAAACATTTATTTATAAATTGCAATTCATTTGGCAAGGTGTTGAACTGGATTCTAAAACTGACACAAACTCCTAGGAAGAATAGGGAAAATATCCTGGCATAGGTCCATTTTCTGGGAAAGAGTCTACAACTCTCAAATGAGGTCATTAGTGTCTACAAGGTCTAAAAGCCACTGACTGGTAACAGCATAACCCTTAACTGATTACATAAAATCATCCTGAAGGACTCTCACAGTGCCATCAACATTAATAATAAAAACTGTACTATTTCCAGCTTTTCAACTAAAAGTCCAATTAGTTTGCTCCTCCTGGCAATGTAATGTTCAGTTTCTAGCTAAATTTTCTTAGTTGACTATTCTACCCTCTTCATGAGATGCCTGAGTTTTATTATGGAGGAAGAACCTCAGGCATACCTTGACATCTATCTCTACATTATGGACACCCTGGTTTCTCAGTAAGCATACATGACTGCTGTGCGATTCCCAATACACAAAATGATCAACAACCACATATTTTATGGCTGCATGTGATCATAGATAAGAAATCCTTATAGCAGAATGGCTTAATTAATCGGTCTCTGATAAGCCCTTGCTAAGTTGCTTCAGTCGTGTCCAACTCTGTATGACCCCATAGACGGCAGCCCACCAGGCTCCCCCGTCCCTGGGATTCTCCAGGCAACACTGGAGTGGGTTGCCATTGCCTTCTCCAATGCATGAAAGTGAAAAGTGAATGTGAAGTTGCTCAGTCATGTTTGACTCTTAGCGACCCCATGGACTGCAGCCCACCAGGCTCCTCCATCCATGGAATTTTCCAGGCAAGAGTACTGGAGTGGGGTGCCATTGCCTTCTCTGCAATAGGCCCTTAGAAAGGCCTTTAAGACTTAATTTACAGGATATTTCTCAAAAACAATTTTTCCATTAACTCTATCAGTTGCAACATTTATAACTGCTGGCTCCTCTGTATCATGTCTAACCACACAATATTTCTCAGGGATTATATTAATTTATTCTTCAATTTGTAAACTTAGAGTAAGATTACATATGTTTGCAGATAAAAAATAAAAGCTGCCATAGCGATATCAGAAATAGACACAAAAATAAGAACAAGAAATACTCCATTCTGGCTCTATAATATATTAAGCTATCTAAGCAAGCAATGAAAATATGGCTCTGTATCTAAGAAACAATATTTGATTTAGGATACAGATCTTGTTCCCTAATGAAATAAATAAACTGAGTAAAGATGCAAGGCAGAGTTCAAGAAGTTCTGCTCAAGAAGATCTTGCCTAGACTCTATTAAAAAGTGATTTCCCACCAGAAACTATGTTGAAGAACCTACACAACACAAAACTGAGTGAGATACCTGAAACTTATATTATATTATACTTTAAGATATAGAGCTTCTCAAGGAAGTAGGATTCCATTTTTACTTTTGTAGTTATTTATATAAATACATGGCTGATGGAGAAAAGCATATGATATTCTGTTTTCAGAAGATAAGCTTCAACTATGGATAAAAGTAGGGAAAACCACTTTTCATTTTATTTCTTTTAATATAGATGAGAATACTAGGTAAATTCACAAATTTATAAGTAATTTTACCCAATTTTATATCAAGTGTTAAAATTAATTCTTATTTCAATAGTGGACTATTGGTCAAGTAACAAAAAGGAGCTACTGTTGCTTTGGGACAAAAACCTTTGAGTACATTTAGATCTCTCATTTAAGTAAATCTATAAACATAAACTTGATCCAGCTTTTGTTTGTTTTAAATCACACAGATACAATATATACTCTTATGTATGAGATACAATATATACTCTTATGTAGGAAAATTCTGAAAGAGATGGGAATACCAGACCACCTAACCTACCTCTTGAGAAACCTATATGCAGGTCAGGAAGCAATAGGTAGAACTGGACATGGAACAACAGACTGGTTCCAAATAGGAAAAGTACATCAAGGCTGTATATTGTCACCCTGCTTATTTAACTTATATGCAGAGTACATCATGAGAAACGCTGGGCTGGAAGAAACACAAGCTGGAATCAAGATTGCTGGGAGAAATATAATAACCTCAGATATGCAGATGACACCACCCTTATGCCAGAAAGTGAAAAAAAAAAAAAAGTGAAGAGGAGCTAAAAAGCCTCTTGATGAAAGTGAAAGAGGACAGTGAAAAAGTTGGCTTAAAGCTCAACATTCAGAAAACAAAGATCATGGCATCTGGTCCCATCACTTCATGGGAAATAGATGGGGAAACAGTGGCAACAGTGTCAGACTTTTATCTTTTTGGGCTCCAAAATCACTGCAGATGGTGACTGCAGCCATGAAATTAAAAGGCGCTTACTCCTTGGAAGAAAAGTTATGACCAACCTAGATAGTATATTCAAAAGCAGAGACATTACTTTGCCGACTAAGGTCTGTCTGGTCAAGGCTATGGTTTTTCCTGTGGTCATGTATGGATGTGAGAGTTGGACTGTGAAGAAGGCTGAGTGCCGAAGAATTGATGCTTTGAACTGTGGTGTTGGAGAAGACTGTTGAGAGTCCTTGGACTCCAAGGAGATCCAACCAGTCCATTCTAAAGGAGATCAGCCCTGGGTGTTCTTTGGAAGGAATGATGCTAAAGCTGAAGCTCCAGTACTTTGGCCACCTCATGCGAAGAGTTAACTCATTGGAAAAGACTCTGATGCTGGGAGGGATTGGGGGGCAGGAGGAGAAGGGGACGACCGAGGATGAGATGGCTGGATGGCATCACGGACTCAGTGGACTCACTCAATGGACTCACTCAGAGTGAGTCTGAGTGAACTCCAGGAGTTTGTGATGGACAGGGAAGCCTGGTGTGCTGCGATTCATGGGGTCGCAAAGAGTCAGACCCAACTGAGCGACTGAACTGAACTGACTGATGAGATACAATATATACTCTTACATATGAGATACAATATATACTCTTATATATGATGTAGAAAAATATTCAGACAAACTCCCACCTCCTCCAAAGAAAGAAAAGAAACTGAACAAGAAAGGAGAGGATTATCTGCAGTTAGGGTGGAACACATTTAACACATCCTCTGGATCCTAGCAGAAAGCATAGTTTGTAGTCCAGATGCTAAAAGAATGGAGATACTCCTAATGGAAGTTGGGGGTAGAAGTACATGAGGAACAAGCCCTTTCCCAGATATAGATCCACAGTTTGCATTGCTTTCCCATGTGTCAGGTTATGATACAGAGTAGAAAACAGTTTGTGTGGTAGAATTTTTTTGCCTAGGTTTTTCAAAACCACTAGTCTTTCCAATACTATGAAGAGCAAGAGTCTTTCTAACACTTGTAAATCTAGCTGTGACTTAACTCCATAGCCTTACTTTTCCTAAGATTTGGTAAGTTTTTTGCAACTATTTTATAATTAGGCAGAATGCCATTTCTTAAAGTCAAAGTTGTATCCCAAAGATAGCAATCTATTACAAAGCATTATTACTATGAAATGGGCACACACTTTTAACTATAACTCAAGAGTGAATGTAAAAACAGCACTGGAAATCAGAGAAAAAATATACACATATATGCTCCAAGTGTTCAAAACTAAAGAATGACAGCTGAAAACTGCTAAATATAAAATCTCACCACATATTCTCACTGCCAGGCAATAATGAAGACACGTTCACAACAGAAGCACCATAGCTCCTAACGCAAACTTACAACACCAGAAGGATTTGGTTACACAGTATGAGAAACATCACCATTCAAAACTTATCCATTATATTACTGTAGTTGAGGTTAAATAATATAAAGTCTAACTATATGTAAGTTTCTAATTAATTTATTTCTAATTAATTTCTAGTTGGGTATTATTGTAATTTGGTTCAAAAAGGCACTTTAATATGAAGCTTTAATAGCCTAAGACTCTTAATACAGGTAAATAAATAATATCTTAAAACAGGTAATAACTTTAATGTAAAATGAAGTGATAACATTTTTGTATTAGACAACTGGACAATCTGAGACTTAAAATGGAATTTAAAACAACTGCACAACACAAACTAAATCAACAGAGTACATAATGGTTTTTCTTTATAATGACATAAGGATAATAAAATAATGGTGAAAAGAATGGCTCTCACAAACACTGTAAAATAGGATGTAATGGGCTAAGTTTTTGGCATTCCTATTATAGAAATTAGAGTAGTTTTTGTATATTTCAAAAGTCAAGATTGCAGTGGGCCTTATTTTCATATTTTATATTGTAGAAATTCTATTTCAACCTTATCTTCTTACCCTCACTCCATCTTTCCAATGTTCAAGAATCCTGATGATTCCTATCTAATGGCTTATCTGATATCTAGCGAGAAGTACATGGTTGAATATATTCTATTACCTTGATTCTAAGCCTTTCCGGTAGTGAATAAGGAATATCCTGAGTTTCTTATTTTTTTTTTTCCTGCAAAATGTATTGTTTCTGTGTAATCCTGGAACACTGCCATACTCCTTTAAAAATGTATCATGTATCATTATTTGAATATTTCATAATACAGTAAACTTTCCCACAAATCAGTACTGTTTTTTCTCTTATTCTGTATCTTTTAAGAGTCTGTAACACAAAATTTTTAGAAACTTACATATTTAAAGTCATAAAATCATTTGGTGTGTTTGTAATACACCTACAGTTTTAACTATTTACTGTTGGTCTTTCATGTTGATAGCAAGTTGGTAGGTTTCAAAGAAAAATACTTTCAGCAAGGTCTATATTAACTTTAAAGTAAGAAAAATCTTTGTGAAAAGTATATTTATAAGTAAATTCAGCTCATATGAAATCCTTATTCCATAGTTTTATTTACTGTTGTATTACTGCCTTGATTCTACCGATCAGGTCCTTAAAGAATACAAACATCTGTTGTGTACATATTCTACCTTTTAGTCTCCTTTTACCACTTGTCAATAAATAGTTCTTAAAATATTTGTACAGAGGTCAAGAAATAAATACAAATTTAGCAGTTGTTTCCCCTGGAAGGTGGAACTAAAAGGAAGAGGAAAATATTTCCATTTTATTAAACTTCCTATATTTCTGAATGGCATAATTTTATAATGATCAGATCTATTCTAACTGAAAACAAAGAAGGGCTTCTATACTGCATCTAATTGGACTCTCCATAACTAATTTATAATATTAGCAAGTAAGAAAATTTAGTTATATAGGTTGAATTCATTTCATATGAACCCAGATTCAAGTTTCAAAATCACCACTTTGTAAATTCCTTGGAAGTGTAAAAGGTGGATTTCAAAATTAAGGCAGGCATTCAACCATTTATCAATTGCTTAAATATCTTCCACAAATGATGATTATATTTCCAACTTACCTGTAAATACAGTTTATTGTCTTTTGTTATAGCATCCATTAGTTCTTTCTGTAAAGGTGGGTCTCCATTTACCCAGAGTCCAGTGGCTGAATTATTACCATTTAAACCATTAGTACTGTTCTGTCTCTTATACAAAAGTACATAAGCTGTATCCTTGGGAAACCTACTCGTAATTTTCTGGACTGACTGAAATGAAGTAAACGTTACTCGGCTGTCATTAAATAAAAACCATTCTTTTGACATGTCCTTATTTTCCAAGTCCTGTTCAATCACTGTGGTGGGACTATCTCTCCCTAGTAAGTGATTCCGGGAGGAGGAAAACGTCAGAGTTTCAGGCTGGGGGCACATCTGGCAGGAGAACTCTGTTCCTGTGACGTTTCTGGCATAGGAATAGTAATGCCCACTTTCTGAGGACACACCAGAGTGAACGACCACAGAACTCAAGAGATAGGGCACCAGTTTTGGGGAGCAAGCTTCTTCAGTCCCAGAAGGCTTTAACTTTTTAGCTAGATTCTCACTAATGTCAGTGAAGTCAACATCTAGAGACCAACTTTCTGACAATGAAGAGAAAGGAGTTCTTTTAACTGGCAACTCCAAAACCAGTGGCAGTGACACATTGTCTAGTATTTTTCTTCTCACATGATACTTCTGATCATAGGAAAATCTTAAGAGAGTAAGGATAAGGTATTCAGGTTCCTCTGTGATTTGCATAGTTTTCTCGGCATTCTGCAGAGAGGCACAGTTTTCACAATAATACTGGTTGTCACCAGTAAGAATCTCTGGAGCCAAAAAATAATTTAATAAGTCGTCACTGAAGGTGTGGTCTCACCTCCTGGTTTCTGAGGTACATCTTTATTAACAAGCATCTTGCTAGAGTCATTAGGGACAGAAGTGTCTTCAGTACAGCAGAACTCATCAGGACTGTCAACCATTCTTTCGTTCACAGGTGAGTCGCAGGCAATGGCAACCACTGACAGGTTACAGACTCCTGGTTCTTTTGAAGGGCCAGGCCCGCTGGCCTGTGTTAGGCCATCATCTTCCGTACTGGGTGATGATGCTGGATCTTGAAAAGACAAGTTTTCCACAGAAGAGGAAGGACAAAAGGCCAGTGAAAGATCTGTAAAGGCTTCCACTTTCTGTGAGGTACTCCTGCAGTTCAGACAACAAATGTGAGTTCGCAGTTTTCCTCCAAACATTTTCTCGATGAGCGTCTTCTCACCGTTACTTGTGCAGCGGGTCTCTGCTGGGACGGCTGCTTTACTGGCTGCCTCTTGTAGAGATGTTTCACCGCATCCTGGACTTTCAGAGGACCTGTGTGAGGACTGAACTTTCAGGATCTTTTCTTCTTCATGGAGCCTGCAGGACAGTACATCATTATATAGCTACTTCGCTTAAATTTAAATGTCAGTTCTACTCAAAAATATGAGTGGCTTGGCTTATATAAACAGCCAAATTATTCTTATCAAATGTAATGCTTATTTAAAAAATCAACTAACTTTACTAGTCATTTAAATTCCAGAAAGGAGGCAAAGACCGAGAAATAATAGGTTTTATTACCTAAGTGGGAAGAAGATGATAAAATTGATCAAACCCACTTAACTATCAGTTGGTCTAAAGGTGAAGTTATTAAATTTTGGTATCTCAGAATGCCTTTAAACTCTTAAAAATAACTGAGGAACCTGAGAGCTATCATGTATGTGGTTCTATCTATCAATATTTACTGTATTCAAAAATTGAGAATAAAAGTAATAAAGTGCTACATAATAATAAACTCATTACAAGCTAATATAAATAACATTTTTAAATGGAAAAATGTTATATTAGTTATATTTCTAAAATATATTAGTTTCTAAAATATATATATTCTAAAATATATTAGTTATATTTTCTAAACCCAAAAAAATTTAGTGAGAAGAATGGCTCATTTTGCAAATATTTCAAGCATCCAGCTTAATAGAAGGCAGGCTGGATCCTTGTATCTCCTCTGCCTTCAGTCTATTGTGCTCTGTTGTTTTGGATGAAACATGAAGAAAGTCGGGTCTTAACTACAGATACACAGATACGTAGTCGAAAAGGGAAAGATCCCTGAAAGTGTTTTCGGAACCCCTAGGGGTTCTTGTACTACACTATGAGAACAGTTAAAGTAAGAAAATTTAAAAAAGAAACTAAATTAAAAACACCTAAAAAAATACAATAAATGCAAGGCATTTTAGAGTTTAACACTAGAAATAATGTCTTTAAAGGTAAAAACAATGTTCAGTAGAAATAATCTGTTAAGAAAGAACAAAATTCAAATCACAGCTCTAGAAATACTTTTCACCTGTCTAGGAGAAACCTGAGGTATTCAGAACAGTCTTGCTGTGATCTGGGAGTGAACCATGGAGGTCTGGAAGCCTCAAAGAATATCCGAGGTGCATACGCTTCTCTCTGTTGATCGAGAAAACACAAGGAAGTGATTCTCACACCATGAACTAAATACCTAAATCTTAATGTATAATGTTTAATAAAGATTACTACAATTACATGGGCTTAACCTTTACTACAAAGGACCAAACAAATACATTTAGGTAACTTTCAGTCTTAACTTCTCATTCTGCAGATCAGAATTAAGATCTAGAGAAAGTATGTGACTTGCCCAAGATCATACAGCTAAACTAGTAGCAGAGGGGATTTTTATCAGACTCCAAGTTTCTGTAACTTAACACAATGCTTCTGGCCTTATCTCTCTTATGTGCTTGAATCCACAATTAAAAAACAAACAAACTGAAAAAAAAAACAGTTAGTGGATATATATTTTGGATTAATAAGGGACATACTCTACAGAGCCATGCATACTGATTTTAGGTGAAAATTCTTTGACTGGGAACACATGTCATAAATGTATGGAATATGAACACACTGGTCAGGAACTTTGCTGACTTTATTTGTTTTAGCATAGGAGCAGTTTAGTGAAGTGATTGCTTGTGGACTTTAGAGCAAGGTAGGCTGAAATCCTAGATTTTGCCACGACAAAAAAAGAACAGAAAAAGAAATCTGCAAAGTTGTGATTATAACTTGAAAATTTAGAACTTGAGTATTTCTGGTATATGACAGGGTTCTCAGTTGAGGAAAAGATTTCTATCAAAATAGGTGTGTTTAAGGCATTTTGAAGAAAAGGAATTTGGTGGATTGTTTGGAATGGGTTTCAGAAATCATTTGATTCATATTCCAGTCTTGCCACTTGTTTGCATGACCATGAAAGCAGGTCATGTAAGCCCTGTTTCTTCATCTGTAAAATGGGGACACTACCTTATTACCTCATAGATTGATTCTGAGGATTAAGAGATAATATATGCAAACCACCTAGCACAGGAGCTAGATGAATTTAAATACTCAATACATACTAGCTTTATTAATCTTGAGAAGAAAAGCCTTTTAAATCATATAAGGAAAATCTACCTACCTAATCTACTTGTCAGACAGGGTCTCAACTATGCCAGAAGTTTAATTAGGTTCTCCTGTTAATTCTTCTTTTCTTGGGAATATGGAAGACTCCTAAGGCTTCTTCCTAATAGCTCTGACTTAAGTTAATATAGTATATATAATGTATTTATTTCTACACATATACACATAGATACACATACACCTACCATATGCATACATGTTATACAGCTAACCATTGAACAGCATGGGGTTAGGGGTGCTGACCCTCTGCTTAGTCAAAAACCTGTGTATAACTTTACAATAGGCCCACCATATCTGTGGTTCTGCATCTGTGGACTCAGACATGGATTATGTAGTACTGTAGTACATATTTATTGAAAAAAATCCATGTGTAAGTGAACCTTTGCAGTTCAGACTGTGATGTTCAAGGGCAAATGCTATATAACACACGTAAATACAGCATACAGTAAATACAGCAAGTACATACATCCATTTACTAGAAAACAATGTTTGGAAGTTGCAGGAAGGAGATTTCATCTCCTTTGGTCCTGAGGTGTTAAATTTGTGGACATATTTCCTCCAGGCAGAGAACAGAAAAATGATCCTCTGAGTATTTCAGGCCATCACTCATGTCACTCTTGACTCCTTCCATTTAAGAAGTTATACTTGAGATATTTCTCAGCATGTAGGTAGGAAACAAAGCATTCCTAACAACACAATTCCATCAATTCTAAATCTATCTTCTCTTCTGGCTGTAACTACCTATTCCTTTAGACCTCTGTGAAATGAAAACAGTAAAACCAGAAAATATTATTTATAAATGATTTGTATTATTCATAGGTATTACTCAAAACTTAAAAGTACAAGTTCCTTGAGCATAAGGATTCCTTTCTGAATGCTTATCAGACTTCATATTACATCTCTCAATAAATGGCTATTTACATGACGTTCTTGCTATTAGCATATGCTTATTTCCTTGTATTAATTTGTGGACATAAAAGATCACAAAATTTTAAGCTCCATAACTTAACAGGTAAACAGTTTATCCATTAACTTTAAAAGTTTAGTCATAATGAAAGGACATATACATTAGAAATGGGAGGGAAAAAAAGCCAAGATGCCACAAAATTATTTTAATTATTCATGTTAAATTGTTCATTACTATGAAAATCTACCAAATTAATATCTATAAACTTAATATTAAAGATGCATTTAAAAATATTTCTTCATGAAGGAGCCATTTTTTGGGTAGGAAATCAGATTTTACCTATAATAATTAGAATAATGGGTCAGTAAAATATTCATCTACAAGAATGGAAAGTAGAAGGGAGAAGTAAGAACTTAGGGCATTATCCTGATTTTAGGCAGTATCTTTTTAGATTTCTATGGGGATCTGTTGTGCTGGGAGAGAGATATATTATTCCTTCAGTTAAAAAGGTTCATCAAATTTGGTATAATGTGAAGTTTAAAGAGATTATCAATTCAGTTAACATATACATACTATACACACTTACCTGTGTATGAGCCAAAAATGCAAAAAGATGCTGTAATTTTTTCATTAATGAATTGCACCCATTTAGATTTAAAGATAATACTTGTCTCCTGAAACTGAAAGATAGTAAAATATAATGATTTTTTGTCTACATGTGTACACATGATGCACTTTTTAAAAGCTAAAGGGAAGTTAGTTCAAGTTATTATCCTTAAAGTAAAATTTCACTTACCTGAAGGCCCTTTACCTGGCCAAGTTACTGCCTACAATGTAGTGAAGAAGGAAGAAAATGGTGCAAATAGAAATAGATGAAGCTATTAACTAGTAACTTGAGTAAACAACTTCTAAATTCTTTCAACTCTGCATGAAAGATAAAAAAAATGTCCTGTCATCAAAACTATGATAAAGTTAGAGTTTTAAAGAATGTGGTACTAGTGCTGAATGGGAAAAGAAGAAACTTCAAAAAACAGTATAGAACGATTGGGTATCCTTTTGGGAAAAAATGGAATTAAACAAGATTTCATATCATTACAGATGCCACAGAGAAGTAATGAGCTAAATGTAAAATATGAAAATACTGAAGTATTCAACAGAAGAAAAGGGGGTAAAGGGAGTTTAGAGGGGAAGGTGTCCTAAAATTCAGAAGCTATAAATGATAAATAGCAGATCTGATTACATAAAATAAAAAATTGAAAACAAAACACTCAATAAATGTATCATTCTGATGGGAAGAAAGCACATATACATCCAGGATAAATCAGTAGGAAAAAGAAAAGGACCCAACAGAAAGGTGCACAATGGAAAGAACAGGTCATTCAGCAAAGAGACACAAGTGAACAAAGATACTACAGAGGGCGAAAAACTGTAAAGGTCAGCTTCACAAGATACTTTCGTCCAGATTGGAAAGATTTTTTAATACTGATTTTATCAAGTACTGCTAAAGGTATGGGGTCATAGGTACAATCATGTATTAGTATGCAAGTTCAAATGCTATAAACCTTTTGGAGACCAGTGTGGCACACGCTATTCAAAGAATAGCCTCTATATCATAGGCATATGGGCAGATGTTAAATTATAAGCAAAACAACCTAATATTCATCATTAGGAAGATGATTAAATTAACTGTGGCACATCTATTTAATCAGAATGACATAGCTCTGTCATTCCACTAACATGGGACTATTTCCAATATAAATCATCAAAAGAAAAAAAATAAGTGGCTGGAAAAGAATAAACAAGATTCTTTGTAAACATATTTTTAAAAACCAATGCATTTGTTTTATACCAGATAAATCTTATCACTGTGCAAAAAATAGGTCTGGAACAATGCAAGCAAAACTATTAATAGATACCTATGGGAATGTCTGATTTTTATTTTATGTACTCCTAGATTTATTTAAGAATTTACATATTACCAAAGAAATAAAATATGCTGTCTGCCTATTCTGAGATAGTATTGGCTGCTATAAAATAAGATGTGCTCTTTGAATTGTAGCTGTCAGTTATAACTGCTTTGAGTTTTTGCTTTCTCTATCGTTTGTAAAATGAGATGGCTGGATTAGATGACCTCTGGTGGTAAGACATGGATTATTTTGGTTTTATGCCTAGTATCAGTTGTGTCTATGAATAAATATTTTCTTAGGACACAAGAAAAAATTCCTAAAAACAAACGAACCACTAGACCAAATGAAAACACCTTAGTTTTGATTGTATATATTGAAGCCAGGAAAGAAAATAAAGCTAAACTCTTCAGCTTTTAGTTTATGATTCCTCTGTGATCAGTCACTCAAGTCATGTCCGACTCTGCAACCCCACAACGCAGCCCTCCAGGCTCTTCTGTCAATGGGATTCTCCAGGCAATAATACTGAAATAGGCTGCTAAACCCTCCTCCAGGTATGATACCTCTGCTATTGCTGCTAAGTTGCCTCAGTTGTGCCCGACTCTGTGCAACCCCATAGATGGCAGCCCACCAGGCACCCCTGTCCCTGGAATTCTCCAGGCAAGAATACTGGAGTGGGTTGCCTTTCTTTCTCCAGTGCATGAAAGTGAAAAGTGAAAGTGATACCTCTAGGAAGGCATAAAAACTTACAAAGGCCTAGAATTCAATTTGTAAACATCTTTGGTCAAGTTCCATGAATATCCTATTGGTGTAGAAGAGAAAAATTCAACCAGGTTTTTGCCTTCAGGAAAAGTTGATCACTATTTTGTACTTTTACAGATTGCATTCACATAGCTAACAGCTACTGATTTCCTATTTGCTTAGCTGCAAAATAAAATGTATTTGAAAGTAAATCTGTAAGATGGCAAAGGAACATGTCTGTTATACATCTGTTCAGTATCTATCAACTTGGGATGGGAAACAGAGCTTGAATTTCTTTAAGGGCAGTGAAGAAGTTATTGATCTGAGAAACAGCAAAATACCTACAAGCAGAAAAAACTAAATATGACCACCTCAAAAGATATACAGGTTAAAAAAAAAAATCAGTCTTACAGGATAATTACAAATTAGTACTTGAGGACCCTTAAACTCTGTGAAATAAGTTCAATCACTTCCTCTGATATATTAATAAATATCAAGTCAGAGTAGCTGAAAGACTCTAAGTGAAATAATTAATATAAACATGAAGTATAATTTATATAAATCAGCATTTTAATAGCTCCAGGCACTAAAAGCAATTTAATTTCTGAATAAGGCAATTATATGAAAATATTAATATTTCTGCCATATAAAAGAAATGATTTGAAGACAATTTCACCATCTTACATTTCATCAGCATGCATCAATTTCTACAGTTAAAATGAAAAAGTTTTAAAAAGTTCAAATTTAAACTTACTCTGTGGCCATAAACAATGCTTGTATAACACTGTTCATATAACATGTATTCCCTAGATTAATAAGACCAGTTTTCCCAGTTTCAGATTTTCCAGAAAGTCTAGACAAGCAAGATGCCAAAGAATTGGATTGAGAAGTCCAGGCACTTTGATTGAGAATCAATTTAATCTTCTCTTCACTGGGCTTAGGAAAATCCTGTAGATCATAAAGAGAAAAGCAGTATAAAATAAAAACTATTTTTTTGTTATTAACACCATAAAGAAAACTCTTCCACTGACATTTAATCTTTCTTTTTTCCCATTTAGTTTTGACATCACTGATAGTACTTGACCAGTCATCAAAAAAATCACAGTACATGGCAAAAATGATGGTCTCCAAAAATGAATAAATATCTCCTAGAGTTTATCAAGCTGAGGAATACTCAAGAAATACAAACTCAAGTCACATTTGAACTATTTCTACTTCCTATTTGCCAGCAAAATATTTTCAAAATAAACCTCTGCCATCAGAGAATATGTGGCAGTGCTATTCAAAGTCTGCAGAATGAGGACTTAGCACACAACTGAATTAGCTTAACAGTTTGCTTTCAAATTTCGTAGTAAAATAAGAAATATCTCTTTATCATTCACTACTACTATTTACCCAGTATTAACCCTTAGAAATGAAATCTCAAAGTAGAGAATGAAAAATGAAAGTATCTAAGCACAATGACCTCTGACTTTAAAAAGCAAAACTCCATCTCATGTTTAACCATAGAGAAAATTATTACAAGATACAGTTTCTTCCCCGTTTTGTGACATGAGATAAAATGTTCAGTGTCAATGGTTTTCAAGCATGAGTGGAGTCCTGGAGACTAAGGAAAGCTGGCAAAATCCTGAAGGCTTTTTTGGACTGCTATTACCACCTAAAGTACTTAAACCTCAGAAAATACTTTCTAAAGGAATTTTAATCTTTTGATTTTATTATTGTTGTTGACATCTAATGGAAAATGCTTCCCTTAATTTAACAGGGAGATCTGTGCAAACTGAGCCTACTTCAGTTAGAATTTTCAGCTTTTAGAGGTGAAGAATGACATTTAACAACAGCAGTAGCTTTCATCTGTGGACACAGCAGCATTGCAGAAAGAGGTTAATACTGCTATCAAATCCATGACAAAAATCTTTTATAAATAAAGACATTTACTCCTGAAGTGTCCAAGGGTCATACCAGTAGAATACCTTCTTTGCTGAACAGTTTGTGTTTTGGCCTCATTCAAACTCATTCTAAGTCTAACTCGAAACTCTACAGTAGAAAGAATATGCTTTGTATTCATTTCAGATACAGAAGTAAAAATAATGAGATCTTATGCTTTATTTCAGCCCTCAAAAAGGAACATTATCAATAGAACTGATTTCTAACAACTTCTGAACACATCTAGCTGAAAGAAGTTCTCCAATTATTTTGCTGTTCCCTGATTAAGCAATACATTTACTAAGAGGAAAAGTACGCTTTCTGTGACCCATTTTACAAGACAAACAGAATCAATTTTTTTAGATCTAGTATCCACACAAAGTTGAAAAACAGTGAGTTCACAAATAATTCAAGTAAAGATTCTAAGATATATGAACATTCATGAACAATCCATAGCAAAAATGAAATAAAAATCAGAGAAGAAACACAGGTCAAATACTGTAATTACAATGTCTTCCTTTGAATCTAAGATGTATCTTACATATTTTGACATTTCTGATATTGGGAAGCAACTTATGTATGTCTCAACTTTATATATCATTTTTTAAAACAAATTTCCTCCAGATATGCCTTATCATTGTTGGCACTGTAGAACTGAAGAAATATGATTATTAATTTGAAGAGTAATAGCACATAAGAAAGACATCACTCTCTAAGAATTATTTAACCGTGGTTCCAACTGCATTTTTCAAACAAAAACCACATTTCCATAAAAAAGTAAATTGAATAGCTGGTTCTGGAAGGTTTCATCACATTCATCTACCATATCATAGGCTACAGCTCCACAAAGACTGGTGCAACTGCCATCATACCTTTATTGCCTCCAGGATGGACTCGTAGAGATCTGGAAATCCAGAGTAGTGATACATCATACAGTGAATCAGTTCTGTTAACTGCACTAGGAAGGCTGTACTGGAAGGCAGACCATCACTTTTGAAGGAATGAACCAAATTAACTACATGAGGAACAATCTGAATAGAAAAAAAGACAAACATTCTTCAATTTACGCAAAGCGGCAACAAATTCCTAGCCTACAAATGGAATAGGATTTCCCTGGTGGCTCAGACTGTAAAGAATCAGCCTGCAATGCAGGAGACCCAGGTTAGATCCCTGGTTGGGAAAGATCTCTTGGAGAAGGAAATGCAATCCATGCCAGTACGAATGGAATGCAAGTGTTACACGATCAGCAAATGCTCTTCTGTGTGTTCAGTCACTGCCTTTTTCTAAACATGTTAAGAAGTTAAACATTTCTAGAACACCAAGGTAAATCTAGTTTTTGAAGCATATATAATTGTAATCCATATAAGACCCCTCTCCTCATGCTTATACTCCATTTAAAACTAAGGTACAAAAAATTAAGGTAATAAATAGGAGCCTAAGTCACTGCTGCCATTCTAAAAATGGCTTAAACTGAAAAATGTTGGGGCTATTATATTTACCAGATTGTTTAATAGGGACAAATGTTTAAAAGCTAAACCAAGCATTAGCTTAACAGCGCCATCTAGTGTGAATTTTAGATTTTTCACTTGAAAGAATTAGACATGTTATCCCAGTGACAGGGGAGCCTGGTGGGCTGCCATCTACGGGGTCACACAGAGTTGGACACGACTGAAGCAACTTAGCAGCAGCACATTAAAGACTGCTTCAAGAAAATCTTCACGATAACTTATCCATACAACTAAAATTACAGCTGAGGCTACAGCACCACCTCTATTTTAGACAAGGGACTACCTTTATTTTAGGGACAGTGTCTTACATAACCATGGTTATCCTTACTAATGATCCCCAGGCCCCACCTCCAAAAAAGAAGAGATAATTCTAAAAATAAAGAGAATTAGTAAAATCCATTATTTTTAAGGAACTGGGGTTAGAAATTAAAGTGAAATCTAAAATGCTCATTGCTCATAATTATGTAGAAAACTATTAACACTGATAATAAGCACAACAATGTCCTTTCATTATAAAATTAGAGTAAAAAGTCAATACAGAGCCAATCACATACTTAAGAGGTTATTAACAAAATAAACGCTACTTTGCAGCAACAGCTCTTAGTACAGAACTACACTTGTTTCAACTAATTATTGTAATTTGATACTACACATTTAGAGTCCACATGTAAAAAGCATCTTATTATTTTCTCTTTGTAGAACTTTTGTGTATGTATGTGTGTGTATATATGCAACAACATGGGAAAATATTTATTATGTGATGTTAAATTTAAGAAGAAGGATATAAAAATTACATATTGATTATAAATATAAATACAACCTTGTTAAAATATTTAGGGGAAAAAACATTGTAATGGAAAACATAAAAACTAGTGTAGTGAGTGGGTAATTTCATGATATATTGACCTAACTTCCTATTGTTATATTATCTTTCTATACAAGTTTAATTTTGTTGTAAATGAATTATACACTTACTATAAAGAAAATCTGATGATACAGACATGTATGAAGTACAAGTCTCCGTCCCACTGTCCAGCGAAAGACATTGGTTGTATATCAAACTTCGTATGGCATGTCACGGCACATACCATATACGTGATTTTTTTTTGTACAAATGGAATCAAACTTATATACTGCCTAGAACTTTTCTTGTTTCAACTGACAATCATCTCTTGCCTCAAATTCATGCAAAGCCTCCCAAATGGTCTCCCTGCTTTCACCTTTTGCCCTCCTTCAGACTACTCTTAAAGTAGCCAAAGGAGCCAAATAAAAAGCAGTGTAGAACATCTATTTGGTTCATGGCTAACTCATGACAAAAGCGAAGTTACAGCCAGCTCTATGGTCCTACCATCAAACAGCAAGCAATTACAGTTATATTCCAATCAGCCCCCTTCCTTCCTGTAGAAAGACATTCATATTCTTAAAATAATAGTGCTATTCTTCGTTCTCCTCTCTCTGGTTTTACTCTTATGCTTTGAGGTCTTAAATCATATTTTGCTTTCACACCACTTTCTTTAATCTCACCTCCACTGAAGGCATTAATCTGACCATAAAACTACCAGTTCCTAATGGTTCACACCACAGCTATCATCGCTACATTTCAAAGCAAATCTGAACTATAATTTTCTCCATAAAGCCGTATCTATCAGATATTTGCTAAAATAGAAATCCAAAATTATGGTTTCCTCAGAGGTGATAGGAGAGACAAAGATGGAAGAGAAGAAAGAATTTTTAAAATGATTATTTAATTTATAATACTAAATTGTCCAAAAGCCTTCCTAGTGTAGATTGTATCTTTGTGGACAGATAATATACCTAGTTATCTACTATGACATCTTACATGGTAAAAAATGATCACTGACTCAGAAATAAGACTAAGTTCTTCACAAGTGTATAAGACAGATGTCCAAGCAGGTTATTATCTTCTAAATATCTGAAAACTGATTTTTTTTCCTGAATGAGCAAATCTGAACATTTGCAGACCTTACTGTGATATTCATTAAACTTAAGTTACTATTTGAGAAAATGTGTATAACATTTAATTAGAAGGCCTGATATTTTCTCTTCCATTTAAAATTTTTTTGTCACTTATAAAAAGCATATGAAAAGCAAATGGTCCATGAAAACACACTCTGTAACATCAATCTTGGTTTGCTTTAAAATATTCTAAATGTATAATGCACTAGTGATTCCAGGTTACGGTTCATACTTAGCAACTCCTCAATCTGAGTCCTTTGCGGAGTTATTTAGAGTTACAGGTGATTTAACTGCTGCAGGACCCACTGCTAGACGCCCAAGTTAATTTTAGTTGAGTCGTAGGTCAGGCTATACACAGTATGTAGACAGAATAATTAAGTTTTTGTTTTTAGACTTTATTAAGCCAGATCACAGTTTCCTACTTTAGCTCTAACTGTTCTTTAAATAAATGATTTCATATTTACTTATTTCAGCAGTCAAATATTTCAAAGTCAACCATTTGCCATTTCAATTACTTTTTTGTGGGGAGGGGGAAGGCAACAAAAGGTAAGGAGATCCCTTTCATCTTTTAAAAAATTGAGCAAAGAAATAGGTTTAGAGTATAGCAAAAGTAACTTATCTGAGAGAATAAGGAAGGTGTGGAGAGTAACAAACATTAGAATGGATTCCTCCCCAGAAAATAAATAAATATAAACCTTTTCTCAAATAGCTGATAAATGACTGTGCCTGAAGGGAGGGACAAATAGTTGTTTTTCTCCCTTGGATGATTTCCCTAGTATTCTTACTACATGAGCTCAAGTTTGAGTTTTGTGTAATGGATAACAAGTTTATTAACTGATGATCAAGCTCACCAATTAGAACAATAAACTACAGAAATCACTCCTCCTAAGTGATAATGTATTATAATGTAGTTACTTGTTAGTAAGGTTACTTCTGATAAGCCTGCAGACTTTCCTTCAGTGGAAATGCGGCACTGAGTAGCTGATGTGATACATAATTCTCTGAGGCTAGTTAAATTTCCAACCAACAATCAGCAACTGAAATTCTGCATTTCATCTGCCTCTTGCCTCTTTTGAATATGTTTGTGGTGGGTCAGGCCTCCTAAAATTTTAAACTGTGGGTGTGCTGATTGAGTTTCTAGTCCTGTAAAACTGAGGACCAGACCTTGGAGGAAGTGAGTAACCACATAAAGGACTGCTTTCCTGTGATGCCCTGGATAGAAAAATGGACAGGTTCTCAAAGTTACATTCTGTCATTTCTCACTTGCAATAACTGATAATCAAATAAATAATATGAAATCAAACCAAAACCAGTGATGCAGCTGGTTAAAAGTGGTAGGATTCTAGATATATTTTAAAGGAGGAATCAACAGAATTTATAGGGTATGAGATGAGAGAGAATGCAAAGCCCTAATTCTAGGGCAACAAAGACTGATGTTCTCCTGCTTCTGAAGTTCTAGAGCAGTCAGTGGCTTAAAACCATTTTTCTCCTTCTACGCTGCTCATGTGTGCAACAGTGAACAGTGACACTGACACATGACACTTCTCAAGGTCAAGAGTAACTTAACTTTCAACTGCTCATTGTGATCACAAGTGGAAGTTTTGGTGAGACCCAAAACATTCTAAAATATATTCTTTGAGAGGAAATCTCACAGTATCAATTTTAAAGGGACTCATAAAGCTATAGGAAACAGATTTAGGCCCAATCTATAATCTTTTCAAAAATACAAATGTGACTCAATACTAAGTTGAAATTTTAAAACAAGGTTTTTTGGAGTAGGAAACTTGTATCGTAACTTACCAAATGGAACGCCTCTGGAGAATGCTGAAAACTAAGCAGCATGTGAGAAAGAACTGCGAGAGCACCAGGTCGCACGAGAGGAAACCAAAGGCGATTAAATACCTGCCCAAAAGACAAGCATCCACTTTAAGACTTGGCATGGAAACCATTATCCCAATCAGTGGCTGCTTTCATAGGGCCCCAAATTATTTATGTGCTTATCTCCCTCCTGGGAAGTTTTATCCTAACATATATAATTAAACTCTGGGAGAGGCAGAAAGTTAAGAAATAATGTGACAGAGATCAAGGGAGTATAATGACCCCACCAACTCTTAAAACTACATCATCAAATAAAAATCTGTCAAACAATGTTTAGAAGGTGATACTCCCTGGCCCATTATTCATTCAGAAAATACTTACTGACCATCTACTACTGCTGGGCACTATTGCATATACTGGGAAAACAATAGTGGATTCAAAGGAAACCTCTGATCTTAGAGGGCTTACAGTCTAGAGGGTTGGGTAGAGGCAATTAAAAGTAACATGAGAGAGAAATGCTATGAAAGCGAGGCATGTTGAATAGGGAATGCTGAGTGGCAAAGGGCTCTGCTGTTTTATTACAGGGAATTTAAAAAAAGGCCTCATGATAAACGTGAGCCCTGACTACAAAAAACTGAAAGGAATGAGATTAAGTCTGACAGATAACTGGGAGAAGGGCCTTTGCTCTGCTTATTATACTCAGCAATGCAAAAGCCCTGAGGCCTCCAGCCTGGTGGACTAGAGATATAACGAGGAGGGCAGTGTGTGTAAATAAAACACGGGAGACTGAGGCAGTTACAGGGGAAGACAGAACAAGAGAAGCAGCAGTGCCCCAGATCGAGGAGGACCTCCTGTGATGCCTGAAAGGGATCAAGGGCAGGAGCCACAGGGCTCTGCAATCAACATAACAACGGGTGATGCTTCCAAGGCAGGAAACCCAAATTCAATCTTTGGGTTGGGAAGATCCCTTGGAGGAGGCCATGACAACCTACTCCAGTATTCCTGCCTTCCTTTGGACGGAGGAGCCTGGTGGGCTACAGTCCATAGGGTTGCATAGTGTTGGACACAACTGAAGTGACTTAGCACAACTGGTGATGAATCTGGACCAGGGTGGTAGTGATGTAGCTGGCTGAGAGTGGCAGAATTCGGGATATATTTTAAAGGTGGAGTCAATAGGATTTGTAAGATATGGGCTGAGACAGCATGAAAAGAGATAAGAATAGCTTCAAGGTCGAGCCTGAGCACATGAAAGGCTGCTGCTGCTGCTGCTAAGCCACTTCAGTCATGTCCGACTGTGCGACCCCACAGATGGCAGCTCACCAGGCTCCCCCGCCCCTGGGATTCTCCAGGCAAGAACACTGGAGTGGGTTGCCGTTTCCTTCTCCAATGCATGAAACTTAGAAGTGAAAGTGAAGTCGCTCAGTCGTGTCTGACCCTCAGCGACCCATGGACTGCAGCCTACCAGACTCCTCCATCCATGGGATTTTCCAAGCAAGAGTACTGGAGTGGGGTGCCATTGCCTTCTCTGACATGAAAGGCTAAAATAGTATTAAGATGGGGAAGACCAGGTTTGGGAGGGAAAAATCAAGAATTAGATTGTGGATAAGCTGAACCTGAAATCCAAGTATAGAGAACTGGATACATGAACATGGAGTTTACAGGAGAATAATGAACTAGAAATAAAAACCTATCAGTCATAAACTTAGAGATGTTGTTTAAAGCCATGGTGGCTGTGTGAACTGAGAAGAAAGGACACCAGAGATGAAACTCTAAGGCACTCTAAAGTTAGAAAGATCACACCAAGACTGAGAAGCCAGTGAACCAGAATAAAATCCAGGAGAGTATAACATCCTGGAAATCAAGTGGGAGTGACCAACTATGTCAAATGACTAACAGGTCAAATGAGAGGAGGCTTAGAAATAACTCCTGAGTTAAGCAACACTGGAGAGCACAGCTGTCAAAGATCGTTTTGGCAGAAAAATGGTGGTAAAAGCTTGATTAGTTGGGATTTCAAGAGCTAATGGGAAAACTGTGTTTTCTAATAAATATTTGAAAACAGTAAAATTATTATTATGATGGCGTGCTGTGATTCATTGGGTTGCAAAGAGTTGGACACGATTGAGCAACTGAACTGAACTGAACTGAATCTTAAGTAGCATTTTAAATTTCTAAAGCCTATTCAAAATTTTTATTCAAAAGAAAACCCCAAACAAGACTATATTCAAAGCTAGATGCTTTAAAGGAGACAACCTAAAGATAAAAAGACTTATTATGTGGACTTATATGGGTCTTGCTTCCCAGGTAGCACTGGTGGTAAAGAACCTGACAGTGCAGGATATGTAAGAGAGAGATGTGGGTTCGATCCCTAGGTCAGGAAGATCCCCTGGAGATGGAAATGGCAACCCACTCTAGTACTCTTGCCTGGGAAATCCCATGGACAGAGGAGCCTGGGGGAGCTACAGTCCACAGGGTTGCAAAGAGTCAGACATGATGGAAGTGACTTAGCACACATGTATTATATGGCTTTATACATTCCGAAAGATTAATATACTCCCACTTACCAATTCTATTTTCAGTAAAGTAACATCTATCAAAATAGTAAACTTCTGGACAGCTGCCAGGCCTTTCAAGAGTGCAATCACCCATGTGTCTACGTGCTGAGCCAATGGCCAGGACAGCCAGTCAATCATT
Organism: Aepyceros melampus; assembly: GCA_006408695.1. NCBI lineage: Eukaryota > Metazoa > Chordata > Mammalia > Artiodactyla > Bovidae > Aepyceros > Aepyceros melampus. The sequence goes on from SJXQ01004727.1 coordinate 207,275, forward strand.
CTGAAAATTAAAGGATAACAAAACTATTAGCACTGACAATAGCTTTGACATTATTCAGTTAGGAATAACAAGAGGAACTACAGTAGTAGTTACAAAGTCACTCACTCTGTGACTCAATATTTACTGAGCCTGCATGTGAAAAGTACTATTGAAGATGTATTTCCAGTGTATTAATTCATTTAAGCTTCACATCAGTCCTGTAAAATTCATTCATAACCTACAGATAAGGAACTGAAACACAAAGAATAACTGATAAAAGTATTTAGAGACCCCCAGCTAATAAATGGTGAATTGAGATTTTTAAACCAAATCACTCTGACTTAAAAACCTGGTTTGTTTTACTATTTTTGTTGTATATATTCACCCAAACTGGATTACTGGATCAAAATCAAATAATACAAACAATTGGCTGCTTGTACTCAGGGATTTCCAATCTTGTCAACTGACAGTCTTATATAACACATTTGTATAAAAAGAATTTCTGATAATCATTCTGCATAAATGCAAAAATTTGAATTTATTCTTCAGTAGTGTCAAGGCAATGGCACCCCACTCCAGTACTCTTGCCTGGAAAATCCCATGGATGGAGGAGCCTGGTAGGTTTGCAGTCCATGGGGTCGCTAAGTCGGACATGACCGAGTGACTTCACTTTCACCTTTCGCTTTCATGCATTGGAGAAGGAAATGGCAACCCACTCCAGTGTTCTTGCCTGGAGAATCCCAGGGATGGGGGAGCCTGGTGGGCTGCCGTCTATGGGGTCACACAGATCGGACACGACTGAAGTGACTTAGCAATAGCAATAGTGTCAAGTTATTAGGCAAATTTACTCTAAGAACAGTTGAAATATGGCTATCTGGACTAAGACATGCATATGAACCAAAATTTCTCCTTTCTGGTGATTACAATCTAAATAAATATAAAATGTACTGTTAAAAAAGACTATATTTTGAATTGTGAAACAGGTCTCGTTCATCTCTCTCAAAATTCTACTATACAAAAAAAAAAATTCTACTATACCAAAAAAAAAAAATCTACTATACAAAGACAACAAAAAGAAATTTCAAATAGACAAAAGGGCACCAAGTATACAGATATTGAAATGGCCTCGTTCTGAAATAGTGAGTGCTTTTCTCTTTGAGTAGGGCTTCCTTGGTGGTTCAGTTGGTAAAGAATACGCCTGCAATGCAGGAGACTTGGGTTTGATCTGTGGGTTGCAAAGATCCCCTGGGGGAGGAAATGGCAACCCACTTCAGTCAGTATTCTTGCCTGGAAATCCCATGGACACACGAGCCTGGCAGGCTACAGTCCATGGGGTCCCAAGAGTTGGACATGACTTAGTGACTAAACCACTACCACCACCTTTTTGAGTACCAGCCCAATTAAATGAAAATAAAGTAATATGGGGTATGATGGAAACTATCCCTTATGTTAGATATCAACCACAACAAAGAAGATGCTACAATGCTTCTGGAAGGCACCTGGGCCAAACATTCATATTATTTGATTTTGATCCAGTAATCCAGTTTGGGTGAATATATAATAAAATAAATTGTAAAACAAACCAGGTTTTTAAGTCAGAGTGATTTGGTTTAAAAATCTCAATTCACCATTTATTAGCTGGGGGTCCCTAAATACTTTTATCAGTTACTTCTCTGTGTTTCAGTTCCTCATCTGTAGGTTATGAATGAATTTTACAGGACTGATGAGAAGGTTAAATGAATTAATACGCTGGAAATACTGTGAATGGCTCCCTTCTAAATGTTAAGACAAGGAAATAAATACATCCTTTGATTGTACAAAATGTAAAATACATAGTACATAAACACACGACCAAAAGAGCAACTAACACGCCAAAAGGACTGACCTTCATATTGGTATAAACTATCTACATTAACACTGGAGTGTTATCTTTAGTAAGATTTTTGCTCTTAACAATTAACCTGTCCTATCAGACACTGAGTGGCTCCAGAATTCATATTCATTTTACCACGAGTTATCTGTATGTTTCCTTGATACTCTACACACATTACTTCTTTTTCCCTTTCTTGTTTTTCTGGCCAACAATGATGGTTTTAAGTCATTACAGCTGTCCCTGAGAGCTGTTCCACACCTCTCAACTGTTGTTAATCTGGTTTCACAAGTCTGTGGCCACTCTACATACCCGGAGTAGAAAGTAGAGACATTTGCATTTGTGTGTGAAGAGTGTATTCACTGCAGCACTGCTTATAATACAGAAAAAATGCAAAATTATCATAAGGAAATGACTTATATATACTATGGAACATTAGGTGTTTTAAAATATGAGATAGGTCGATATGAATCTATCCACAGGGATCTAACACAAAAATATCTGAGCTATTATTGAATTAAAAGAGAAAAAAAAATGCTGGTGAATCTTTTTAAAAACTGATTTGTTTGTTTAAAAGAAAACATGAGTACATGTTTTATGTGTGTGTGTGTATATATATATTTATTATAAATGTGTACATGAAAGAACTGTGGTTTAGAGAAGAAGAACAAGCAAGCACCTCTCTTTGGCTCTACAGACTTTTCCTCATGGGGAGCACAGTCCCAGAGTGGAAACAGACTGGGCTCCCTAGCACACGAGGCCCAAGTTTCCCTTTAGCTCAGGTCCAAGGGGAGTACAAGTAAAGCTGAGGGGGCAGAGTAGCAAATTCCACTTGGCTATGGCTTTTCACCATTCCTAATCACCCAATCAGCCTTTGCCTCCATCCTCTCCACTTCTAGCCTCCCTTCTCACAAGCCTCTATCTAGTCTTTACCTTATCCCATGTGTAACCCATATCCTAACCACCCTAAAGATACTTCAAGTCAGAAGTAACACAAATTAGAAGCCACTCATTCAAAAAATATTCGAGTCTCTATTATATAAGAGATACTGCATTAAATGCTAAAAATATAACTCTAAATTATGATGTATGCCTTCAAACTGATAGGGAAAGTTAGGAAATATTCAACAGGCCACACAATAAGTAGCAGTGTTGGTATCTGAAGCAATGATCTCATTATCTGCTCTGCTGGCAGGTAAAGAGACACTTTTGGCTACACTTTAATTACATTCTAGTCTTGCTTCAATTTGATTGGATATACATAGGCTCAAATCCTCTCACACATAGTCACTCTAGAATCAGTTATTTTTATGGTTAACTACTGTAATCTTATCCACTGTGTATTGGTTACAATTTGAATTTTAAGGACACTTAACCCTGATAGGCTGATTTAATTTCCTACTATTTAAAGAACATTCAGTAGTTGTAATAAATCTTGTTTCCTCCATTAGATTGTAAGATTAGAACAGTGTTGTCACTGTTCTGTTTTGTTTTTTAATCTCTAATCTTTGATCTGTATTGAAATGGAGCTGAAATCTATTGACTAAATGAAACCATTTCCCTCTAGAGCTAAAAAAAGGACATGCAACTTAAAAAAATTAAAACTGGCAAGGCTTCCCTAGTGGCTCAGACGGTAAAGAATCTATCTGCAATGCAGGAGACCCGGCTTTGATCCCTGGTTCCGAAAGATCCCCTGGAGAAGGAAATAGCAGCACACTCCAGTATTCTCACCTGGAGAATTCCATGGACAGAGGAGCCTGGCAGGCTACAGTCAGTGGGGTCACAAAGGCTTGGACATGACTGAACGACTAACATAACATTATGAAAGGCCACAAAATAGATCCAATCTTAATCTGTAGAGAATAAAGGCAATTTTCACTTTTATATGGCAGCTTAAGGGCTAGATTCAGCTTTCAGTCTTACTCTTTCCAATGTTTTAACAATTGGAAAACTCACATAAAAAATGGACGTCAGGCTTCTTTGAAAAAATCAGGTTAGCAACACTGAACTCAAATTTTCCTATGATACAGACTTAGAGACTGGAACTTATGATTGCCAGGGGAGAAGGATCGGGGAGATAGTCAGGGAGTTTGGAATCGACACGTACACACTGCTATATTTTAAATGGATAACCAACAAGGTCCTACTGTATAGCACAGGGGACTCTGCTGTGTGATGTTGCATGGCAGCCTGGACCAGAGGGGAGTCTAGGGGAGAATGGATACATGTACATGTATGGCTGAGTCCCTCTGCTGTCCACCTGAAACTACCACAACATTGTTAATCGGCTATACGCCAATATAAATTAAAAAGATTAAAAGCAAAAAAAAATTCCCCCGTGGTGATAAGACAACAGAAGTTGAGGATCAGCTTTCTCTTTTAAAACGTGCTTATGAACCCTATTTCCTACTATTTCAGTTGTTTAGCTGCTAAGTTGTATCCAACTCTTTGCGACCCCATGGACTGTGGCCAGCCAGTGTCCTCTTTCATGGGTTTTCCCAGGCAAGAATACTGGAGTGGGCTGCCTTCTCCACGGGACCTTCCCAACTCAGGGATCGAAGCAGCATCTTCTGTGTCGGCAGATGGGTTCTTTACCACTGAGCCACGAGGTCAGTTGCACCTGGCCTATTTCATCCTTCAGTGTTACTCATCTAGTTCTGGTACAGTATCTGCATCTGGGTTTCTGTGGGTTACAGAAAATGACAGTGAAGCATGACAAGCGCTATGTGTGAAATATAGAGCATGAGGGAGTAGAGGGCGGGATATGATAAAAGTAAATGTTACTATCCTTTTCATTTACATTTGTAATACAAGAATAATTACTCCTGGTACACTGTAAGTTAAATAGGATCATGTAGGAGATAAATTGGAAATGAAATACAAAAAATGGATCACAATTTCCCATAGAAACAGGTAGGTAAAAAATAATTTCCAAATATATCTTAAATTCTTAAGTTGGAAACTATCGTTGTTTTGAAGAGGCTGAAAAACTAAGACTGAGGGTGCCATCAGAGAACTCCGTGAACAGTATGAAAAGGGCACCAGACCCAACATTATAAATCATCTATAAGGAAGAAAAGAACCAGAGAGCGAGATTTGTACACATGTAAATCTCTGAGAACCCAACATAAAATATCGATACTGAAGTTTACATGTTACCTCATGACTGTAATTTATAATTAGTTAAAATATAATCTGTAATGTAGAAAACATTTTGTTCCAAATCCTTACATTTTCTTTAAATGTGCTATCAATACACACATACAGGGGAAAAAAATAGAAAAAAACTACAAAACAAAACCAGACAGATATGAAACAAGAATAGGAAGACAGGGAAATAACTAATATTATCTTACCTTTGAAAGAAAAATTAGTAAATTATAACATAGTATTGATGCATCTCCAAAAGGTCTGCACTCTCATTTCCTTCATATCTTTACTTCAAGGTCACCTTTTCAGTGAGGGCTTCCTTGTCTATCTTGTTTAAAATTGCAAACCATTCCCCATCTTTACTGCTTTCCTATCTACTTTTTCTTTCCAAAAACATTCATCATACTAAATTATTTTACTTATTGTATTTAATTAAATATAAAAACAGAATCAATTTTAGGATGTATAATTAGGTTATATACCACTGCAGCAACAAAAGTTCTGTAATTTAAACACCAATGACTATAACTTTCAACATCTCTGAAATCAGGATGTATCTTGGAATCAATATAATATGTTGATACTGTCTGCCTGCTTCCCCAACTAGATGTCCATGAGGAGAGATATTTCTATCCATTTGACTTTTAAACATTGCTTGGAATTCCTGGTACGTTCCCACTAAATGTGTTTGAATAGGTAAATGACCGGAAGCAAAAGAGCACAAGAGTACTAAGAAGTAAAAATAACATTAAGTTTACACCTAGATATATAAGACTAAAACTGGAAAACATCAAGGATAAAGAGAAACCATAAACATACCAGGAGAGCCTAACCACTCACAAAGGAAAGATAATCCCACAGACTGCAGACTCCATATTAGCAACAACAAATGCCAGAAGATAGTGCAGTACTATTTTCAAAATGCTAAGAGAAAATGATTATCAGATTAGAATTCTGTGTCTTGCCAAATCATATACTTGAGAATATGCAAGAAAGAAACACGCTTTGAACAGACTAAGAAAGTCTTACCCAGAGGTCCTGGTTGAAAGAGAAAGTAAAAGTATGTACTAAGTAAAGGTACATGCTTAGTCAGGAAGAAAAAAGAAGATCCCACAGGGAGGAAATAGGTTTCAGGAAATGATACTGAGCAAAGAAATTCATAAAATATATTGATAATCCAACCAACTCCTGACTGTACAATACGTGTATATGTGTGTCATATTTTTGTAATTAAAAATGTTGAATTGAAAATGTATTTGTGAATTACTGGAATGCCTGCAAGCCTACAGTAAGGTAAATGATTCATTTCAATTAATTAGGAGAATCTTTATATATTTGATTCCATGATTTCAGTTCTGCACATTGCCCTAAGTTTTTCATACCCACAAAATACAGCAAAATAATCTTCTCTCAAATGTACAATTACCATCTACGATGTCATGAAGAAGTACCTGCAAAGAGCTTGGGTCATACTCGCGTCTTTTACATTTGGATCCGTGGTAAGGCTCCTGATAAGAACTGTGATCATCTGAAGAGGGATGTGCTGCACGAGGCTCGCCAGTGCTACAGAAGGTTCAAATGAAGCATCTATATTGTTTTAATGAAAAAGACAAAGGAATACAGCAAGACGGTTTAAATGAAGCATGTAGAGAGAACAATTTACCACCCCTTCCACCAAGTGGTTGTTATGCTCCATCTCCGGTGTAGACGCTAACATACAAGGAATGTTGAACTGCAGAAACGAGAGATTGAGCGCTAATGGCAATGAACGTTCATTCTACAGGAAGAACTATTGCAACATAAAAACTATTCCTATCACCATATTTAGTCCATAAGTTACTTTATTTTCTTGCATTCTTTAATATTGTTTTTGTCGTGCTAAAATAGTCATTTGTAAAAGCAGTAGTCAGAAAAGAAATGCAAGGCATCATTTAAATTAACTCCTTAGATCCTCCAAAGTAGCTTACCCCTATTAATTACAGTAGTCATTACATTGCTCTAAGGACAATTTTTTAAATCTCTTAAAGAAGTAGAAATTAAGATGAATTTTAGGGGGACTTTGATTAAAACACATAAAAATTAGGCAAAGCTAAGGTGAGCACCTTTACTGCTAAAGGTGAGAAAGTTCTGGGGAAATCTAATTGTTCCAGCAACACAGGCAATATAAGAACAATTACAATTAAAAAATAAACCAAAACTCAGATGATGCAAATACACAGTTGGTAATTCTTTCATAAATGCATTTAATTCGACAGAAAACATGGTGACTGTTAAAACTCTAGTTCTAATTCTCAAGATAAAAGAGGGTTCCACCTCCTTCACAACTTTAATATCCAACAACAGCTGGAAGGATGACGGTACCAAGCAGGGAGGGAGTGAACACAGTTTCGGATCTAGTGTTCACAACTTACAGAGCTGGAAGCTCCATGTTTGGACAAGGAATGTAAACACACAGGTAAAATTTCTGGGTGAGAAGGCATTTTCCTGTTAAGTATCACCTGACCCCCTCCTGTAGTTCTAAGGACACAATTCCTGGCTTATATACACTTGGAGCGGGAAACACCGATCACTCAGCCCCCCGCATCCACTCTCACAAACTGCTGTGGACAGAAAACGCCAATATTCAGCAACTACACGGTTAACTAGGATAATCCAGTAATAAAACAAACGGCACAGTCCAGTAATTAAAATGTGGGAAAATTCAGAAGCTAAGGAAAAACTCATGACAACAAGCTGACAAAATCACAGCACGATTATGATACGGTAAACATGATTATGCTGCCATTAGTCACTCATGAATAAAAGCTTTACATGCTTTATATAGTAGCTGTCATCCTCAAAGCATTCCATAACTTGAGCAGAGGCTGAGTAATTAAGCGACTTGTTTCCTGCCAGAGGTCTTAGACCTGGACATTCTCAACCTTTAAAATAGAAACACTGCCCCTCCCCCCCTTTTCTTAAAAGTCCAAAGTGACAGGCTGATTATGGCATGTGGAAGAGAATCTGGATGAGGGTGTTAAGATCTGCTTTTCCACGAAGACGTTTTCAGAGCCGGGAAACGAACACAGTGTGTATGTAAGAGACACAAACTACATTTCCAAGAGAGGCTGTCAGGGAAGGCCACGACCCTTACCTGTGGAGGAAATGCTTGCAAAAACTTCTTGCAGAGAAGGCAGCAAGGTGGAGGGCTCGGCCTTCCAGATGTTCTGCAGCAAGTTACTCACTTTTGTCACCTGAGAAACATATTCCCGCAGCTCTTTCTCCTGGGTGGACACGCACTGGAAGTGGCCGATCGTTCGAACCAGCTGTTGGCAGAAGGTGATGGACAACTTCCCCTTGGGGATGCACTGCACGAAGTCTGTCAGGAGGTCGCTGAGTCGGGCGCACAGCTGCGGCTCCGGCCTCTCGCACACCATCCGCAGCCCTCCACCTGCAGCAGGCTGAAGAGGTCCAGCACCGACGGGCAGCTCATGATCAGCTTCAGGCCGTTGTGAATGTAGTCCACGATGGCCACGTCCTTCCTGTCCAGCGAGTGGTAGCCCTGCTGAAGGAGACCCAGCACGAACGTCTTGTTGAAGAAGGACTCGAACTCCGGCCGGTGGTAGCGCGCGTAGGCCTCCAGCACTTGGTGGCCCACCTGCCGCTGAAAGGGGTCCTGGCCCTCCAGGATGAGCCGGGTCGTCAGGTCAAACATGGCCTCGCACTGCGCCTCGTCCAGCCAGTGTTCCGCCGACTCCACCACCTTCCGCACGATCACCCGCTTCAGGGGCAGCGGGTGCGAAGAACTCACCAGGCCCTCCAGGATCTTGTCCATTGTCGCCACGCGGCAAGGCCCGGGCCAGGGGGTGAGGAGCCGGTGGCCACGGCTCCGAGGTGGGCCGGGAGAGCCCCGGGGCGGAGGCGAACCTGGAGCGCAGCAGCAGCGGGACCGACCACCGCCACCGCCGCCTCAGTAGCCACATTTATCGGGCAGGGGGGCCCATCCGAGTCCGGGCGGGAGTTGGCAAGTCGCGGGCGTCTAAGAACCGGCCCCGTCCGCGCTGGGCCTAAGGAGCCAGAGGCCCACACTCCGCCGCCGCCGCCCCGGGCCCGCGGTCTCTCAGCATCAGCGCGGAGGGGCCAGCGGGGGCCCCCCAGCTGCGGCGGGCACTCAGGGCCCGGGGCTGCCAGCCGCCGGGTGAGGAAGCGCGCCTCCGCGTGCCGCGGCAGGTGTAGGCGTTCGGGCTCCAGCCGGTCCCGGGATGAAACCCGGCCTGGGTTGAGTCAGGAGCGGCTGTCACGAAAGGTGCCGGATCAGCCGGGGAGAAGAGGAGGCGGACACCCTTGACCCGGATTCAGAAGGTCCAGCGAACAGGAAGTGAAGGCCGTCGGAACCTCCGGAAAGGCCCGCCCCTCCGCCCTCCTCCCCACCCTCCCTCTTTGCTCCTTCCTCGCTCTCCCTCCTCGTCCCCGCCCGCCTACCCTCTCCGGGGCCCCGCTCGGATCCCCCCGCGGTCCCGCCTCCTCGCTGCCGCGCAGGCGCGGCCGCCCCGGTGGAGTCGCGCGGCGACAGCGGCGTCACTGGGGATCACGTGTAAGTCATAGGCGGCTTTCCGGGAGGCGCGGCCGGGAGCCGCGGAAGTGACGACTCCAGGATTCCCACCTTCCGATCTCTTGTCGGTTCTGTTCGGGTCGGGTTACATGTGAAAGGCCGAGAAAGTTTTATTTAGTTCAAGTCTTGTGAATCATAAAGTTTTGGAAACGCGAGCCGAAGAGCATTTGGGGGAGAAAATAAGGAAAAGGACCCAAAATTCGGATTGAAGAGAAGTCATTCAACAAGAAATGAACTAGGGTTCCTAAATGCGAGTGCTTTTCTCTTAACGTATGGTTGTTAAGTTAAGGACGGTACTGGCGGCGGTATACATTTAGAAACGATCTACTGTCTTTAACAGGTATCTTTTTAACGAGCTTTCGTGGGATAGCTGTCAGGGCTTCCCTGATAGCTCTGTTGGTAAAGAATCCGCCTGCAATGCAGGAGACTCCGGTTCTATCCCTGGATTGGGAAGATCCCCTGGAGAAGGGAAAGGCTACCCACTTAAGTATTCTGGCCTGGAGAATTCCGTAGACTGTGTAGTCCATGGAGTCGCCAAGAGTCTGACAGGACTGAGCGATGGGGAAACAATGACACTGTGGGATAGCGAAAAATACGTTGTCCCCAGAATGGGAGGAGAGTAAGGAAAAAGACAGATGAGAAGGAATGACAGTACTTTGAAAATAAACCTGGTGAAATCTTAACAGTATTTATGTTATGCTGACACTACTACTACTACTGTTAAGTCGCTTCAGTCGTGTCCGACTCTGTGCGACCCCATAGACGGCAGCCCACCAGGCTCCCCCGTCCCTGGGATTCTCCAGGCAAGAACACTGGAGTGGGTTGCCATTTCCTTCTCCAATGCATGAAAGTGAAGAGTGAAAGGGAAGTCGCTCATCGTGCCTGACCCTCAGCGACCCCATGGACTGCAGCCTACCAGGCTCCTCTGCCCATGGGATTTTCCAGGCAAGAGTACTGGAGTGGGATGCCATTGCCTTCTCCATATGCTGACACTGGCTAACAATAAAAAATAGATGGAGTAATCATGTTTGTAGTTTTTCAATTTAAATTCCAAAGATTCTCAATAAGAATTTAGGCTTTCATCAGAGGCCTTTAAATTGAAAAATTATCTAATTATGTCTTCGTTAAAACTTGACTCCTATTATTGTGAAATCAGACCTTTAATGGCCTGTAATACAGACGAAAATTTAAAGAGCTGCTTCATTTAAAATGTACAATAGAAAAGAAGCAAACTTGTGAGTTGTTCACTTTGCTGAGTGGTGTTTGGCTTTCTACCAGTTTACAAAGTGGTTACATCAATATATTGAGTACATTAGTGAGGGTAATCTTGGGGCTTCCCAGGTGGTTCAGTGGTAAAGTATTTGCCTGCCAATGCAAGAGAGGCAAAAGATGCAGATTCAGTCCCTGGGTCCGGAAGATCCCCTGAAGAAGGGAATGGCAACCTGCTCCAGTATTCTTGCCTGGAAAATCCCATGGATGGAGGAACGTGCAGGGCTATGGTCCATGGAGTCTCAGAGTTGGACATGACTGATTGTCTGAGCACACACTGGTGGATAATCTTTAAAAGAATAGCAGTTTAAACAGGATAGAAACTGGGTAGAGAAACTTGAGATCGAGTTAGTTTGTAGAAAGAGATTGACCATAGAAGAGAAATGAGGTAATTGGTGGATGTAAAAGTCGTGCTAGAGCTCAGGAATAGCTTTGGAACTTTTTCTTTTCCAATAGATGGAAAGTAAAACTACAGAGAAAAGCTTGACTTTACTGGGAATGGTGCCACATTGGAAGACAAAAATAATGTGAAAGTAAAACATTAAGAGGAATGAATGGTGGGATTGTGAATTTACTGATTTAATTTAAAATCTAAGATGTAAAATTAACAATATTTAAATATTATACCTACATCCTATGTTACGTAATAAGGGAATGAGAGGAAAAGAGACAATATTTGTTATACATATTAATATATATTTGAAGCAAGTATTTTTGTTACATATACTAAGCAAATATATTACACATTCATAATGAAATAAGGAATAAATGCTTGTGACAATAACAGTCCAGGTTCTGTCACTGAAGATGTGATTATAGTTGGTATTTTAACAGCCTTTTCCCACTGTCTACTCTGTATTCCCTTTGCCTTCAGCAAGTACCTCAGCTGGTTGTAGTTCTTTGCCTGGTGAAGTGACCCAAAGAAACCTTCATTTCTGAAGAGTCTGGGCCATGAGTAGTCCTACCTGGGTTGAACTGTTGGAGATTTACACTGGCTTTAATCACAGAGCACGGTAATACCAAGAGATGCCCTAAGGGATATTATTCCAGGTAGAGTGCATTCCTTATCTCTATTATAGAGTTGCTGTCCAGTTTTCTCTTGGTAGTCAGGATCAGTCACTCCAGCCAACACAGTAACTCCCTTCTTTACCTGTTGATTTATAGATATGAGGATATGAGGATATCTATAGATATGGCATCCTCTCCCATCACTTCATGAGAAATAGATGGGGAAACAGTGGAAACAGTGTCAGACTTTATTTTTCTGGGCTCCGAAATCACTGCAGATGGTGACTGCAGTCATGAAATTAAAAGACGCTTACTCCTTGGAAGAAAAGTTATGACCAACCTAGATAGCATATTGAAAAGCAGAGACATTACTTTGCCGACTAAGGTCCGTCTAGTCAGGTAAAGGTAAAGTCACTCAGTCGTGTCCGACTCTTTGCGATCCTGTGGACTGTAACCTACTAGGCTTCTCTGTCCACGGGATTCTCCAGGTAAGAATACTGGAGTGGATTGCCATTTCCTTCGCCAGGGAATCTTCCCGACCCAGGGATCGAACCCGGGTCTCCCGCATTGGAGGCAGACGCTTTAACCTCTGAGCCACCAGGGAAGATTCCGCCTAGTCAAGGCTATGGTTTTTCAAGTAGTCTGTATGGATGTGAGAGTTGGACTGTGAAGAAGGCTGAGCATGGAAGAATTGATGTTTCTGAACTGTGGTGTTGGAGACGACTCTTGAGAGTCCCTTGGACTGCAAGGAGATCATCCCTGGGATTTCTTTGGAAGGAATGATGCTAAAGCTGAAACTCCAGTACTTTGGCCACCTTATGCGAAGAGTTGACTCATTGGAAAAGACTCTGATGCTGCGAGGGATTGGGGGCAGGAGGAGAAGGGGACAACAGAGGATGAGATGGCTGGATGGCATCACTGACTTGATGGACTTGAGTCTGAGTGAACTCCGGGAGTTGGTGATGGACAGGGAGGCCCGGCGTGCTGCGATTCATGGGGTCTCAAAGAGTCGGACACGACTGAATGACTGAACTGAACTGAACTAGTGGCATTCTTAACTTGAAATTCAATGGCGTCAGTGTTGCATTTCCTGGTAGAAGCATTCTACAAGCAGAGCGTATTGTCTTGAGAACAAGGAGCAAACAGTTTGCTAGTAAGTCACTAGGAGAAATAGTTGAGTGGTACCATTCCTGTTTCTGGGCTTATGAATTTTGACTATGAGAAAAATGGCACCGGGTATTGGATGTTGATTCAAAGCATATAGTCATTCTGGAAAACTTGGCTACGGTTCTTCAAGTTCTAGTTACTTCACTGGAAATGCTGTTCCACTATTCTGCCCAGCCAGCTGCTTCAGGGAGATGGGAAACATAGCAAGAGCAGTCCATTCTGTGAATGTGGGTCCAGTACCTCACTTCATTTGTGGTGAAGTGAGTTCTTGATCAGAAGTAGTGCTACCTAGAGTACTACGATGGTGGATGAAGCATTCTGTAAGTTCATGGATGGTAGTTTTGGCAGAAGCTCTGTGTGCAGGAAAGGCAAATTTATATCTAGAGTCAATATTTATTCCAGTAAGAACAAAACATTTCCCCTTCCATGATGGAACGAGTCCATGGTAATCAACCTGCCACCAGGTCGCTGGCTAGCATTCAAGGCATGGCAACCTGAGGTTGGTCTCTGCTGTTGGAAGGTTCAGTGCTCAGCAGTGGCCGTAGCCAGGTTGGCCTTGAGGAGTGGAAGTGGAAGTCCATGTTTCTGAGTCCATGTCTAACCTTCATCCTTGTCACCAGGGCCACTTTGTCCATGAGAACACTGGGCGATGATAGGGGTGGCTAGGGAAAAAGTGATTGGCTATAGACCAGGAATCATTCTGTAATCATATATCTGGCCATTTCTCCTTCCAGTCAAAGTGAACAGCCAGGTTCCCTGCTCGAAGTCTGCCCACTGGCAGGATTTCCTTCACCATTGCCCTTCAGGGATGTCCCAGAACAAGCGATTGTATTACTACAGCCATCCACTTTGGGGTGGGGCTTGTATATTGTCCAAAATCATCTGTAAACAAGGCCAGAGGCTTCTCTTCCTCTGTCAGCTGATTTAGGGAACTCCCCATGAGGCCATTGGTGCAGATTTATTTTTCACTGGTATGCAAACATCTTACCATTAAGTCTAGAGTAGTTCCTACCCCAGGTCCATCTTTCGCTCATCAGGCCCAATGAGCATAACACCATCAGTGTAATGGAGCAATGTGCTATCTTTTGGAAGAGAAAGGTAATCAAGATACCGGTGAATTAGATTATGACCCCTTAATTAGAACTGGAGAGTTCATAGTCCCCTGAGGTAGAGTGAAAGTGTATTGCTGTTGCCCTTGCTAGCTGCAAACTGCTTCTGCTGGTCTTACCAATAGATGTAGAGAAAAAGTAAGCAAACAAAAAACATTTGTCAGCTCAGTAGCTGCATGTCAGGTGCCAGGGGATGTGTTTATTTGCTTAGGCACTGGAGCTACATCTGAGAGAGCACTGCAACTGGCCTGTCCGCCTGATTAAGCTTATGATGGTCCATTGTCATTCTCTGAGATGCATCTCTCTTCTGCACAGGTTACATAGATGAGTTGAATGTGGATGTAGTGGGAATCACCATGCCTGCATTTTTCAGGTCCTTGATTGTGGCACTAATCTACTGCAGTCTTTCCAGAATAGGGCAGTGCTTTTAGTTTACTATTTTCCTAGGTCAAGGCAGTTCTAATGGATTCCACCTTGCTATTCCCATTTGAATAACCCTCCTTCTGTAGGTCAGGGAGCCATTGTGGGGATTCTGCTAGCTGCTGAGTATATATGTTCCAATAATTCTGGTATTGGGAAAAAACCACAGAATAGATTAGAGACCCCCTGGGCTCACTCAGTGTGAAACATACTTGAGCTAAAATTCTATTGACCGCTTGACCTCCATAACCTCTTACTCTGACTGCTAGATCACAACAATGTTTTAGATCTCTTGGAATTAATGTCAGTTCTGAGTCAACACTGACATTATTCCCCCAAAACACTAATTAATCAATTTCCTTGTGCCCAATCACAGTTGCCCTGGCAAAAACTGTGGCTTACTTTGGGAAAGGCTGGGAGAATGATTCAGCTCACTTCAGTTCAGTCGCTCACTCATGTCCAACTCTGTGACCCCATGAATTGCAGCATGCCAGGCATCCCTGTCCATCACCAACTCCCAGAGTTCACTCAGACTTAACGTCCATCGAGTCAGTGATGCCATCCAGCCATCTCATCCTCTGTCGTCCCCTTCTCATTCCGCCCCCAATCCCTCCCAACATCAGAGCCTTTTCCAATGAGTTAATTCTTTGCATGAGGTGGCCAAAGTACTGGAGTTTCAGCTTTAGCATCACTCCTTCCAAAGAAATCCCAGGGCTGATCTCCTTCAGAATGGACTGGTTGGATCTCCTTGCAGTCCAAGGGACTCTCAAGAGTCTTTTCCAACACCACAGTTGAGAAACATCAATTCTTCCGTGCTCAGCTTTCTTCACAGTCCAACTCTCACATCCATACATGACTACTTGAAAAACCATAGCCTTGACTAGACGGACCTTTGTTGGCAAAGTAATGTCTCTGCTTTTGAATATGCTATTTATGTTGGTCATAACTTTTCTTCCAAGGAGTAAGCGTCTTTTAATTTCATGTCTGCAGTCATCATCTGCAGTGATTTCGGAGCCCCCAAAAATAAAGTCTGACACTGTTTCCACTGTTTTCCCATCTATTTCCCATGAAGTGATGGGACCAGATGCCATGATCTTAGTTTTCTGAACATTGAGCTTTAAGCCAACTTTTTCATTTTCTTCTTTCACTTTAATCAAGAGGGTTTTTAGTTCCTCTTCACTTTCTGCCATTAAGGGTGGTGTCATCTGCATATCTGAGGTTATTGATATTTCTCCCAGTGATCTTGATTCCAGTTTGTGCTTCTTCCAGGCCAGTGTTTCTCATGAGGTACTCTGCATAGAAGTTAAATAAGCAGGGTGACAATATACAGCCTTGACATACTCCTTTTCCTATTTGGAACCAGTCTGTTGTTCCATGTCCAGTTCTAACTGTTGCTTCCTGACCTGCATAAAGCGTTTCTCATGATGTACTCTGCATATAAGTTAAATAAGCAGGGTGACAATATACAGCCTTGACATACTCCTTTTCCTATTTGGAACCAGTCTGTTGTTCCATGTCCAGTTCTAACTGTTTCTTCCTGACCTGCATACAGATTTCTCAAGAGGCAGGTCAGGTGGTCTGGTATTCCCATCTCTCTCAGAATTTTCCACAGTTTATTGTGATCCACACAGTCAAAGGCTTTGGCATAGTCAATAAAGCAGGAATAGATGTTTTTCTGGAACTCTCTTGCTTTTTCCATGATCCAGCGGATGTTGGCAATTTGATCTCTGGTTCCTCTGCCTTTTCTAAAACCAGCTTGAACATCAGGGAGTTCACGGTTCACATATTGCTGAAGCCTGGCTTGGAGAATTTTGAGCATTACTTTACTAGCATGTGAGATGAGTGCAATTGTGCAGTAGTTTGAGCATTCTTTGGCATTCAGTGAACAGCAAATTCAAGTTTTGCTTTTAGAAACTTTTTAGAATTTGTTTCTGAATATTTTTTGATCCACAGTTGGTTGAATTAGAGGATCTGGGATGCACAGATATGGAGGGCTGACGGAATTTATTGGGACGGATGAGAGTTGAGGTATGGGCACATGAGTATGTAGCTGGAGTAAGGTGGAGAACAAAATCAGTGGAAGAGAGAAGGTCAAGGCACTGAGTGACAATGTATTAGGCAGATCATCTCTGTGGATGTTGAAGGCCACTGAGAGTAATGACAAGAGTAGGGTTTGAGACAGTGTCAGGGAGATAAGGAACTAAAATCTCCAGGGAACAGGAGAAAGGGAGACTGGTCTGGGGACTGTTTGAGCCCTGCAGCAGAGAAAGATTCTTAGTGCTGTTATTTGAAGTCATAAAACTTAAATGGGCAGGTTTATTGAAGAGAGACGAAGAGTGGTCTGGAAGGAGCAACGGGGAACAGGCATGTCATCTCCACCTCTGGACTTTGTGGTGGCCTTTGGGAGTTGAGAGGGCTGCAGGGTTGATCAGGTTTTAAAGCAATAAGGGAAGGGAATGTTACAGAGAAGGCGAGTTTGCTGATGACTGAGTCTCACAGAGACCAGTGGAAAGTTTTCAGGTTTTGGACAGGGATAAGAAATGGGTCCAAAAGGGATATGTTCAATCTTATGGAAATTAGAGTCCTGAAGATGAGAGTTAACTTTGGCTTCTTGTGACAACTAAAATCAGCAGGCATAAAGGGCATCATGAGATTCGTGCTGATGAAAGTCTTTGAAGAAGCTTTAAGTTCAGAGTGGAAACCATAATGAAATAAATGTGCAACCTCAGTGCCTATTCAAGGACAAGTCTGGGCTTGGATCAGTCATGAGTGAAATGCTGGCTGGCAAATGTCTGCCTTGTAAAGGGTGCAGGGTGGTTTATGGGGTTATGAAGGGATCTGAAGACCTTGGAGATAATCAAAGTTTATTATTCATTACCTTCAATTTACATCATCTAGCAATTATTGCTGCTATCTCAAAGACTTTCATCATCTGAAGAGGATCTTTCTCAAAAGCTAGGCAGTAATTTTCTGCCCTCTTGCACGAGAGGAGTTTGAATAGCAGTAGTATGTTGTTGATTTGTAGACATTTTACATATTGTTACATTCAAACAAAATTTGAAACTTGAGATTTTGATTTTTGAAAAATAATCCCAAAACATCATAGCAGTTATAACTGGCTATGCTTGAATTTCAAATAAAGAAATCATGGGAGGACCCCAGACCTAAAAGATGGGCATAATGTTTATGAAAGTGAAGACCGCTCAGTTGTGTCCAACTCTTTACGAACCCATGGGCTGTCCATGGACTTCTTCCGGCCACAATATTGGAGTGGATAGCTTTTCCCTTCTCCAGGGGATCTTTCTAACCCAGGGATTGAAAGGTTGTTGTTTAACCACGCAAAGACACTGGGATCCTTGGCCTCCGGAGGAGAAGAATTCAATCCAGGGCCAGAGACGAGGCTTGATAGCTCAGAGCTTTTGTGTAATAAGTTTTATTAAAATATAAAGGAGATAGAGAAAGCTTCTGACATAGGCATCAGAAAGGGTAGAAAGAGTACCCCCTTGCTAGTGTTAGCAATGGAGTTATATACTATCCAATGAATCCAAACAATGTCTGGAGATTGTAAAGACCTCACTAGACCTACTCCCATAATTTACATTTTAAGATAACAGAATTAGCCAGAAAGTTTAATCCAGAGACTGTCCTCAGGCAGGATACGTTATTGTTATATAATCCTTGTCCTGTCCGACTCTTTGCTGCTGCTGCTGCTGCTAAGTCACTTCAGTCATGTCCGACTCTGTGCGACCCCATAGATGGCAGCCGACCAGGCTCCCCCATCCCTGGGATTCTCCAGGCAAGAACACTGGAGTGGGTTGCCATTTCCTTCAATGCACGAAAGCAAAAAGTGAAAGTGAAGTCGCTCAGTCGTGTCTGACTCTTTGCGACCCCATGGACTGCAGCCTACCAGGCTCCTCCATCCATGGGATTTTCCAGGTAAGAGTACTAGAGTGGGGTGCCATTGACTTCTCTGTCCAACTCTTTGTGACCCCATGAATTGCAGCACGCCAGGCCTCCCTGTCTGTCACCAACTGCCAGAGTTCACTCAAACTCACGTCCATAGAGTCAGTGATGCCATCCAGCCATCTCAGACTCTGTTGTCCCCTTTTCCTCCTGCCCCCAATCCCTCCCAGCGTCAGAGCCTTTTCCAATGAGTTAACTCTTCACATGAGGTGGCCAAAGTACTGGAGTTTCAGCTTTAGCATCATTCCTTCCAAAGAACAACCAGGACGGATCTCCTTTAGAATGGACTTGTTGGATCTTCTTGCAGTCCAAGGGACTCTCAAGAGTCTTCTCCAACATCACACTTCAAAAGCATCAATTCGGTGGTCAGCTTCCTTCACAGTCCAACTCTCACATCCATACATGACCACTGGAAAAACCATAGCCTTGACTAGACGGACCTTAGTTGGCAAAGAAATGTCTCTGCTTTTGAATATGCTATCTACGTTGGTCATAACTTTTCTTCTAAGGAGTAAGCGTCTTTTAATTTCATGGCTGCAGACCCATCTGCAGGGATATTGGAGCCCCCCAAAATAAAGTCTGACACTGTTTCCACTGTTTCCACGTCTATTTCCCATGAAGTGATGGGACCAGATGCCATGATCTTCGTTTTCTGAATGTTGAGCTTTAAGCCAACTTGTTAACTCTCCTCTTTCACTTTCATCAAGAGGATTTTTAGTTCCTCTTCACTTTCTGCCATAAGGGTGGTGTCATCTGCATATCTGAGGTTATTGATATTTCTCCCAGCAATCTTGATTCCAGTTTGTGCTTCTTCCAGCCCAGCATTTCTCATGATGTACTCTGCATAGAAGTTAAATAAGCAGGGTGACAATATACAGCCTTGATGTACTCCTTTTCCTGTTTGGAACCAGTCAGTTGTTCCATGTCCAGTTCTAACTGTTGCTTCCTGACCTGCATACAGGTTTCTCAAGAGGAAGGTCAGGTGGTCTGGTATGCCCATCTCTTTCAGAATTTTCCACAGTTTATTGTGATCCACACTTTCAAAGGCTTTGGCATAGTCAATAAAGCAGAAGTAGGAGTTTTTCTGGAACTCTCTTGCTTTTTCAATGATCCAGTAGATGTTGACAATTTGATCTCTGGTTCTTCTGCCTTTCCTAAAACCAGCTTGAACATCTGGAAGTTTAGGGTTCACGTATTGCTGAAGTCTGGCTTGGAGAATTTTGAGCATTCTTTTACTAG
This sequence comes from Aepyceros melampus, assembly GCA_006408695.1. Taxonomy (NCBI): domain Eukaryota; kingdom Metazoa; phylum Chordata; class Mammalia; order Artiodactyla; family Bovidae; genus Aepyceros; species Aepyceros melampus. The sequence continues at coordinate 227,040 of SJXQ01004727.1, forward strand.
CATGTGAGATGAGTGCAATTGTGCGGTAGTTTGAGCATTCTTTGGCATTGCCTTTCTTTGGGATTAGAATGAAAACTGACCTTTTGCAGTCCTGTGGCCACTGCTCAGTTTTCCAAATTTGCTGGCATGTTGAGTCCAGCACTTTCACAGTATCATCTTCCAGGATTTGAAATAGTTCAACTGGAATTCCATCACCTCCACTAGCTTTGCTCGTAATGATGCTTCCTAAGGCCCAGTTGACTTCACATTCCAGGATGTCTGGCTCTAGGTGAGTGATCACACCATCATGATTATCTTGGTCGTGAAGCTCTTTTTTGTACAGTTCTTCTGTGTATTCTTACCGCCTCTTCTTAATATCTTCTGCTTCTGTTAGGTTCATACCATTTCTGTCCTCTATCAAGGCCATCTTTGCGTGAAATGTTCCCTTGATATCTCTAATTTTCTTGAAGAGATCTCTAGTCTTTCCCATTCTGTTGTTTTCCTCTATTTCTCTGCACTGATCGCTGAGGAAGGCTTTCTTATCTCTCCTTGCCATTCTTTGGAACTCTGCATTCAGATGCTTATATCTTTCCTCTTCTCCTTTGCTTTTCGCTTCTCTTCTTTTCACAGATATTTGTAAGGCTTCCCCAGACAGCCATTTTGCTTTTTTTCATGTCTCTTCCATGGGGACTGTCTCTTGTACAATGTTACGAACCTCCTTCATATAGCTTTGTAGTAAAATCTGAAGTCAGGACGGTTGATTCCTCTAGCTCCGTTCTTTCTCAAGACTGCTTTGGCTATTCAGGGTCTTTTGTGTTTCCAAAAATGCCATTGGTAATTTGATAGGGATCACATTGAATCTGTAGATTGCATTTGGTAATATAGTTGTTTTCACAATATTGATTCCTCCTACCTGGAATATCTCTATCTGTTTATGTCATCTTTGATTTCTTTCATTAATGTCATAATTTTCTGTGTACAGTTCTTTTGTCTCCTTAAGAAGGTTTATCCCTAGATATTTTATTCTTTTTGTTGCAGTGGTGAATGGAATTGATTCCTTAATTTCTCTTTCTGATTTTTCATTGTTAGTATATAGATATGCAAGTGATTTCTGTGTATTGATTTTGTATCCTACAACTTTGCTAAATTCACTGATTAGGTCTAGTAATTTTCTGATACTATATTTAGGGTTTTCTATGCACAGTATCATATTATCTGCAAACAGTGAGAGCTTTACTTCTTTTCTGATTTGGATTCCTTTTATTTCTTTTTCTTCTCTGTTTGCTGCAGCTAGGACTTCCAAAACTATGTTGAATAATAGTGGTGAAAGTGGACACCCTTGTCTTGTTCCTGATCTTAGTGGGAATGCTTTCAGTTTTCCGCCAATGAGAATAAATTTACTGTAGGTTTATCATGTATGGCCTTTACTATGTTGAGGTAGGTTCCTTCTATGCCCATTTTTTTTTAAAGAATTTTTATTATAAATGGGTGCTGATTTTGTCAAAGGCTTTTTCAGCGTCTGTTGAGATGATTGTGTGGTTTTTATTTTTCAATTTGTTAATATGGTGTATCATATTGATTGATTTATGTATATCGAAGAATCCTTGCTTTCCTAGAATAAACCCAAGTTGATCATGGTGTATGAACTTTTTGATGTGTTGCTGAATTGTTTGCTAAAATTTTGTTGAGCATTTTTACGTCTATGTTCATCAGTAATATTGGCCTGTGGTTTTCTTTTTTTTGTTGTCTTAGCCTGGTTTTGGTATCAGGGTGATGGTGGCCTTGTAGAATGAGTTTGGAAGTGTTCCTTCCTCTGCAATTTTTTGGAAGAGTTTTAGAAGAACAGGCATTATATCTTTTCTAAATATTTGATAGAATTCTCCTGTGAAGCCATCTGGTCCTGGGATTTTGTTTATTGGGAGATTTTTGATCACAGCTTCAACTTCAGTGCTTGTAATCGGGTTGTTCATAATTTCTACTTCTTCCTGGTTCAGTCCTGGAAGATTGAACTTTTCTAAGACTCTGTCCATTTCTCCCAGGTTATCCATTTTATTGCCATTTAGTTGTTCATAATGGTCTTTTGTAATCCTTTGTATTCCTGCATTGTCAGTTGTAACATCTCCTTTTTCATTTCTAATTTTGTTGATTTGATTCTTCTCTCTTCATTTCTTAATGAGTCTGGCTAAAGGTTTGTCAATTTTTCTTATTTTCTCAAAGAACTAGCTTTTAATTTTATTAATCTTTGCTATTGTTATTTTCATTTATTTTTCCTTTATTTCTTCTTGGACCTTTATGATTTCTTTCCTTCTACTAATTTTGTGGGTTTTTTTGTTCTTCATTTTCTAGTTGTTTTAGGTTTACATTTAGGTTGTTTATTCAATGTTTTTCTTGTTTCTTGAGGTAGGATTGTATTGCTATAAGCTTCCCTGTTAGAACTGCTTTTGCTGCATCTCATAGGTTTTGAGTTGTGTTTTCATTGTCGTTTGTTTCTAGAAATTTTTTGATTTCCTTTTTGAATTCTTCAGTAACCTGTTGGTTATTTAGAAATGTGTTGTTTAATCTTTATGTGTTTGTGTTTCTTACAGTTTTTTTTCTTGTAATCGATATATAGTCTCATAGTGTTGTGGTCAGAGAAGATGCTTGATATGATTTCAATTTTCTTAAATTTACTGAGGTTTGATTTGTGACTCAAGATATGGTCTATCCTGGAGAATGTTCCATGTGCACTTGAGAAGAAGGTGTATTTTCTGCATTTGGGTGGAAGTCCTGAAGATATCAATGAGACCCATCTCATCTAATGTGTCATTTAAGACTTGCATTTCCTTATTAATTTTCAGTTTTGATGATCTATCCATTGGAGTGAGTGGGGTGTTAAAGTCTCCTTTAAAAATTAAAAATTAAAATTAAAAATACTCTAGAAAGAATAACAGCAGAATATCTGAAGCAGAAGAGTGAATCAGTGAGCTGGAAGATAAAATGGCAGAAGGAACTTCTAAAGAGCAAAATAAAGTAAAAAGAATGAAAAGAACTGAGGATATCTCTCAGTAACACAATATGTTACTGTGTTACTGTTAATTTCTTTTTGTGTCTGTTAGTGTCTGTTTTAGTTATTGAGGTGCTCCTATGTTGGGTGACTAGATATTTACAATTGTTATGTCTTTCTCTTGGATTGATCCCTTGATCATTATGTAGTGTCCTTCCGTATCTCTTGTAATCTTCTTTATTTTAAGGTCTATTTTGTCTGATATGAGGATTGCTACTCCAGCTTTCTTTTGGTTCCCATTTGCATGGAATGTATTTTTCCATCCTCTTACTTTCAGTCTATAGATATCTTTAGGTCTGAAGTGGGTTTCTTGTAGACAGCATATATATGGATCTTGCTTTTGTATCCATTCAGCCAGTCTGTATCTTTTGGTTGGAGCATTTAATCCATTTACATTTAAAGTAATTATTGACATATATGTTCCTATTATCATTTTCTTAATTGTTTGGGGTTGATTTTGTAGATCTTTTTTCTTCTCTTGTGTTTTTTGACTGTATAAGTCCCTTTAACATTTGTTGTAAAGCTGGTTTGGTGGTACTGAATTCTCTTAACTTTTGCTTGTCTGAAAAGCTTTTGATTTTTCCATCAATTTTGAATGAGATCCTTGCCAGATACAGTAATCTTGGTTGTAGATTTTCACCTTTAGTACATTAAATATATCCTGCCATTCCCTTCTGGCCTGCAGAGTTTCTGCTGAAAGATCAGTGTTAAACGCATGAGGTTTCCCTTGTATGTTACTTGTTCTGCTTTTAATATTCTTTCTTTGTCTTTAGTCTTTGTTAGTTTGGTTAGTACGTGTCTTGGCATGCTTCTCCTTGGGTTTATCCTGTATGGGACTCTTTGTGCCTCTTGTAATTGACTATTTCCTTTTCCATGTTGGGAAAATTTTCAATTATAATCTCTTCAAAAATTTTCTCATACTCTTTCTTTTTCTCTTCTTCTTCTGAGATCCCTATAGTCCAAATGTTGGTGTGTTTGATATTGTCCCAGAGGTTTCTGAGATATCCTCAGTTCTTTTCATTCTTTTTACTTTATTTTGCTCTTTAGAAGTTCCTTCTGCCATTTTATCTTCCAGCTCACTGATTCACTCTTCTGCTTCAGATATTCTGCTGTTATTCTTTCTAGAGTATTTTTAATTTCAGTAATTGTGTTGTCTCTGTATGTTTATTCCTTAATTCTTCTAGGCCTTTGTGAATTGATTCTTGCATTTTGTCCATTTTGTTTTCAAGGTTTTTGATCATCTTTACTATCATTGTTTCCACTGTTTCCCCATCTATTTCCCATGAAGTGGTGGGACCAGATGCCATGATCTTCGTTTTCTGAATGTTGAGCTTTAAGCCAACTTTTTCACTCTCTTCTTTCACTTTCATCAAGAGGCTCTTTAGTTCCTCTTCACTTTCTGCCATAAGGGTGGTGTCATCTGCATATCTGAGGTTATTGATATTTCTCCCAGCAATCTTGATTCTAGCTTGTGTTTCTTCCAGCCCAGCATTTCTCATGATGTACTCTGCATAGAAGTTAAATAAGCAGGGTGGCAATATACAGCCTTGACATATTCCTTTTCCTATTTGGAACCAGTCAGTTGTTCCATGTCCAGTTCTAACTGTTGCTCCCTGACCTGCATACAGATTTCTCAAGAGGCAGGTGGTCTGGTATGCCCATCTCTTTCAGAATTTTCCACAGTTGATCGTGATCCACACTGTCAAAGGCTTTGGCATAGTCAATAAAGCAGAAATAGATGTTTTTCTGGAACTCTGTTGCTTTTTCCATGATCCAGCGGATGTTGGCAATTTGATCTCTGTTTCCTCTGCCTTTTCTAGAACCAGCTTGAACATCTGGAAGTTCATGGTTCAAAGTGTCAGACTTTATTTTTCTGGGCTCCAAAATCACTGTAGATGGTGACTGCAGCCATGAAATTAAAAGACGCTTACTCTTTGGAAGAAAAGTTATGACCAACCTGGATAGCATATTCAAAAGCAGAGATATTACTTTGCCAACAAAGGTCCGTCTAGTCAAGGCTATGGCTTTTCCAGTGGTCATGTATGGATGTGAGAGTTGGACTGTGAAGAAAACTGAGCGCCGAAGACTTTGGCTACCTCATGCGCAGAGTTGACTCATTGGAAAAGACTTTGATGCTGGGAGGGATTGGGGGCAGGAGGAGAAGGGGACGACCGAGGATGAGATGGCTGGATGGCATCACTGACTCAATGGACTTGAGTCTGAGTGAACTCCGGGAGTTGGTGGTGGACAGGGAGGCCTGGTGTGCTGCGATTCATGGGGTCGCAAAGAGTCAGACATGACTGAGCGACTCAACTGAACTGAAGCTGTCCGTAAAACCAACCATTTGGTTGGTAGATTTTCTTTTTAATTGTAGTTTCAGCTTATGCACACTCCCCAACCAATTACACATCTGGCCCTAACTAAGACTAATTAAGAACGGACCACAGTTTCTTCAGTATTGAATGATTTATTCTCCTTGCTGTAGTCCTAGCATCCACCAATCTATCCTGCTCCTCCTCTGTTTGTACTTCCTGCTGGGTGTTGCGATTGGAGTGCAGCCTTCTTTCTGACAGAGATGTTACAAGTTGTTGGAGGGAGTGTTTACAAAGAGCCTGGTGCCATCAATGCCCAGACATCCTCCCGGGCAGGGAAGCCACCAGCCCGACCGCCTTGCAAGGTGGTCTGACAGCAAGCATCTTCAAAACACACTGGATTTGCCAAAGGAACTGATGTTTTTCTCATGGTTGGGATTTAAAAGGACATTTTTTTGGGGGGGGCAGCCCCTACACTTCAGGAAACCAAAAGAAAGAAAATGTCCTGGCCACCTGGGAGAAGGGGCACACCCTCCTGCGTGGAGATGGAAAACAGGTCCCTGCTGCCTGTGGGTTCTCAGGAAAGAAGCAGGTCAGGGACTAGATCTCAGGGTGCGTTCTACAAGACAGTGAGCATCTGGGGTTAGAGATGGAGGCAGTGAGCAGGTGGGGCGCAAGCTCGGGGGCGTGTAAGGAGATGGGTTGTAAGGGCTGTTGGGTCTTGTTGTGTTACTTGTGTCTGACTCTTTGTGACCCCATTGAGTGTAGCCCTCCAGGCTCCTCTGCCCGTGGAATTCTCCAGGCAAGGATGTTGAAGTGAGTTGCCATGCCCTCTCTAGGGGGTCTTCATGACCCAGGGACTGAACCTGGGTCTCCTGGATTGCAGGTGGATTCTTTACCACATGAGCCACCAGGGAAATCCCTGGTGGATGTTGCGCCCTTTAAAAGTGCAAACTGGGAGGTGGGTAAGAAGATGGGTTGTAAAGCCTTTTGGATCTTGGATCCTTTAAAAACTGGAGAAAGTGTTAGCTGCTCAGTTGTGTCCGACTCTTTGCAACCCCATGGACTGTAGCCTGCCAGGCTCCTCTGTCCACAGATTTCTCCAGGCAAGGATACTGGAGTGGGTTTCCATTTCCTACTCCAGGAGACCTTCCTGACCCAGGGGTTGAACCTGGTTTCTCTTGCATTGCGGGCAGACTCTTTACCATCTAAACCACCAGGGAGCCCCTGGAGAAGATACAGATCAAGTGCACGTTTGCACAGGCAGTGTTTTCCCCGCATCATCACTGGGCCCAGGATTGCATCTGAGGTTCGTGGCATCAGTGGACCCCAGGCTAAGAACCGGTCGTGTCTACTGGTTCTACGCCCTCTCCGACCACTCCCACCCTCCTCTCAACTAGGTCCTGGTTGGATTGTTCCAAAGTCTGTATCCGATTGTTGTACTCCTAGCTTCACAGCGGAAATTCTTAAGTCTGTGGCTTTTGCAACCCTCTCGTCCAGCTTCTGCCTGTGAGCCTCCCTGGCTCGTATTCTTCTGTGCTTGCGTTTTGTGGCGGTGCCCTTGCAGGCCTCCATGTGTCTGACATTTATGTGCATGTGTGTGTGGATTCTCAATACTAAGGAAAGAGCTTAAGCTGAACACCGCCTGGAACACACTGGCACTCACACATTCAACACTCAGGGCAAGAGCCCAGTCCTCTGAGAACTTTCCCGAGCCTTCCAAATCTGAATTTCCTGTCCCACTTACATGCTCCTGAGCATTCCGCGGACATGGACATGTCTCTCCCCACACGGTATCAGTGTCGCCGCTAGGTGACAAAGGCAGGCAGCGACAGGTCACCATGGTCCCCACTACACAGCAGACTCAGGTCGTTTAGGTTGTTGGGGACAAATTACCATCATTCGGGATCAAGTTCAGTAACTACAGGAGAGAGAAGAGTTCCCAGGGATATGAGCCTTTGTAGAACATCTAATTAAATAAAAGAATGCAGAGAAGATTTGCTTGAGGAACCAAGTAGCTTAGCACTTTAAAAAGAAAAAGGAAAAGAAACCACCTGGCTTCACTGTCTTGAGATAGTTGCTCAGTGGTGGCCTACTGCGGGGGACTCTTTGAGACCCTGGGGCTGTAGCTTTTCAGGCAGGAATACTGGAGAGGGTTGCCATTTCCTTCTCCAGGGGATCTTCCTGACCCAAGGATAGAAGCTGGGTCTCCTGCATTGCAGGCAGATTCTTTACCGTCTGAGCTGTTACATTCTTAGCTTTGCATAAAGTGACAGTAATTGCCTGCTGCTGCTCCCTGCCCCATGGAGGCCAGTGCTGGTCATGGTGATGACTTGGCTTCTGTTAAACTGTGTATGTCCCTGGCTAACATCACCACTGGTGACAGCTCCTTCTGGCTGCTACCTTTTCAAGTTGGACATCATGATTCTGATGGCATCGGTGCTCCAGTATCTAAGTGTGATTTGAAGACTAAAGTGTGACGCACACCTTCTCTAAATGTGTGCACAGGCCGACCTGCCACTTGCTTTTGAGACCTAGGAACTTTGGTCTCCAACTTGTGGTTTAGGCAAAACCAGAAAGGAGAAGAAGCCTGTCTTTTCTCCTTTGTCTCCTCAAAAAGAGAAATGTGTGCCATGAAAAAGAGACAGTGAGTATGTCTAGGCAGGACACACAAAGTGCGGCTTGCCTTCCTGGAGCTGACGGCAGGATCAGGTGCAGGAAGAGGGACTCGGGCTTAAGGGAAGACTGCTTGGTTTCCAAGCAGGATGAAGAGAAACTCCGGAAAGGCCAGACTTGCTGCTGGGAAAATAAGGCTGTTTCACATTTCCAGACGCTGAGGCTGGCAAGATTCCAAAAGTCAGAAATGGCCTCCCGGTCAAGATTAAATCTGGGGTGACTCTCAGAAAACTTCGTTATGCTCTTGGGAAAAGATTTAAGGCAGCCCAGATAGAACCTCTCCTCTAGATGAAAAGGCCTCTAAGAATTGCATGAACTCTCTCCCCAGCAACCTAATACATGTAAGGTGGAAAGATGCCATCTTCAGAAAGAATTATGGATGTAGATTTTAGAAGATGTAAACCTCAAAAAATTCCATGGACAGCTCACAAAGAGATGGTTTGGTGAAAGTGCCACCAGCTTGGACTGAAAGGGCCTGAGATAATTCAAGGTGACAAGAGGCCTCTCATCTTCCAGCTTTCAACAGGGAGGAGGCCCACTGAGAAAGCTACCCAGCCGCAAACACAGCTACATTTCTTTAGAGAGAGGAAGGCCCTTTCAGAAGATGGAGTCTTCATTCTAGAGAATCATGGGTTCAGGGGTCCTGCCATGGAAACAGAAGAGGTTCAGAACATTTAGTAAATTAACTTCTCTCTCTAAGCTAAGCTAAGTCACTTCAGTCTTGTCTGACTCTGTGCGACCCCATAGACGGCAGCCCACAAGGCTCCCCTGTCCCTGGGATTCTCCAGGCAAGAACACTGGAGGGGGTTGCCATTTCTTTCTCCAATGCATGAAAGTGAAAAGTGAAAGTGAAGTAGCTCAGTTGTATCCGACTCTTAGCGACCCCATGGACTGCAGCCTACCAGGCTCCTCCATCCATGGGATTTTCCAGGCAAGAGTCCTGGAGTGGGGTGCCATTGCCTTATGTATATAAATAGATAGATACAGATATGCATACATAAATGTACATACAAACACATATCAAAAAAGTATAGGAGGGTGAGCTGTAAATACTTTTATGCATAAAACATGTCCTACAGTAAGAAACAATTCTGTGGCAGATATAAAATGAAATACAAGTTCAAAGCAAAAAAGCTATGTAAAATTTCCCACTATTAACTAAGTAATTATTCATATCAAATTGATTTTCTTCTTAAATTACATTCAGTGTGTATGAATGGGGCTTCCCTGATAGCTCAGTTGGTTAAGAATCCACCTGCAATGCAGGAGACTCTGCTTTGATTCCTGGGTTGGGAAGGTCCACTGGAGAAGGGATAGGCTAACATGCTGTACACTTCATTTTTTAATGTAAGGATTTACAATGATGCACCGAGTTTGTATTAGTGTGTTACTGTATTGCAACTACTTAACTTCGGCCAATAAATCTTACAGGCCATTTGTAAAGTATGTGAGTTACAGGCCAGTTGTAAAGTATGCGAGATGAAGGGCTACTGAGCTTTCAGAATTACTTTGAGGAGTCAGTGAACAAGAAAGTTGGAAGACCACTGCTCTCAATTTCAGCCCAGGTTAATACTGTGCAGGTCAAAGGTATTGAAAATTCCTGCAAAAATGTAAAGTTTGATGAGATAATAAATAGTCAAGTCTCAGAAAGGCAAAAGGCAGAGGACAAGAGGAAAGATATACCCATTTAATGAAGAGTTCCAAAGAATAGCAAGGAGAGATGAGAAAGCATTCCTCAGTGATTAATGCAAAGAAACAGAGGAAAACAATAGAATCAGAAAGACTAGAGATCTCTTCAAGAAAATTAGAGATACCAAGGGAACATTTCATGCAAAGATGGGCTTGATAAAGGACAGCAATGATATGGACCTAACAGAAGGAGAAGATATTAAGAAGAAGTGGCAAGGATACACAGAAGAACTGTACAAAGAAGATCTTCATGACCCAGATACTCACAAGGGTGTGATCACTCACCTAGAGCCAGACATCCTGGAATGTGAAGTCAAGTGGGCCTTAGGAAGCATCACTATGAACAAAGCTAGTGGAGGTGATGGAATTCCAGTTGAGCTGTTTCAAATCCTAAAAGATGATTCTGTAAAAGTGCTGCCCTCAATATGCCAGCAAATTTGGAAAACTCAGCAGTGGCCACAAGACTGGAAAAGGTCAGTTTTCACTCCAATCCCAAAAAAAGGCAATGCCAAAGAATGTTCAAACTACTGCACAATTGTACTCATCTCACACACTAGCAAATTAATGCTCAAAATTCTCCAAATGAGGCTTCAACAGTACTTGAACTTCTCCCATGATGACAATGTGAACTTGCAGATATTCAAGCTGGATTTAGAAAAGGCAGAGGAACCAGAGATCAAATTGTCAACATCCATTGGATCATAAAAAAGCAAAAGAGTCCCAGAAAAACTCCCAATTCTGCTTTGTTGACTATACCAAAGCCTTTGACTGTGTGGATCACAACAAACTGTGGAAAAGTCTTAAAGAGATGGGAATACCAACCACCAGACATGCCTTCTGAGAAATCTGTATGCAGGTCAAGAAGCAACAGTTAGAACTGGACATGGAACAACAGACTGGTTCCAAATGAGGAAAGGAGTACGTCAAGGATGTATATTGTCACCCTGCTTATTTAACTTATATGCAGAGCACATCATGAGAAATGCTGGTCTGGATGAAGCACAGGCTGGAATCAAGATTGCCAGGAGAAATATCAGTAACCTCAAATATGCAGATGACACCACCCATATGGCAGAAAGCAAAGAAGAACTAAAGAGCTTCTTGATGAAAGTGAAAGAGGAGAGTGAAAAATTTGGCTTAAAACTCGACATTCAGAAAACTAAGATAAAGGCATCTGGTCCCATCACTTCATGGGAAATAGGTGGGGAAACAATGGAAACAGTGAGAGACTTTATTTTTGGGGGGCTCCAAAATCACTGCAGATGGTTACTGCAGCCATGAAATTAGAAGACACTTGCTCCTTGGAAGGAAATTTATGACCAACCTAGATAGCATATTAAAAAGCAGAGACATTACTTTGCCAACAAATGTCTATGATTTGTCCAGTAGTCTTGTATGGATGTGACAGTTGGACTATAAAGAAAGCTGAGTGAGAATTGATGCTTTTGAACTGTGTTGTTGAAGACTCTTGAGAGTCCCTTGGACTGCAAGGAGATCCAACCAGTCCATCCTAAAAGAAGTCAGTCCTGAATATTCATTGGAGAGACTGATGCTGAAGCTGAAACTCCAATACTTTGGTCCCCTGGTGCAAAGAACTGACTCATTTGAAAAGACCCTGATCCTGGGAATGATTGAAGGCAGGAGGAGAAGGGAACCACAGAGGATGAGATGGTTGGATGGCATCACCAACGCGATGGACATGAGTTTGAGTAAACACCGGGAGTTGCAATGGACAGGGAGGCCTGGCGTGCTGCAGTCCATGGGGTCGCAAAGAGTCAGACATGACTGAGTGACTGAACTGAACTCTCAAAAATGTGTGAAAATCGGATGAAAGTGCTAACTAGGACAGTTATTTCTTCTGAATATTAGCAGAAGCCTAGCAGTACTTGAGGTTAAGTATTGACATCTGAGTCTGTCTGGATCTTTGATTCAGGTGCTTAACCTCCTGGGGCTACTTAATTTTCAAAAGTAGACGTGAATTCTTTCTATAGACTCAGAGCAGTGTTCAGCTGATTGGGTTGGAGCACAGCCTCACACTTGCTGCTATCCACTGCTTTATAAATAAGACTGCTAGAGAGAAGTGTTGTTTCAGGAGGGCTCTGCTGTTAAGACCAGACTGTGGATTAAGTGAGACCCTAGCAGCAGAGTACCTGGATCTGATGGCCAGCCTTCCTGCAGATGTATCTTTAAGCTGGCCTTTGCTGTGATTGCAGGGCCTCCACAGAGGCCAGCCCATAGGGAATGGTGAAGACCTGGCTCCCTTCATTCTGTAAACTCCCAGGGGAGGGGTGTCCCGCCATTTGTGCTTTTATTTCTAACTCTTGTAATTAACCATGCTTCTCACTCTATTTCGACTGCTAGAAAATTGATAACTCAGCTTTTGCAGGCCTCCAGCAAACCGATAAGGCATATTCTGAATCTTAATCCCAGTCCTGGCTTATGTCATTTTTCTTATTCAGACTTCTTACTTATTTGACTTGAGCCTAAGTTCATCTGTACTGCCTGTAGCTCCACTGCTGTTGTTTAGTGACCAAGCTGTGCCTAACTCTTTTTGCAACCCCATGGACTGTAGCCTGCCAGGTTTCTCTGTCCATGGGATTTTCCAGGCAAGAATACTGGAGTGGGTTGCCGTTTCCTTCTGCAGGAGATATTCCCAAGCGAGGGGCTGAACTTGGGTCTCTGGCATTGCATGCAGATTCTTTGCTATCTGAGCCAGGGAAGCCTGAAGTCACCTTGAATTATATTTACACATGGAGCAGTATAAAGAAAGAAATAATGTATTGATAGTTAGGTTGTTTGTTGTTTAGTTGCAAAGTCATGTCTGACTCTTTTCTACCACATGGATTGCAGCATGCCAAGCTTCCCTCCTTCACCATCTCCTGGAGTTTGCTCAAACTCATGTCCATTGAGTTGGAGATGCCATCAACCATCTCATCCTCTGTTGCTCCTTTTTCCTCTTACCTTCAATCTTTCCCAGCATCAGGGTCTTTCCAATGAGTTGGCTCTTTGCATCAGTTGGTCAAAGTATTGGAGCTACAGCATCAGTCCTTCCAATGCATATTCAGGGTTGATTTCCTTTAGGACTGACTGGTTTGAGCTCCTTTCTGTCCAAGAGACTCTTCAGAGTCTTTTCCAGCACCACACTTAGAAAGTATCTATTCTTTGGCACTCTGCCTTTTCTATGGTCCAACTCTCACATCCATACATGACTACTGGACAAACCATAGCTTTAACTATACAGACCTTTGTTAGCAAAGTGTGATGTCTTGTCTTTTTAAGATGCTCTCTAGGTTTGTCATAGCTTTTCTTCCAAGCAGCAAGCGTCTTTTAATTTCATGGCTGCAGTCACTATCCACTGTGATTTTGGAGCTCAAGAAAAAAAAGTCTGTTACTGTTTCCATTTTCCCCCATCTATTTGCCATGACTGGATCCCATGATCTTAGCTTTTTGAACATTGGTTTTAAGCCATCTTTTTCACTCTCCTCTTTCAACTTCATCAAGAGACTCTTTAGTTCCTCTTTGCTTTCTGCCATTAGGGTGGTATCATCTGCATGTCCAACGTTGTTGATATTTCTCCTGGCAATCTTGAGGTGTGGTAGATGAATGCAATGGCAGTGGGAATGAGAAAAGAGATTCCATGTGGCCAGTATAGCTTCAGTGGGTCTAGTTTGATGTTGCCTTGAAGCAGAGTGTTTTGTAATCTGATGTCCCCTTAGTGCCTCCTCCTTGTGTGATCGATATTTATTTCATCAAAGTAATCTGAGCCCTTTTTCCTTCTCAATGGCTCAGAGACACTTCATGCCTGCTCATTATACACGAATCCTGAATAATGGTTGGAGTTGTCCAAATATAACTACTTTAAGAATTTTGCTAGTTTAATCATGCTGTTTTCTAGGACAAAATTCATACTCAGTATCATGCTTTATCCACACCAAGTAACTTACTTGTTTGAGTCTGGTTCCTAAAACAAGTAAAAGGATCATTACCAAATTATTTCCATCTTCTCAAGCTCCTCTTAATTACTGAAAGCAAAGCAGCATTTGCTTTGCCATTAGAGAAATCATTGCAGATAAATACACTTCTGGATTGTTGGGTTTACATTTTTCAGTTGAAGCTTTTTAGGCATAGGACTGTTTTCACCATAGTGAGCCAAACACTTCTAGCCAAACAAGATAAAGAAAAAAGTCAATTTTTTTTTTTTTGCCAAAGCAAAACAAAGCATCCATTACATCATTCACATATCACTTACTAAGAACAATAAAACAAAGCAAGTTGCAATACTGTGATTCACATCTGCATAAAGGAGTGAAGGTATTATTCCTGGGAATGAGTAGTTTAAACAGAACTGCTATGATATCATGTAGATGGGTTGCAACCCCCCTTTCTCATTTTTTTTTTCACTTATTTTATCCACCACAAGAGCCCACAGCCTCAGCCCATGCATCTCCCTCATGACATGTGGCTTTGCTTTCTGGAGGCTGCTCGTTAATCTCTAGTCATGTCTGACCAACAGCCTCCTTGATCAAATCTCTTTTGAGGCAGGAAGAAAACTCGCAAGTATGAGTGGACCACTGTGTCCAAGAGACTGGATGCACACGTCCTCTATGTTTGTTCTTCACAAAAACTCAAAGAGTAGTTATTCTTTGGTCCTCGGGGGACAAAACAGAATTTGACACAGATTGTGAAACTCTTTGTCAATTTGAGATGTCTTCTCTCTGATGCCAAAGCCACTAATTCATTAGTTCATTTACTTCTGTCATTGCATAAATATTTACTGAGGTTTCACTAGGTGGACTCAGCTTAGTAGGAGAAACAGAAACAAAAACTCATCGTTATCAATGATAGGGGGTTACAGGAGGGGAACTCATGTACTTCAAACTTAAATTAGCCTCTGGAGACCAGAGTGGGTGGTGGAAGGCAAAGAATCTTTGGAGGAGGTAACACTTCATTACAGTGATGAAGGATGAGTTGTAGATTTCCAGATGGAGGTGTGGAGGAGGGTGTTTGAATGAGGGTAGGCATCCCATACTCATGTGTCTCCTTGTAATAGATGGCATGGCGTGCACAGAATATTGAGATGTAAACAGAGGAGTCAGGCACTAGATACTGGACCTTGAGAAAGATGCCAAGTACTGTGACTGATGCACGCACACCCATGATTGTATCCCCATTATCACCTAGTGTGATACCCTAGAGGCAGTAATAGTCCTCCGTGTCAGTGTGAGAGAGGGTAGTGACCGCTTCAGCTGGGGCTGTGGGAAGAACCTTGCAGAGGAGTGACACGTGAGCTGGCCCTGGAGAGATGCAGGGGACTCGCCATCAGAACGCAGAGGAGGGCAGTCTAGAGAAGGGGACAGAATGAAAAGTATGTGGCATGTGCTGGGGAAACGGCCGGCAGTTGTGTGACTACAGTCACACGGTCCTGAGGTTGCATGCAGTTTTAAAGCAGACTTTGCTGTTTAAAACCATCTCAGGATTTTGAGAGGATCCTGCTGAAATGATAACCATTTCTGATCCCCAGATGGGCACGGAGACTGATGAGGGGTCTTTGGGTGTCATGAGGGGTCTCTGGTGTGCTTTCGATAATACGGTGGGGGCACGTATCCACTGAGCTCCAGTTAGAGCCCAGCCTGCTAGGTTCTGAACTAAGCAAAGAAATGTGTTCCTATGACTGTTAGCGTGGTGAGTGTAAAGGGAAAGACAGGATGAGCTAAATGGAATAGGACTGAAAAGCAGTGAATAACATCAAATTTTTTAAACAGGGCAACTCTTCTGCAAGTAAGCAGCACTTTAAAATGAAATCTGAAGCCATTGTTTTAAATGTAACCACTTAATCTACTTCAGATATTTCAAATGTGGAGCCTGCAGCTACCACGTCAGCAAGGAGTTTGTATTCTTTGGTAAAGATGAACTTCAGATCTTGCTTCTTATCCCAGTTTCTGTGTGTGTGTGTGCAATGACGTGTGTGTGTGCAATGACGTGTGTGTGTGCAATGACATGTGTACCCAGCAGACCTTTGTCTTAGATTCAAGCTTTTTCATGGAGAGGCAAAATGGCCAGGCTCCAGAAATCAGTTCTTTTTGGTTAAGTGGTGACCATCCAAGCCATCTACTATACCATGAAATGTGAGATCAGTAAAGCTAATCCGTGGGAGAATCTGGTAGAGCTGCCTTCACAGATGGTCCTTGTGCCCAGGTGGAGGGCAGCCCACGTGCCCTGGTTCCCCGCAGATGCTTTCACCAGAGGCATCCTCTGAAATCACGAGGAATAAAAGGCACAATGAAAGTTCTCTTTGCAGAAGATTGCAAAAACAGAAATAATATCCAATGAACAAAATTCAGTGAGTCTACACCAAGCCAAATGAAATAACTAGGACCCTCTGAACCTGCCTGAACTCCTGCTCTCCCTCACCGTCCATGCACAAAGCCACAAGTCTTCATCCATCACTACAGAGTGTGAGGGCTGAGCAGACCCGGAGGGGTAGATGACATGGAAGTCATCTCTGAACCACAGCTGGAACCACGGACTAACACTTTCCTCCCCAAGTCTGTTAATTTTTTAGAATGGTCTGTCATAAAGATCTATCAAATAAATCTCAATGACCTTGAGACTTATCTTTATCAAAAATACTAAAGTTACCCAAAATACCCACCCTGAAAAATTCGTGATTCAGGGCTCCTTTTTGTAACATTTCTGTATTAATGCTCTGCATAATGATTAACATTCTGTATAAAGATTAGGTATTAAGATTTACTAGGTTACTGGGAAAAAATACTTGCATATTTTTGCAGACTTGTATGACCTTGCAGTTGCTTTCAGTATAGTTAGAGACTCCCAAGCTGGGGCACTTGTGTCAAACTCCTCAGTGATTTATAACGTTAACATTTCCTACGTGCCTCACAGCGAACCAGGCACTGGTGTGTGTGTGGTGTGTACATAGCCTGAGTCTCAGTAATTCCATGTCAGCTCAGTAATTGAAATATACTTATCCTATCTTTTTCAGTGAGTGCTGCTACAGATGTCTGTGTTCTGTGATGCTTTAGAATCAGGAGCTATTAGCACATGTGGCTTTTTTTTTTACTTGAAAATGACAATACAGGGGGTGAAAAGCTCATAAAAAAACAAGTACATATAGATGCAATAGAATGTATAACAGGGCAATAAGAGAATGATGAACACAGGATTTTTCAGGATTATTTCAGCTGGGTAAAGGTACAGGGAATAGTGGTGGGAAATCAACAGTGGTGGTGGGATAAATAAATAGTGGAGGGAAATAAACAGCAAGATGAAGGCTTTCTACCAGTGCCCTAACTTTTAGTCGTGGAATTAGAAATGATTGATATAATATTAAAAATAACAAATAAATTACATAATATATGAATACGTACATCCATACACAAAAGTGAACCACACATAGACTAAGATGAGAGTGTGTTATCAGTCAAGGTCTCCAGTTGAGTTCTGTCCACTGAAGGCCCAGAAGAAAAAATAACAGGAAAGTGGGAGATCAACAGTGGTGGTGGGATAAATAAATAGTGGAGGGAAATAAACAGCAAGATGAAGGCTTTCTACCAGTGCCCTAACTTTTAGTCGTGGAATTAGAAATGATTGATATAATATTAAAAATAACAAATAAATTACATAATATATGAATACGTACATCCATACACAAAAGTGAACCACACATAGACTAAGATGAGAGTGTGTTATCAGTCAAGGTCTCCAGTTGAGTTCTGTCCACTGAAGGCCCAGAAGAAAAAATAACAGGAAAAGGGCATCATTCTGAGAACTTTGGAGGCTTTGCAATTTCCCCTCAAAAGCAAATAAAGCTGAGACTAAGACAATGAATAATTATGATATGGACAACCAGAAAGGTAATCCAGTTTTTGGATTATTGGTGTCCCTAAAAAGAGAGTCAACATGACTTTTCAAATACAACACCAAAGGCAGGAACCGTGAAAGAAAGAATTGCTAAACTGGACTTCATTAAAATTAAAAACGTCTATTCCGCAAAAGACAACGTAAAGAGAATGAGAAGACAACCACAGAATAAGAGAAAAAGTTTCAAAAAACACCTTCAATAAAGGACTATTATTCAGAATATACAAAGAGCACTTAAAACTCAACAATAATAAAATGAATAACCAGATTTGAAAAGGGGGGACAATAATCTGTACAGATACATCACTAAAGAAGGTGTATAGGGGTCAGATAAGCACATAAAAAGATGTTCCACAACATATGTCATCAGTTCAGTTCAGTTCAGTCACTCAGTTGTGTCTGACTCTTTGCATCCCCATGAATCACGGCACACCAGGCCTCCCTGTCCATCACCAGCTCCCGGAGTTCACTCAAACTCATGTCCATCGAGTTGGTGATGCCATCCAGCCATCTCATCCTTGGTCATCCCTTTCTCCCCCTGCCCCCAATCCCTCCCAGCATCAGAGTCTTTTCCAATGAGTCAACTCTTTGCATGAGGTGGCCAAAGTACTGGAGCTTCAGCTTTAGCAGATCTGTACAGATACATCACCAAAGAAGATGTATAGGGGTCAAATAAGCACATAAAAAGATGTTCCACAGCATATGTCATCAGTTCAGTTCAGTTCAGTCACTCAGTTGTGTCTGACTCTTTGCAACCCCATGAATCACGGCACACCAGGCCTCCCTGTCCATCACCATCTCCCAGAGTTCACTCAAACTCATGTCCATCGAGTTGGTGATGCCATCCAGCCATCTCATCCTTGGTCATCCCTTTCTCCTCCTGCCCCCAATCCCTCCCAGCATCAGAGTCTTTTCCAATGAGTCAACTCTTTGCATGAGGTGGCCAAAGTACTGGAGCTTCAGCTTTAGCATCATTCCTTCCAAAGAACACCCAGGGCTGATCTCCTTGAGAATGGACTGGTTGGATCTCCTTGCAATCCAAGGGACTCTCAAGAGTCCTCCAACACCACAGTTCAAAAGCATCAATTCTTCGGCACTCAGCTTTCTTCACAGTCCAACTCTCACATCCATACATGACCACAGGAAAAACCATAGCCTTGACTAGATGGACCTTTGTTATCAGAGAAATGCAAAGTGAAAGAATTAGATCCTGCTACACACCTTTTATAATGACCAAACCCAAAACATTGGCAACACTAAGTGCTGGTGAGGACATGGAGCGGTAGCTGAATGGATAAACTGTGGTC
The DNA here is from genome assembly GCA_006408695.1 of Aepyceros melampus. Taxonomy (NCBI): domain Eukaryota; kingdom Metazoa; phylum Chordata; class Mammalia; order Artiodactyla; family Bovidae; genus Aepyceros; species Aepyceros melampus. The sequence goes on from SJXQ01004727.1 coordinate 245,927, forward strand.
CATCCAGACAATGCAATGTTATTTAGTACTAATACAAATGAGCTATCAAGCCACGAAAAGCACCTTAAATGCTTATTACTAAGTGAAAGAAGCCAATTTGAAAAGACAGCATACTATATGGTTCCAACTCTATGACGTGCTGTAAAAGGCAAACCTATGGAGACAGGATAAAGTTCAGTGGTTGTCAGCAGTTGCACATCAAGGGGGAAGAATGACTAGACAGAGTGCAGAGGATTTTAGGGCAGTGAAACTGTCCTGGATGGTGCTGTGCTGGTGGATACATGGCATTATCCATTTGTCCAAACCTGTAGAGTGTACCCAAGAGCGAACCCCGGCGTAAACTATGGACTTCGGGCGATTATGGTGTGTCAGTTTAGAGTCATCAGTTGTGACAAGTGGGTCATTTGGTGGGGGAGGTTGATTGATAATGGGAGAAGCTGTGTTGGAGGGAACATGGGATGCATGGGTACTCTCTGTAGGTCCAGTGTTTTTTTGTGAAACTAAAACTCCTATAAAAGTAAAGCTTGTCAATTAAAAGAGAGGGAAAGCCAAGACAAAGAGAATCTTGGTAATAAAGACATAATCGAAGATGGCACACCAACGAGTGTTGCCTTATGGGAGTAGAAAACACATAGTTATCTGCAGAATTAAATGGAAACATCAAAGAATAATAGACAGGGATCTATTTGCACTGCTTTTTACATAGTTCTGAGAGAGTTGGCAGGACAAGGCTCCAGCACAGCTGAACCCTCTTTCTGTCTCTGCCACCGGCTTGCTGGGCACCCCTGTGCAAGCTGGTATGTCAAGGATGAAACCAGATGTTCTGCAACCACTTTGTTTTTTTTTCTTTGGTCTTTATTTTTTTAATTGAAGTATATTTGATTTCCAATGTTGTGTTAGTTTCTAGCACACAGCAAAGTGATTCAGTTATACATATGTGTGTGTGTGTGTGTATATATATATATATATAATTTTTTTTTTCAGATTCTTTTCCACCACGGGTTCCATTACTCTTTGAATTCTAGAACTTTTATTTAAAACTTCTTCCATTAGAGAAGGCATTGGTGAATAAATAAGTAAGCCCAAGGATGCAGCTGAATTGTGTTTTAGACAGCCAAGGAGAGAAACTCTGCTGTGAAATATGGACTAAATAAAAATGCTTTAAAAGCTGCAGTGTCATTACAGGCACAAAATCAATATTGAAATTACCCATTTATCCCTAATATAGTAACTCACACATCTTGGTTTTCTTCTAGGAAGAAAGAAAAAGAGACATAGCCATGATCTTTCACTGAAATCGGTTATTCCCCACAATTAAAAGCTATCAAAAATAACTCCTGTAAGTTTTTTTTCCCTTCTTTTAAAGAAAAATGAAAGAAATGTTTACAAATATCCTTGCATATATTTTCAGGTGAATTGCAGTCCTAAAACAGTAATAAATGTGATCAATTCAATCATTTAAATGCAAGCCAACAAAACTGTAAGATTTGTGCTTAGTGAGGTTGAGTCAGAGGGTTTTCAAATTTCGGGTGGTATTTGAGGGCCGTTTGCCATTCTACTCTAGTTGATGAAGCTTTCTTCTTAGCTCAAGCCTTTGACCTCATTGTCTAGAACCTGGCCCTGCCTTGAGTCTGCTTATTGGGTCCTGCTAACTAGTCCAAGTTTGTCTCTGCTTTCATTTTTCTCATTTTTTGGCCAACTTGACACCCATGGGCTATAAAGCCCATGATTCTGTTTACTATGTTTTCCTAATTTCATATATGAGACTCTTGTAAAAATTTTTGAGGGCAGTGATCATATCTTCTACTGTCTTTCATAAGAAAGAAATATCTGTAATATCTGTTGTTTGCAGATATGACATTTGTAGTTGTGATCCCTGCGTGGGACTATAACATCCATAGGACACAAAACATGTCTGTTGTTGTATTCAGTTGCTGAGTCATGTCTGGCTCTTTGCAACCCTATGGACTCTAATCTTCCAGGCTCCTCTGTTCACGGGATTCTCCAGGCAAGGATACTGGAGTGGATTGCCATTTCTTCCTCCAGAGGATCCTCTTGACCCAGGGACTGACCGCATGTATCCCACGTCTCCTGAACAGACAGGCGGATTCTTTACCACTGAGCCATCTGGGAAGGGAAGCCCCATGACACATGAAACATAGTCATATGTGATTTTTCTAAGATTGAAATTTAAGTTGAAAGCACTGCATTTCATTGATCTTCAGTATGAAATCTCAGACTCATGAAGGAGCCAGGTCAAACATCTATCATCTCAATGTTTCTCTGTTTATTTTTATTTTTTAACTTATTTATTTGGCTACATTGGATCTTAGCTGCAGCCCATGGGATTCTCTCTAGTTGTGGTGTGAGGCCTTAGTTGCCACGTGGCAGGTGGGATCTTAGTTCCCTGACCAGGGATTGAACCTATGTCCCCTGTATTGGAAGGTGGATTTTTAACCACTGGACTGCTAGAGAAGTCCCTCTATTTCTTTACTGCATCTGATAACGCAAGAAAGAATTTTTTCTTTGTGAGAAATGGCACTGAACAATAAGGTGTTCAGTAAAAAAAGGACTGCTCCACAACAATCTGTAGTAGGATTCATATCCTTTTTGGATGTCCAGGGTCCCGTGTATAATACTGGTTGATGACATTCTATTCTCTTGACTTCAACTTATAAAAGACCTCCTAGGTAACTTTTATATTCAGATAACTGATGTCTTCTCCCACCCAGAATCATCCTTTATCTGGACAGTCTTAAGAATTACTGAGGTCCCTGAAAACTTTAAGTTTTTCATTTTATTTCTATCATTCTATGTGTGTGTTTTGTGTGTGTAGTGAAGAATTGCTAACACTTTTAAATCTCAGAATTCCTTTTGTACATATGATCGTATTTTCCACAGAAATGATATTTCTGTTTAAAACAAAATTTTTAAATATTTATCTTAAATGTATTTAATAATAAATGATAGGCTCATTATATATTGCATAATTAATACATGTTCATAAATATATTTTCCAAAGTAACACGTCTTTAGTGAGAAGACTGGCATTGTTTTACATTTTCACAAATCTCCCTAAGGTCTGGTATAATAGAAGCCAGATGAATTCCTCTATTGCTTCTGCATGCAATCTTTTACATGTTAAGGCTGAAGGATATGAAAAAAAAATGAATCTCACATAGATATATGGTTGGAAAATGGAAGGGTATTTTAATAGCCATTTCAAATAATTATGGACACCGAAACTCAGCAATTGGTAGTTGCTTAAATGTTAGTTGCAATCTGGAATCCAAAACCACAATAAGCTTTTTATCCTTTGTTGCGTTAAAGCCTATTGGTTGTTATTGCACTTTGAGTGGGCCTTTTACCCATGCATTATATAACTTTGTGCACTGGCCACTGAGAAAATAAATATTGCTATGCTGAGTTATGGGTCTTACAAATACTGACACATTCCACCAGACAAATTTTTTAAACTTTTATTTTGTATTAGGGTATACCGGTTGACAAGCAATGTTGTGATAGTTTCAGGTGGACAGCAAAGGGATTCAGCCATACATAAATATGTATGCATTCTTCCCCAAACTCCCCTCCCATCCGGGCTGCCACATAATATTAAGCAGAGTTCCTTGTGCTATACAGTAGGTCCTTGTTGGTTATTCATTTTAAATGTCACAGTGTGTACACATCCACCCCAAACTCTAACTATCCCTTCCTTCCTTCTCCCCTCCAGCAACCATAAGTCACACTCGAAGCCTGTGAATCTGTTTCTGTTCACAAGACAGTTTCAAAAGCACATTTGAACAAAAAAGCACATTTGTTAAAGTCATCCCCTACCCTATGGGTACATTCTTTTAAGTTTCATAAAGCTGTCACAGCTAGTCAAAGCTGTGGTTTATCCGGTAGTCATGTATGGATGTGAGAGTTGGACTACAAAGAAAGCTGAGCACTGAAGAATTGATGCTTTTGGACTGTGGTGTTGGAGAAGACTCTTGAGAGTCCCTTGGACTGCAAGGAGATCCAACCAGTCCATTCTAAAGGAGATCAGTCCTGAGTGTTCATTGCAAGGACTGATGCTGATGCTGAAACTCCAGTACTTTGTCCACCTAATGTGAAGAGCTGACTCATTTGAAAAGACCCTGATGCTGGGAGAGGATGGGATGGTTGGATGGTATCACTTACTCAATGGACATGGGTTTGAGTAAACTCTGGGAGTTGGTGATGGACAGGGAGGCCTGGTGTGCTGCAGTCCATGGGGTCGCAAAGAGTCGGACACGACACTGAACTAACTGATGCATCTGTTTGCATGCTACGCTCTCAATCCATCCTGCCTCTCCTTTCCCCTGCTGTGTCCACAAGTCTCGTCTCCCTGTCTGAGTCTCCACTGCTGCTCTGCAGATAGGTTCATTAGTACTGTTTTTCTAGATTCCCTATATGTATTAATATATATTTTGCTTTCCCTTTCTGACTTAATTCACTCTGTATAATAGGCTCTGGACTCATCCATCTTATTAGAACTGACTCAAATGCATTCCTTTTTATGGCTGAATAATATTCCGTTGTGTATATGTACTGCAACTTCCTTATCCATTCATCTATCAGTGGACATCTAGGTTGCTTCCATGTCCTAGCTATTGGAAATAGTGCTACGAGGAGCATTGGGTCACGTGTGTCTTTTTCAATTATGGTTTTCTCAGGACATATGCCCAGTAGTGGGATAGTTGGGTCATATGGCAGTTTCATTCCTAGTTTTTAAAGGAATTTCATACTGTTCTTCGTAGTGTCTGCATCAATTTGCATTCCCACCAACAGTGCAAGAGGGTTCCCTTTTCTCTACACCCTCTCAAGCGTTTATTGTTTGTAGGTTTTTGATGATGGCCCTTCTGACCAGTGTGAGGTGATTTTGATTTGCATTTCTCTAATGCTGGGAGGGATTGGGGGCAGGAGGAGAAGGGGACGACTGAGGATGAGATGGCTGGATGGCATCACTGACTCGATGGACATGAGTTTGAGTGAATTCTGGGAGTTGGTGATGGACAGGGAGGCCTGGCGTACTGCGATTCACAGGGTCGCAGAGTTGGACACGACTGAGCGACTGAACTGAACTGAACTGAATGATGAGTGATGCTAAGCATCTTTTCATGTGTTTATTAGTCATCTACAGGTCTTCTTTGGAAAAATGTCTTTTTATGTCTTCTGCTCACTTTTTGATTGGGTTCATTTTTCTGGTGTTGAGCTGAATGAGCTACTTGTATATTTTGGAGATTAATCCTTTGTCAGTTGTTTCATTGGCTGTTATTTTCTCCTATCCTGAGGGTTGTCTTTTCACTTTGTTTATAGTTTCCTTCATTGTGCAAAAGCTTTTAAGTTTGATTAAGTCCTGTTTGTTTATTTTTATTTCCATTACTCTAGGAGGTGTGTCATAGAGGATCTTGCTGTGATTTATGTTGAAGAGTGTTCTGCATATGTTTTCCTCTAAAAGTTTTATAGTTTCTGGTCTTACATTTAGGTCTTTAATCCATTTTGAGTTTATTGTGTATTCTCATAGGAAGTGTTCTAACTTCATTCTTTTATATGTAGCTGTCCACTTTTCCTAACACCACTTATTAAAGACACTATCTTTTCTCCATTGTATATTCTTGCCTCCTTTGTCAAAGATAAGGTGCCCATACATGTATGGGTTTATCTCTGCGCTTTCTATCTTGTTCCATTGGCCTATATTTCTGTTTTTTGTGCCAGTACCATACTGTCTTGATGATTGTATATTTGTAGTATAGTCTGAAGTCAGGCAGGTTGATTAACATCAACTCATGATTAAAATGTTTTTCTTAGAAAAGTATAATTGATCATAATTTGCTAAAACTTGAAAACAGAGACCAACCTCTAGGATAAAACCACAAAAGTTCTAGAAAAATGCCCTCTCTAAAAGTTTTCATGTCCAGACAGTTTTATAACTAAATTTTGTTCAAGAGTTTTTAGATCAATTATTTTTATGAAGTGTAAACTTTCAGAACAAAACTGAAGCTAGAAATCGCCTCCTTTATCTTATTTATAGAAAATCTTTATTGTTTCTTCTGATAAAGAAAGATATAAACAGTCTTAAAATAGTCAAACCAGCAGACAGTTGCAAAAGAAGACGCCATTATCCCCCATGTGTTAGTTTGCGTGGGCTGCCAGCAAGTTGTGGTCTTAAATCACAGAAACATATTGCTTCACAGTCCCGGAGGCCAGAAGTCTGAGATCAAGGCATCCTGTGGGTTGGCCCCCTTCTGAGGCTATGAGGATGAATCTATTCATGCCTTTTCACCTTAGTTTTTAGTGGTTGGCCTGCAATATTTGTCACTTCTTGTCTTCTAGAAGCTTTGGTCCTTCCTTGCCTTTGTCTTTGAATGGTATTCTCTCTCAATGTTTGCCCGTGTCCATGTTTCCCTTTTATGAAGACACCTGTCATGTTGGATGGGGCCAACACTACTCCAGTACAGCTTCATCTTAACCAATATGATGACCCTATTTCTCAACAAGGTTGTATTCTGAGGTCCTGAGACCCAGGACTGCAGCATATGAATTTTTCTGGGGCAATTCAACCCTCAGATATCCAGAAATTCATTTTTTTATTAACATTGTATAACATAATGTATGTGAGCACTTTGCTAAAAGAACCTTCTGAGATTTTTTCTTCTGTTACTGTGTGAATAAACAGTCTTTACATGAGTTGTTACACTGCTTCTAAGGCAGAGGCTGCTGGTTACCGAGTACTTTTCTTCTTCTTCCAGCTTATGAACAGAACCCTCTTTTTACTGAGGGGCAAAAATACACTTGGCTATGTTTTCCATCTTTAATTTATGTGTGAGTCCTGGTGGCTCAGATAAGCATCTGCCTACAATGTGGGAGACCCAGGGATCGAAGCTGGAGGAAGATCCAAATCGAACCTTCAGGAAGATCCCCCGGAGAAGGGAATGGCAACCCACTTCAGTATCCTTGCCTGGAGAATCCCATGGACACATGAGCCTGGTGGGCTGTAGTCCATGAGGTTGCAAAGAGTCAGACACGACTGAGTGACTAAGCATAGCACAGTGGCATTTTAGGGGCTTCCCTGGTAGCTCAGCTGATTAAAGAATCTTCCTGCAATGCAGGAGGCCTGGTTCGATTTGTGGGTTGGGAAGATCCCCTGGAGAAAAGATAGGCTACTCAGTCCAGTATTCTTGCCTGGAGAATTCCATGGACAGAGGAGCCTGGTGGGCTCCAGTCCATGGGGTTGCAGAGTCAGACACGACTGAGCGACTCAGCGCAGCACAGCACAGTGGCATTTTAACTCTATTTACCCCAAACATTTTGGCTTATTCTCTGTTTAATTAATGTTGGCAACAACTTCTTGCACAGTTTCCTCATTTGTGATTTAATCTTTTCTCTGGTGTTAGTGTGTTTTGGTGCCATTTAGGATAAGATATGATGTTGGTGTTTAAAGTCATAAAATAAAGACTTAACCATGATAGGAGTTTATCTGTCTCCCAAAAGACGTCTGGAAGTAGTCAGGACAGGACCGAGACTGGCTTCGTGAAGCCTTTGGAGCTCCAGGATGCCGTCACTCTGGCCTCCTGTGGTCGAAGTGGCTGCAGCTGGATGAAAGGAAAGTTGGAGAGTATAATTTTTAATCTGGGCAGCTATGTGCCCAGTTAGAATTAGGGATCTCATCATTAAGAAGGGAGAAGTTTATATTGGGGCAGAAGCAAGCAGACTCTGGCACAGTCTTCAAATACATATTCCTTATGAAACCCAGGAGAGTTGTAGCATCTCAGTCCTTGAAAACGCAGGACTTCTTTTTACAGTAAATGGCAATTTATAAAACTGATATAGAATGCTTGCAAACTATTTTAGAAATTATCTTAGGGTAAGTGTAACTTCATTCTCTTGTGAATCCATTCCTGTTGAGATACATGTGGCCAAGATTCTCCCTAAGTAGCTGGTGATTTGTCATTATGCTTTCTTCCTTGAATTAAGCAATGAATTGTCTCTCAGTTGCATTAGGAATATGGGATGACTTTTTAATTACAGATTCATGTGTCTTTTGTTTCTGGAAACCTTTCTTACAATTCTGAATATTTTGTTGTTTTTGTTACCTTTCTTTTAGTTTCTTCTTCAGAAACAGTTTTGAACATGTTAGTCTGTATTGTTTGTCCATCATGTGATTTTGAGGGTGTTTATTTATTTCATCATTTGATTTTTAAATGCTTGATGTGCGACTTTTCTTAAGTCTTAATGTCACTGAATTAATTTTGAATAGCATCAGTTTTTAAGTCTGTGTCAGGTATGGTTTTTTTAAATTTGCATCAAATTTTATTTTCTCTTTAATTTCCTTCCTCACATTTGCCAGCTTTTTGTTTTGTTCTGAGGTCTATCAACTGTCTTTTTTTACTTTTGTTTTGAAATAATCTCCTGTTTACAGAAATGATGCTGGACTAGTGCAGAGAGTTTTATTTCTGAATAATTTGGGAGTAAGTTGTGATAGGGTGCCCATCAACCATAATACTTAAGTGTATGTTTCCTACAAACCGTGCTGTTCTCCTGCATAATCCAATACAACCATCACAATCATGGAATTAATGTTGGTGTTGTGCTACAATATAACCTACAGATTCATTCAAGTTTCATCAGTTGTTGCTGTCATATCCTCTTGAGTACAGTGGTTTCATCCAGGCTCAAATATTGAATTTACTCATCCTTTGTCTTTAGTATGCTTCTGCATGGAAGCCTTTTATTTTTTCTTGACCTTCATAGCCTTGGCAATTTTGTTGATTAAAGGTTACTTACCAGCGGTGCCCAACCTTTTTACCCTCAGGGATCAGTTTTGTGGAAGACAATTTTTCTATGGGCCAGGGCAGGGGGGAGGGTTTCAGGATAATTCAAGGCATGCCTTTATTGTGTACTTTATTATATCAGCTCCCCTTCAGGTCATCAGACATTAGATTCTGGAGGTTGGGGACCCCTGGTTTGCAATATAGAATGTTCCTTCGCTTGTGATTATCTGATGATTAGATTCAGGTTGTATGATGTGAACAGGAAGATTACAGACGTGACAGTGTTCTTATGCATCTCATCACAAGACAGGTGATTGCAATTGGTCTCCTTGCCGGTGAAGCTAACTCTGATCATTTGATTAAGAAGATATCTGCCAGGTTTCTATCTGGAAGTTACGTGGGGAGGTAGTTGGAGAGCACGAAATATTGCATTTCTCTATAACTTTCACCTGTGAGTTTTAGCATCACTTGACATTTCCTGGCTGAATTGTTACAAGGATGGGGACTTCCACTTTGCTCAATTGGAATCTACAGGTGGAATAAGAGAAATGTTCTCCTCTCTCCATTTATTATTTTTTATTTGCAGATATCAGGACTGGCTCATGGATGCATATTTTATACACTAGCATCATTGTGTTCTTGCTCAGATTGTCATATTTGGTTAGTGGGAGCCTCTTCATGATGTTTTCAGTATCATTTTGGTGTGTTTTCATCAGTTTTGAGCACCTCTTTTTTTCTCTTTTCTGGAACAATGTTTTTAACCAATTTTTAAAACCGAAGTATAGTTAATTTACAGTTATGTTAATTTCAGGTGTACAGCAAAGTGATTCAGTTATTCATATATGTATTCTTTTTCAGATAATTTTCCATTATGGTTTATTGTAAGATATTGAATACAGTTTCCTGTGCTATATAATAGGTCCTTGTTGTTTATCTATTTGATATATTGTAGTGGCACCCCACTCCAGTACTTTTGCCTGGAAAATCCCATGGATGGAGGAGCCTGGTAGGCTGCAGTCCATGGCGTCGCGAAGATTCAGACACGACTGAGCGACTTCACTTTCCCTTTTCACTTTCATGTATTGGAGAAGGAAATGGTGACCCACTCCAGTGTTCTTGCCTGGAGAATCCCAGGGACAGGGGAGCCTGGTGGGCTGCCGTCTATGGGGTTGCACAGAGTTGAACACGACTGAAGTGACTTAGCAGCAGCAGCAGCAACAGCAGCAGCAGCAGTGTGTATATATTAATCCCAAACTCCTAGTTTGTCTCTACCCCTAGCCCCTGCTATCCCCTTTGGTAACCATAAGTTTATTTTCTGTGTCTGTAAGTCTCTTTCTGTGGTGAAGAAGCTCATTTGTATCTTCTTCTTTTAGATTCCACATATCAGCAATATCACGATATTAGCCTTTTCTGTCTGACTGACTTCACTTAATGCTATAATCTCTAGTGCATCCATGTGGTTGCAGATGGCATTATCTCATTCTCTTTTATGGCTGAGTGATACTCCACAGTATATATGCCTTCTGGGTCAGCAAGGTGTCTCAGGCTCATCTTGTGCCTTCTCTGCCCCCACTCTGACAACTGCCGTTTCTCCATGAGTTCTGATTTCTTTCTTCTTCTTTTGTAGGAAATTATATTGGACAACAAACATGTAATACTTTTGTGATTTTAAATATATATATATATATTATATATATGGAGTCCTATATATATATATAGGACTCCATTTAGAGGTAAAAAGGATTAGTATTTCAAACTGGGACAACAGTAAGTTGAGAATAAAACTCAAATAAATTCTCTTTACGTTTACATGCTAGTTCGTGTGTGATGTTTTCCGACATTACTTTCTGTGTCAAATTTTAAAAAGCAGTATCAATATAAGCTTTTAAAAACAAAGCATTTTGTATGGGAATTGATCAGCAGTTCTGAGCATTTGTTGAAGCAAAAATGAAAATTGTCCAAATAAGATAATGAAAGACTAGAGCTTTGTTTTATATGCTGCACAGGCCTAGTAACTTCAATACAGGAAGATGCATTCTACTTATAAACAGACTGTTAAAAAACTGCCTTCAGATTCAATAGCAGTGTTCAATAGCACTAAGAAAGCCCTAGGGCAGAGAAGAGTTTCTGCCTTTTTCAGATCTGCTGATTCAGAGTATTCCTCATTATAGCTGTTATATTCTGGCAGCTCCCACCACTTAGCCATGGGATAAAGGATATTTAAATGCAGTTTATTCAACTTCAATCTGCTCATTTTGGCAAGACGAAAATTGGGTGCTGGCGTTGTCCGTTTACACTTTTCATCTTCATGAGATGTGCGTTCCAAGGATGAGGGCCTTGTGACAGTCCATAAAATAATGGCATCTGCGTCAATTGTGTGGACTTGATTCGTGAAAAAGTAGGTATTGAGTATTTCTTCTGATAACAGAGATGAGTGAGAGGGAATAACATCAGTCTGCACATTTATTTGCCAGCAGAGGATAGAATTGGTTATGAGAGCCAAAGCCAATTACCAGGGGTACTGAACAAAGAAAGGCCTCAATAAAGCGAAACCCTGCAGAATGGAAGCCCTTCCTGGAAGCCAATGTCTTGGGATCTGTACACGCCACTGGGGTTTCAGGTGGTGCCACAGGTTAGGAGCTGGGCCATCAGTTTTTCTTCCACGTCTGAGGCCACTTTCTCCAGGCCTGTCCCTGACACACGGATGCTGTGGATTTGCTTTCCCATAGTCTTGGAACATGCCTTTCCTATAATCATACTGGATTCTAATTTATGAAACATCTGTCTTCCAAGAGAGATTAAAAACTCATCAGAGGCAAAGATCAAATCTGATGAGTGTTTCCCTCCCTGTTTACAGCACAGAACATGGCCTAGAGCAGGCTCATCGACATGTGACTGGAAAGGGTCTTTTCTTCTCAGTGTTCCCAGAAGCACAACTTTGCTTCTTTAAATAGGCATTTATTTTACTCTAGGGTTTGATCCCTGGTCCAGGAAGATCCCCTGGAGGAGGAAATGGCAGCACACACCAGGATTCTTACCTGGGAGATCCCGTGGACAGAGGAGTCTGGTGGGCTACAGTCCATGGGGTCGCAAAGGAGTCAGACATGAGTGAGAGGCTGAACACCACCACCAACATTGATGGAGACAGCGAGAAAATGTATTTCTCTCCCTCTCTGAACTATGGTCTTCTTGAGGATTAGATTAGTCCCCAGCCTCCCCTAGCTGGGTACAGGCTCAACATTGCTTTCAAGGGATTAAATTAATAGCTTTAGTAGTCTAAAGATTTTAGAAATATTGCTATTTCAGTTTGGGTCATTTCGCGTGTTAATTCCTTCAGATGTAAACTGTGGTTGAGTCATGTTGGCTGGGCTAGAACTGCCTAGAAAAACCAGAATGCTTGACTTTCAGAGCATCTATAAACACAGGCGTCTCATCCATGAACCTGTGCTGTCTGGCTCTGAGCTTCATGGAGAGGAGAGAAGAGATGGGCCCACCAGCTTATGAGGAACATGCCCTGAGGTCCCTGTCCCCACACTCCCCTCTCCCCAAGCAGAACTGGGTCACGGCAGCAATGTCAGTGTCATGGGGCCTCTCCTGTCACCCAGATCCTTGCCGTGGCTCCTTGTGATTTTCTTTCTCTTCCCAGTGGCTCTTCAAATTCCCTTGAGCAGAGTTCACTCAGGAGAGTTGGGAAACCTCAGCTTCCCCAGACATTCTAAAACCCAGAACTACCTCTTTCTGTCAAGTCCTCATGTCACTAACAGGTTATTGTGGATATACAAATAAAAGCTGCAAAATTTTTTTTAAAAGTTAGTGTGTTCCCAAGTTGCTATTGGAAAATTGTGCTGGTGGGTGCTCTTCTGGGTAATTATAGTCATTATTACTGTTGATCATGTGCTTTCCAAGGGCTAGTGCCTTCTCTGTCTCTGTGTGTGTGTGTGTGTGTGTGTGTGTGTGTAAGATATCAAATGTACCTATGTAGAATATATTAGTTGAGAGAAAGGCTTTTATTCTATATCCAGCTGTATAATTTTATATCCGTATACATCTGTAATTCTCACCTAATAATTAGAGTTGCCTCGTGTGGTTGGTCCCACCGTCTCTGTTTCAGGACTGAGAAAATGGCAGCTTAGACTGATTGAATAACTGGCCTGCAAATAGTCAGCTAGTGAGTCCAGTCTGGACCCGAAGCTGAGTATTTCTGACTCCTGAGCCTTTTCCTGCCTTTTCCACGTCATGTACCCGTCCTGGGACACCAGTGATACTCAGGTGCAGAAGTGAGCAGGTCAGGGGCTTTGCCAGCTGCGCAGGGCGCCCAGGATGCAGCCTCTGCAGGCAGGCACGCGGTCCTAACTTGGGGAAGACACGTTAGCGGGCCCTGGGTGGTCCGCGTTTCGGAAGGTAGTAGAGGAGTGCCAACCGCTTGACATTCCTGAGCTGGCTTTGCTCATACCACTCTCAGGGGCTGTGCATGCGGGCGTGGACAGCGGTGCAGCCTCATAGCTGCCACCAGGGGGCTCAGTCAGGCCGCGGTTCGGAGCTGCTCTCGTTAGAGTCAGTGCTGGGAGGATGGTCTGAGGCTTTCAGGAACAAGGAGCTGTAAGAGGGGGTGACAGACACTGGGTGTCCCAAGGGACCTGGGGCTGCTGCTGGACATGGCTGCCACGGAGGAGCTTCCCCAAGGGGGCCGTGTACCGGGCCAAGTGGAGAGGATGTGCTGCTGTTCTGCAGCGACGCCCACTGTGGCACTGGAGAAGACTCTTGAGAGTCCCTTGGACAGTAAGGAGATCGAAGCAGTCAATCCTGAAGGAAATCAGCCCTGAAAACTCACTGGAAGGACTGATGCTGAAGCTCCAATACTTCAGCCACCTGATGCAAACAGTGGACTCATTGGAAAAGACCCTGATGGTGGGAGAGACTGAGGGCAGGAGGAGAAGAGGGTGACAGGATGAGATGGTAAGAAGGCATCACCGATTCAGTGGACATGAACTTGGGAGGTGGCGAGGGACGGAGAAGCCTGGTGTGCTCCAGTCCATGGGGTTGTGAAGAGTCGGATACAACTTGGCGACAGAATAACCACCACTGGATCATCCCTTGGGTGAATAACAGCATCCCAGGGAGAGGTGAAGACCGCCAGGCTTTAAAAAGTACGAGTCTCTGGAAAAGGAAACAGTTTCATTATGTTGGAGGCTCCCAAAACTTGAACGGGGTCTTCTGTAGACTCCAGAGACCCCTACTCTAACCACACTGGGGGTATAGAGGGCGGAAGGAAGTTTCCATACGTGTGCGAGCCCATGTCCCCTCACTGACGTGGTTGATGATGCGCTGTAGAACCCAAACTCTCTATGCTTTGAGATTTGCAGATTTGGTCCTATTATCGAGCATTTAAAACTCAATCTACCAGGCAACTAACCAATGTCATCTCATTAGTTTTCACCCCAAGCTAAGCCATGGTGTTGTCCCCTTTTTACAGATGAGAAAGCGGGAGCTCAGAAAGACGACTGTCCCCTCTGAGGGGTGGAGCAGGAATGGAATGAGGTCTATGGATGTCGGTGCTGCAAGCCCACGGGTCTCACTTCCAGTAGCGCGCCTGTGATTTCACACACGGGAATCCGGGACCCAGAGAGGGAGTGGCTGGTCCCTCCAGGTCCGCAGTGCTTGGCTGGTGAATCTAGAGTGCTGGCCACGTTTGACCGGGTGAGAGCAAGTCCAGGCTGGGGCGGCTCCTCGGGGTTTGGTTCGAGGTCAGCTCTGCCCAGCCCTCTCTGAGGACCGAGCAGTTGGTTGTGCAACCACCTGCCCACCGCGTGCCTTCCTTTCCATCAGGGATATGTGCAAGATTCACTTTAGAGATGTTGACATTTCAATGAGAAATCATTTAATAAAGTCCCCAAAGAGATTCTTCTAATGAAAAAAAAGTTAGTAAAATGGAGCAGCATCCAGGATTGAACGTTCACTAAAGGTCACCAGAAGGTCAGTGCGTGACCCAGGTTAGGGAAGCTGTCAGGATGTAAATGATGGTGAATTTCTATATTTTTACCCCATGAACTGAACCAGTGTAGTGGGGCAGGGGACAGGGCGGCCCTTGTGGATGGATCCTTCCAGAAGCCTGTTCTCCTGCAGCTTTGTGCATGTGGTGGTGCTGGCCGTGGGGCTAGGAATTGCTGGTGCAGCCCCTTGCCTGGAGACACCTGGTAGAGATGCCGGCCTCAACCCTGTGAGAAATTCTCTTTATCCAAAAATACGGGGTGGTGGCGGTTGAGTGCTCTCCAGTTCCTCAGTTCCCTTTAGTGGAGGTGAATAATGAAGACTTTGGCCTTGGAGCAGGATGATCACTGGAATGTCACCGAGGAAGGTCCAGACCGGAGAGAGGGCTTTTAATCAGTCAGAATCCCAGCTTCTGCTGCTCAGAGATCACCTCCCCAGGCTCCGCACTGGAAAGGATCGTTTCAAGCTCCCTTGTTAAGCTGTGTGAGTTCAGCAGCTTTGACAGCCTTGAACTTGGCCTTCTTTGCACTTACTATCCCCTTGCACTAGGGCAATGGGAGAAAAAGAATTTGACACAGTCTTTTGATAAATGTGCTCAGTCACTCAGTCATGTCTGACTCTTCGACCCCATGGACTGTAGCCCACCAGGTTCCTCTGTCCATGGGATTCTCCAGGCAAGAATACTGCAGTGGGTTGCCATGCCCTTCTCCAGGGGATCTTCCTGACCCAGGGATCAAACTTGCCTCTCTTGCGTCTCCTGCATTGGCAGGTGGATTCTCTACACTAGTGCCACCTGGGTAGCCCCCATTCAATAAAAGGAGATCTTAAAAATGATTATTACTACACTCCATAAGAAACAGCTGCTCAAATCTCTAGTGAATGCTGATAGCCTGTGGGAGAGGGCAGCCCATCTCACTCCTGTTTTCCCAGTTCTCTGCACCTTACGTGCTATTTATTACCAAATAGTTTTTGGAAATACAAGTTGAGATGCACTGTAGGGTGCATTTAGTTCCCCTGTCAGTTAATTAACTCTTAACATAGACCCACTAACTTTCATTTTCAGGAAAAGTATTACTTGTTGAAGTAACACACCTATTTCCAATTCTGTAGCTTGTTATTTTAGCCAATTGCAGAAAAAAAAAAAGAGAAGGTAAAGTAGAGCTATATTTAGGAAAGTTGCAGAGTAGAAGGCAGCAGCATGCGGCTTACAAGGTGTTAGGTGGGCAGAGAGCACCTGGGAGAATGCATTTCAGGTGCCAAGAACCGTGGACAGAAGAACAAATCCTTCACAGAGTCCACACTGGTTTTCAAACTAATGAGGTGTTTCTGACCGTGGGGTTCAGGAATTTGCATTTAAATAAACACCCCGGATGGACTGTCCCATACAATATTCAAACTACTGCCTGGTTCTTGCAATTTGAACCTATCTTCTTGGAGTGGTGTTGTGTGAAATCGGGGGAAGACTTAGAGATGGTTTTGCAGCCACAGTACAGGGAGGTGGATGCTCGGAGCTCTGGAATGGCTGCTGTCAGGCCAACTGCACAAATTCCTGCTTATTTTCCCATCGTCCGCAGTCTATATGGTCTCAGAACCGCAGAATTCATAGAGGTAGAGGTGCCAGCATGGTTTCACCGAGAACGTTCTATGGATGTACGTGTAGTTTATGATGATTCTACCAGCTCCAAATGCTCAACTATTAATAATGTAAGTTTCTCTTGAGTGTGTGCCGTGTGCCAAGTTGCTCCAAGTCTTTGCGACCTTATCGATTGTAGTCTGCCAGGCTCTTCTGTCCATGGGAATCTCCAGGCAAAAATACTGGAATGAGTTGCCATTTCCTTCTCCAGGGGATCTCGCCAGGGATCGAACCCGTGTTTCTTATATTTCTTGCGTTGGCAGGGGTTCTTTACCATTACTGTCGCAGTAGCAGTTTCAGATTTGGGTCTCAGTTTTCCCAAACAGGACACGGTTCAATCACTGGAGTGAAACATACACTCTTAACGTTCTGACGAACAATGGATGTACTTTTCCTGTAGAAGTGGGCTTTCCATTGTGATTTTCTAGAAGCTCATTTTGTCATCCCTGATGGTACGTGAATTTGGGTTAACAACCGCTGGCAATGAACCACCTATTACCATGTGCTTATCTCTGTGTAAGCACTTTCCGCTCATCGTTTCATTCACTTCCCAACAAAGATGGGGCCAGTGCTAATAACCCCTTGTTCTCAGAGGAGGATAGACCTTGTCCTGGAGTCAGAGGAGGTGCCTCTTCTTAAAGAACAAGGCCTCCAGCCTGTCAGAGGTGACAGCTGCTTCATACTCAGCGGTGCCAGCTCTTTATTGTTATTTTTAATTTTCAAAGTGATTAATAGCCTCATTCTTCTGAGAACTGAAAATCAAATCCCACTGGAGCAAAGAAATTTGAATACAGTAGAACTCGTCATCTCCCCCACAAATCTCCACAGCCGTGTTCCTTTCCTCAAAGAGCCATGGTGCCACATCCTTTGCCTACACCAGAAACCGGGGGCCCTCCCCTCTCCTCTGTTCCACGCCCCCGAATACTCACTTGTCTTCCTCCTCTGGTGGTTCTGCCTTTGCGGATCTCCAAGTCCACCCCTCTTCTCTTTCCACCTGACATCATCTGGTTTCTCATTCTTGCTATTTCCCTTGGAAATTTCTGCACAGATTATTCTCTTTGGCAAGCAATAACCTGCCTGAGGGTCAGGAGTCACTGGAGAGATGAACAAATTGAAATTTGAATCTTAGGTGTGTATGGTGGGAGCTTCCTGCTCACTTGCTGATAGCTAGCACCCTAGCCCAGATTGAGCCTGAATCTCAGCTTTGCATTCCTGGTTTAGGCAGTCATTAACAGTGAGTAGGGAGACTGGGAAAGACTGCTTGTGGAGGGCTGCCTGAAGTGTGAGCTGGAGGAGATGGAGAGAGAAAAGAAAGCAGCCACGTGCCCACATTTGTGATGGACTTTCTGTTAACCTATGGTGGACACCCTGATCCGAAGGAGGAAAAAAGGGAGAAGAGAAGGAAGGGAGGGAAGACACGCTGGAGAATTACATGCCATCAAATCATGGACGATGCTCTTGGTCCAAATGGATGGTTCCTGAGCTTCAGCCTGCCTCCAGAGAACTCCAGTGGAAAATTAAAATAACTGTGGAGGAACTGGTGGGCACCTTGATGTGCTTTATGGGGATCTTAATTTCCAAGGAATGCCCTCCCAAAGAAACCCAGTGTCCAGCTGGTAGGGACACCACCTGGTGACTCGTTGCAGACCCTCGCTTATAACTCATCTTCTTGTCCAATTGAGACCATCCAGTCTTGCATTAGAGCCTCTCTTGATTTGACGCCAAATGGTTTCATTGAACAAGCTGTTATTCTAACAAAGATTTACTGATTCTGTGTGTCCTGAATCTTTCAAAGGAACAACAACGTAACACTGAGGCTTTTCTGAAAAACTACAAGCACTTGACTGTTTTTGCAAAAGCACCATTTCTCACCGAGATGTTCCCCACAGAAATCCCTCCTGCCAGACACTCTTATTTGCATTTTAGAGCAATACCCCACCCCCTATGAATTGAATGAGAAAAGGGGGATGAGAGGTGCCCTGAATCACACTTCCAAACACAAGTTAAAGAAACAGCTCTCCTCCCTCCACCTTTGCCTGAAGCTCCTCACTGCAGGATTGAGATTTATGTTTTGCGAATGAAGCCTGAGGGCTTTCCGAAGCGCCTGCCAACCAACCTAAACCAAATGCTTTTCAATGAAATGTGCATTGTTGCTTTTGTTTAAGTGCCATTCATGGGCGATAAGCAAATTACCACAGGATGAATACCCGATTCTGATTCCCAATTTGTAGAAAGACAGTTAAAATATAAAACAAGAAACATCGGTAACTGATCCATGGGGAAATTCCATAGCCCAGTAAAACACACAAAAACGCTGTTATTTCAGCAGGGCTGCCCACAGGCTGAGATGCTATGAACTGGGCAGGCTAACACTTGACAGTGAGGGGAACTCTCCAAGAGATGTGAGTTGGCCTGGGCTGCCTGGTGCCAGCCTCCTGCCGTCAGGCTGGTCCTCTCCCCGTTTGCATCTGTTCTGCTCACCGAGTGATGGTTAGGTCCTCCACGGGACTTCTGGATTCCAGATGCCTGGGGTACGCCATTGAAGATTATTAGCATGGAAAAGTCAAAGATGTCTTTTGCTTGGGCAAGTCAAGATAGAAACATTCAGTTGATTTCAGTTTTCTTTCGTCGTTGAAGGCCTTTGTTACCTGTAGGATGGTTCTGGGTGTGGACCGATGTGAGAGGTGAAGTGATGGAAGAGCAACTGTGAGCTTGTTCTGTTTTGCGTGTGCTTCCAGAATGGATTCGGGTGAGTTAAAATGGGAGCAGATTTAGGCGGCTCCTCCAAAATGACCAGAATGAACCCTTGGGAAAAAGACGAAGCTACTAGGTGTCTGATCCGTACCTGGTGATGGGCTTGTGGACTGGAACCGGACATCTTCCTCAGTACGTTTTGTCATATATCCTCTTTTATTTTTTTCAGATTCTTTTCTCAGATGGGCCATTACAGAGCCCAGAGTATCGTTCCCTGTGCTGTACCTAGGTCTTCTTGGTTATCTGTTGTATATATAGGATGGGTATATGTCAGTCCCAACCTTCCAATTTATCCCTTTCTGTGTTTTCTACATCTGTGCTTCTACTTCTGTTTTGTAAATAAGTTCAAATGTACTCTTTTGGGGGCACTTCCCTGCTGGCTCAGCAGTAAAGAATCCACCTGCCAATGCAGGAGATGCGTGTTCGATCCCTGGGTTGGGAAGATCCCCTGGAGAAGGAAATGACAACCCACTCCAGTATTCTTGCCTGGGAAATGCCATGGACGGAGGAGCCTGGAGGGCTACAGTCCGTGGGGGCACAAAGAGTCAGACGTGACTTAGCGACCCAACAACAACCCTTTTTTTTTAGACTCTACATATAAGCGAGATACATGGCACTTGTCTTTCTCTGTCTGACTTGACTTCTCTCAGTATGACAATCTCTAGGTCCGTCAGTGTTGCTGAAAATAGCATTACTTTGTTCCTTTTTATTGCTGAGTAACATCGCATTGTGGATAGGTACCACATCTTCTTTATCCACTTCTCTTGTGATGGACATTCAGCTTGCTGCCCTGTCCTGCCTATTGTGAATCGTGCTGCCATAAACCTTGGGGTGCGTGTATCTTTCGGAGAAGGCAATGGCACCCCACTCCAGTACTCTTGCCTGGAGAATCCCAGGGACGGGGGAGCCTGGTGGGCTACCGTCTATGGGGTCGCACAGAGTCGGACACGACTGAAGCGACTTAGCAGCAGCAGCAGCGTGTATCTTTTGGAGGTATGGCTTTCTGTGGGTATGTGCCCAGGAGTGGGGCTGCTAGGACTTACGGTAGCTCTGTGTTTAGTCTTTTAGGGAACCGCCATACTGTCCTCCACAGTGGCTGTACCAGCTTCTGTTCCCATCACTTAGTGTTTTTCTAATGAGTGCTTCTGTGTCTTCCTTTATTGCCTGTGGCCCCGGCTCTCCAGGGTGGGTGAAGGCTGAGAGATACAGCTCCTGTGTCATGGACGGTGGACCCCACAGTGGGCCTTTTTAAGATTTTGTAGAACTTAGAAGAAATGTGTGAATGCCGGAAGAGGAAGAGAGGTGGCCAGAGGGCGGCAGAGGCAGCAGCTGAGGACTGGGGCTGGGAGAGGACCTTTGGGGACAAAGGTGGCAAATGGCTCATCCCCTCTCCCTTTCTGCTCCTTCTTTATGTTCCTTCATTCTTCTCAGAAGCATTTTCTTTCCTGTGGCTCAGTTCTTGGCCATGGAGCAAAAGGAATCACAAAACATTTCGCGCTTGGACTCTGTGTAGGTTAGCAATCTGGGCCATGCACGCTGGAGATAAACATTTGACTTTGTGACGGAGGCGAGCACAATGCAGATGCTAAACCAGTCCCCCAGTGGGGCTTGAAGCTCGGCAGGCCCCGCTGCAGTGCTTGTCATGGGAATATCTGGGACCGACACCCCTCTCTCTCTTGATGAAAACACCCTCATGAGCCCCAAAGCGCCATTTATCAGCTGATATGGGAACACGTCCCCCTGTCTGGGGAGGCAGCCTCAACTAAATCCCCAGGGAAGATGAGCTATACATCTAAATGCCTGCTGGATCCTCCATAGCAGGAGAGCTTTCGAACTGAGACTCTTATTATTTTCTCATAAATGAAACACTGTGAAGTAGTCAGACGGATCTGTTTTTGACCGAGGTCACAGAGGCACTTTAAGTAAAATCCTTTGTATCCTCAAAGTCCTTGCTAATTCTGGTGGATCACAGGGCATATATACAAGAGATGTGTGAACCTCACTCAAAGGCGTGTTGAGTATCTGGGTTTTCTCTCCTTCAAACGCCTTCCACTTTTTTTTTTTTTTTTTTGGTAGAGAGGACTTGTGCTTTATTTCCTGACCAATGCTCTTCATTCAACACAGATTTCCTGAGTGCCTGCTATGTGCCACACAGTGATGGAGGCACCGGGGATGTGGCATGAACTACCGAGACACAGTCTCTGAAATGAGGTTTACATTTTAATGCTTTATTTAATCCTTTCCCTCCACTCCTCAGAGCTGTGGATTATCTCTGGTTATCTGGAGATATTATTATCTCCAGTGGATTATCTCTTTTCAGACAAATTTCCCTGGATTTGATCCTAGTTTTTATCAACATTCCTCTTAGATTGTTTTTTCTTTTAAAAAGCTCTTTTCATTGTGAAACATAAAACACGGATAGAGAAGTATGTGTGTGTGTGTGTAGTTGCTCAGTTGTGACCAACTCTTTGTGACCCATTGGGCTCTAGCCCACCAGACTCTTCTGTCTTTGGGATTTCCCAGGCAAGAATACTGGAGTGGGTTGCCATTTCATTCTCCAGGGGGAGCTTCTCAACTCAGGGATCAAACCTGAGTCTCCTGTGTCTCTTGCATTGCAGGCAGATTTTTTATCCTCTGAGCCATCTGGGAAAGCCACATAATATTTATTATATACATTTATAAAGTGAGCAGCTAAGTGATCACCACTCAAGAGATAGAATAATGTCAACACTCCAAATTTGCCTAAGTATTCTTTCCTAATCTAAACAATTGATTCCTTCCCCAAGAGATAGTTACTATTCCAATTTTTATGTTAAAGACTCTTTCTTTTCATTATATTTTTATTCTCAATTCAATTTCCTACCCCTCCCACCCAAATTTAGTCAAGTTTCATCTCTTTTTAAAATCATTGTATAAATGGAATATACAGTTTGGATTCTATGATCCTGGCTTCTTTCTTTCAACATTATGCTCTGGGTATTCACTCATGTTGTTACATGAATTGGTAGTTTGTCCTTGTTCAGACTTGTTCAATCACACATTGCTGGCCCGCACCTCCAGAATTTCTGATTTAATTAACTTTGGGGGTGGATCCTGAGAATTTGTATATACATAAAACACAAACACTCCTGTGCTAGGAACAGGAATGAAGACGAAATAAATATTTCTTATTATAAATCACAGTATCACAGTGTGTGTTTATATGTTCAGGTTATTGTAACTCTGATTCAGTCAACATTAGGAGGGGAAAAACTGCTTTCACTAGACTCTGAGATTGCAGAAAACCTTTCTGTTCATTCCACTCAGCCTCATTACTGTGTACTTTTCTCAGGCGACTGCGGTTTGACCTGTTTTTTAAGAAAGCGGTGTTTCATATTTCAAGTGCCTTTAACATATGGTAATCTGCATCTTATATTCCTAGCAGAGTTATTTTTTTTCAAGTGATAGCCTTTGACTCATTATTAAAAACCTAGAAACGTGAGTCCAGAAGACATGTTTGAGCGGAAAATTTAACATTGTTTAATTTACATGGTTTAGGCAATTTTCTGACTCAGGTGATGAGAGAGATTATATGAACAGTCATTTGTTCTTCAGAGACTGAAGAACCTTTCTTTCCTGCCAAAACATTGATATTAGAATTTTGTTGAATGTCAGGAATAATTAGGACATTAGCTCATGAACTTAACTATGTGTATTAATATTCCAGACGTTTAGTATCTAGTCAATGGGATTGTCTTTTATAATTTAAAAAGTCAAAGCTCTTAAAAATTTTACAGGATTCAAAATTTCCTCAGTTGGAATGAAAATCAAGTTATTTTAACTCTAGTCTTAGTTGTATTTATGACTAATTCTGTAGTAGTAGCAAAATATTTAAATTAGTTTCGTAAAGAAGCTTAGAAATAAATTTAGGTTGAAACTAGGGTGACAGTTGTTCTTGAATTGATATTTTATAGCTAATCTCTTATAGAAGCGAGTGTTTGAACCTATGAGATGCTGAAAGCAAGTTTTACTTTTCTTTTTTTTTAGAGGTTGGTCTACTAATGTTGCATTTTAGAGGGAAAATTCTGTTTATTGTTTGCTTGAGTCATCATTTTTGGTCAAACGCAGAGCACTTAGCTCTGGCATTTTTAATAGAAAAAAAGAGGCAATTTTTAATATGAATACTGGGTAGGTCACATGAGTACAGGAAAGGCGGAAGTATCAGGCTGGGGAATACGCACCCTAAATAAAGCCATAGGATTGCTCTGAAGGGCAGAGCACGGCTGCTCCCATGAAGCTTCAGACCAGTTTTCTTTTTTTCTAACCCCTAGCGTCACCAGTCATGAGAGGTTGCCGGTAGTGGGTTGCTTGTGCTCAGCCTCTGCCCCCCCAGGGAGGCCCTGCTCTCCACACCTACGTCTGCTTGTCTTGCCCCTGATTCAGAGTCTGGACTAGACGTGAATGGCTTAGCCCACATCAGCGCCCACATCCTAGCAGCAAGGCGGGCAGGAAAAGCCAGCCCAGGCACCTCAGAGACATTTGGGGTTCGTCTCCAGACCTCTGCCATAAGTCAAATATCACAATAAAGTGAATCACACACATGTGTTGGTTTTGAAGTGTGTATACAAGTTATATTTGCACTATAGTTTATTAAGTGTGTGATAGCCTTTTGTCTAAAAAAAATCCATGTACATATGCTTAATTAAAAAATACTTTATTGCTAAAAAATGCCCAATTATAATAGTGACATCAAAGATCGCTAATCACAGATCACCATGACAAATATAGAAATAAAGAAAAAACTCGAAAATATAAGAATTAGCAAATTGTGACCCAGAGACATAAATTGAGCAGATACTGCTAGAAAAATAGTGCCAATGCCACAAACCTTCAATCTGTGAAAACTGCGGTATCTGTGAAGCCTATAAAGCAAAGTGCATAAAATGAGGACCACTGGTATGTGTCATATTGTGCATCTAAAGAGACAAATGTTTCTTCCTCTCATGGGGATTCATTAGGCAGGTCATCCTCCAAGCCTAGCAGAAGGGCTCAAAATCTGGGTGGCCAAAATAGGAACATTCCGAGAAGACTTCTATCGGCAGCTGAGTCAATCTGTGAGTAATACAGAAGGTGGAGAGCCTTCTCAAAAATGAAGGAGTGAGGGGCTGAAAGAGTAACTACTCCGCCTGGCTGGTCACTTACAGTCGTCGGAAAAGCAGGTCTCCTAGCTCTTGCTTCGGTGACTGACTTTAGGTAGTGGACTGCGCCTGTTATAACCTCACATGTGCCTCCGATCCAAAGGTGTCTTATTATCTATCCTCACTTGCTTCAGGGCTGCAGGGATCACAGTGAGGGCCCCCCTCGCTATTTCATCTTAAAAGTTCACCCTACCTTTCCTTTCTGCAAAGAGCTATGACTGTTCTGTTTGCCTTTAATTATGTTCCTCCTCTAGTTTCTTCTTCCAGAGCAAGACTTCCTGTTTTACAAATCTGATGTTTTCTTTGGCCATTCGGCACTGAAGGAAAAGAAAGGGGGAAAGGGAAATGTCTTCCATAGTCTTGTTTGTGGGTCAATTAAAAGTGAAAACAGATTTATTAAATTTGAAAAGGAAGTAGAAAAATGTCATGATTTTACTGTGAAAACAAAACTGTTGTTAATATCTTAGAATGGTACTTTGCAGTCTTTATCTAAATGCAAACAATTTTACAATAACTGCCAAACTGAGTACGGAGTTTCTTCTCCTTTGGTTTGACCTAAGGAATTTTCCATTTATTCTCATAGCCTTCATGAATGCTATTGTTAAGGAAAAAATTGTTCATGATATTTGCTAAAATCATAAGGCAGACTTTATCTGGGTTTATGGTAGTAAATACAGAAATTACTGCAGTGTGATTTTGCAGTAGGGGGAGAGAGATTGGGCTTAACCCTGAATACAGTCAGGAAGAGTGGGAATTTACAGTCAAGGAGCAGGGTAGGGGGGATGGTGGGTAGGCAGTTACTAAAAGGTCATGGTTATTCTTGCTAAACTGACTTACATGAGTCTTGCTGAAGGCAGGTCAGGGTGACGAGCTCTCACCTGGGGAATGGAGGGGAATGAGGAAATGATCAACTCTTGAAGGTGGAGGATCCTGCCTAAAGGATTCTTGCTAAAACTGGGCTCTTGAGGACATGTTCAAGGATGAGTCTGAGTCAGAAAAAGCGCCTAGAGGAGACTGGAGAGAGTCTGGTCAAGGAGACAGTCTTAGTCACCGTGCATATCTTTATCCTGGGAATCTAACTAAGTGGACTTAACCATTTCTTTACTGCTGAGTATTCATTTTTTCCCTGACATTCCATGATTAAAAATAATGTTACTAGATACACATTTGTGCATAAAATACTTTCCATTTAGAGTTGTTTTCAGAAGTAGAGTGACTAGATCAAAGGATATGGTGATTTCATGGGATTCTTAACATCGCTTCCAAAACGATGCTACCAGCAGTGTTCCCGCTGACTCTTACAACACTGGTTCTGTCATTTCCCCGAGATGGCAGCATCAAGAATCATGTTCTGTTGTCTTGCATATTTGTTGTTCTTTTATTCCTGGTGCACTTTATTTGTCAGTGTTTGTTAGAATATTATATATGAGGGGCTGGTGGGCAGAATCTGCGTCTTATTTTTCTTTTTGCCTCCAGAGTTGGGTTTGGTGCCTAGAAGCTGAGGAACACTCAGTCAGTATCCAATGAATGAACAAGATGTGTTCATTGTCTCCTCATGAATTTTTCCCATGTATCTGTTGGAGGCTTAGTGCTTCTAACAAATGTTAATTTAATTGTAGAGATTAAGATTTTAAACACTTCTGCTGGTTGCAAGTGCCTTGAGAGGACTGAGGGTTGTTACAAGAAATCATTCTAATAAGCATACCCTGCCTCACAGGCTGTTTCCATGGAAATCGATGCCTTTAATAAGAGGCCCTGAACCTTGATGCGGAGTGGGTAATAAAAATAATTTCCCTTTCTCACTAACCTGTCATCTCAAAGTTTAAAGTTCTATAGCCTCACTTTGATAGGTACTGTCTGATGAATGGAAGAATCTTGCAAATTCAGATTTTTAATTATGGATGTTTAGCACCAGATGGCCCAAAGGGGTCTGTTTACTGGTACACAAACTCCTTTAGAACTCATCAACAGCCCAGCTTTTGGAGAATTCGAGAGAGAATCATCTTATCCCCTCAAGCTTTCCCAGCCTGTGTGAGAAGCTTGCCCCAGGAGCAATTATTGGCACAGTGAAGAGATTTATGGCCCCTCAGCAGTCACTTTCTCCAGAAACTTGGAATAATTTGAATGCCCATGGAGGCACTGGTTTCTTTTCTCCTTAACCCTAACCCATTTACAGATATTTATCCTCTCAATTGGAAGCCTTTGGTTTCCCTGATGGCACTAGACATCAACTTTTCATTAATTTCGCAGATGTTTAATGAAGACCCTTAAGATTCCACCAAAACCTATACTTAAAGTATCTTCTTACCCACTTAAAACCTGCCTATGGCCCCTTTATCCTAGGGGCCTAGATAAAAGCTCAGTTAGCGAAGGGTCAGGGGCTTGGCTCAGAATTTCCAGGGTATCCAGGGAACCCAGGCAGCTGCTCAGCCCTGAGCCATCCCGGGCATTTATCCAGAAGCTGGTTGTAAATGGGAGCAGCCTGTTTTCCTCCCTTTTTGTACTCCTTTTCCGATATAGGGGGTATGCTTTTCTAGGATGCTGTGAGGGCATTAAAGGAGGAGGAAATGTCCACCCACTGCAGTATTTTGCCTGGAGAATCCCACAGACAGAGGAGCCTGGTGGGCTATAGTCCGTGGGGTCACAAAGAGTTGGACACGACTGAGTGACTAACACTTTCATTATAATGCTGAGAAAAGATCAGTGTTCAAAAAATGAAACCCTTGGTTGCTTGCCCCTCTAAGTGACTTACAATCTTCAGGTCATTCCCCTCTTAGACCGAAAGGGCTGTCACAATTGGGTTTCAAGCAGCAAAATTGGAAGATTCATTTGGGGAAACAAAACTTAGGCTATTCAAATCCTACCTAACAGACAGCAGGCCACCCACCTGTTCAGAAAGCAGATGTTAGTAGCAATTTAAGGTCCCAATTCATCTTGTTCTCCTGGACATAGCTAAGAATTGGCATTAACTTCATTACAACAATCACTGACGTATTTTAGAAGTTTCAGGAAAATCATTGAAAAAAGTCAGCCTCTTCATTTCTTACTGGGCTAGCATCATTTCCCCTGATTTTGTCTGCTAGGAACTTTATTGTTTTTGGTTATAACTTCTTGTGGTGAACACCTCCTCACCGCAATATAAGTTCCTTTTATGGTAGAGAAAATTGGGGTGTTAAGAAGAGTTAAAGTCTGGACTTGCTCATCAGGGCTTGTAAACACTTGCGGGTCACAATGTTCATTCCTAAAACCTTGGCTTCCCTTGGCGAGTTTGTGGCCTGTGTGAAGCCAACAGCTCAGATTCCATGTTAGACAAGGTCTCAGGTCAAACTCACTGGGAGAATTTAATTCTCAACTAAAGCTGAAAGAAATCACCGAAGGGACTGTGGAATTATTTCCTTGTTTGTTTTGATTAGAAACAGCTCTCTGGGGAGCAGGTAGTTTTTCTTTTCTTGGCTCCTCTTTTTTTTTTTTCCTTGTCATTTGTCATTTTGTATGCCTTCTTTACCGTGTTAAATATTTATTATTTAATACAGGAAAGCAATAGGAGAAATGGCCTTACTTTCCTAAGCCGTGTTCCCTCTCCAGGGTGATTACTTTGATGAGCCCTGGAGGGTATGTTCTTCCCAGGGGGAGCACTACTGGTTGGAAAGAAACGATCCTCGAGACGGCCCTCGCTTTGTGGTTCTGAATTCCCAGCGCTCTGGTGGAAATAAAACATTGCAGGCAGAGGCAAGATGACATTTAAATAAGAAATTCTTTCATTAGGAGATGAGCCTGTTAAGAGACACAAGGAGGGAAGCAGGGAGGGCTTGTCCCCTCTAGTGGGAGCACTTAACTAGTTGAACGTAACCACGAGCCGGACAGACTTCCAGCAAGGTGATGTGCATAATTTCAGCCTCCAGGCTTGCCATCACTCAGGCTGGTGTGGAGAATCCACTCCCATGGTTCACATTTTTAAGAGCCTGGGCAGTACTGGGAAGTACAGGAAAGCCATAGGTGTGTGGTATCAGCTCTTAACTTAGGAAGCATGGGTATTTTGGAGTTCACTGCTGGGCAGACCCAGCAGTGGAATGGGGATATTAGAGTGAAGCAAGTAAGAAAGACAAATATCACATATTAATGCATATATGGAGTCTAGAAAGATGGGACCGGTGATCCTGCGTGCAGGGCAGCAAAGGAGACGCAGACATAAAGAACAGACTTTTGGACTCAGTGGGAGAAGGAGAGGGTGGGATAGTTTGAGAGAATAGCATTAAACACAGACATTAGCATATGTAAAATAGATAGCCAGTGGGAGTTTGCTGTCTGACTGGGGAACGCAAAGCTGGTGCTTTGGCTTGGGAAGGGAGGTGGGTTCAGGAGGCAGGGGACATGTATGCCTATGGCCAACTCATGTATGGGAAAAACCATCACAATACTGTAAGATAGTTATCCTCCAATTAAAATTTAAAAATAAGTTAAAACAGTAGTTATCTTTTGCAAATAAAAATTATATAGATTGAAGATATACAACCTTATGTTTGGGTAGATGTTTACATTGCATTAGTGAAAAGAGCACCACCATCAAGCCAAATAACTTATCCATCACCTCTGCATAGTGACTATTGTGTGTGCATGTGTGTGTGTGTCTGTTGAGAAGTTTTAAGATCTATCCTCTTAGCAAATTTCATGTATTCAACATACTATTGCTTAGCTATGGTCACCTTGCTGTGTATGAGACCTTCCAAACTCATTCTTGTATAATTGAAACTCTGTACCCTTTGGCACCATCTCTCCATCCCCTTATCCCTCCGGGCAACCACCTCTGTATTCTGTGCTTCTGTGAATTTCACTCCTTGAGATTCTACATATAAGTGAGATCTTGAAATATTTTTCTTTCTGTTTCTGGCTTATTTCATTTAGCATAATGTCCTCCAGGTTCCTCTGTGTTGTTGCAAATGGCAACAGTTTCTTCTCTTTTAATATCTTAATACTGAATAAAATTCCATTATGTGTGTATCAAATTTTTGTTATATAATATGCATATTTTCTAGTGGGAGTGAGGTATCAGGTCATAAGTGGTGGGTCCAGGATTAGAAACCAGTAAGGTTGGATTCTCTAATTTTGTTTCCTCACCTAGAAAATGGAAGGTCTTCTCAGGTTGCTCCATGGTATAGAATTCGTCTGCCAATGCAGGAGACGCAGGTTCAATCCCTGGGTCAGGAGGATCCCCTGGAGGAGGAAATGACAACCTGCTCCAGTATTCTTGCCTGGAGAATCCCATGGACAGAGCAGCACAGTCCACGGTGCCACAGAGTTGGACACAACTGACTGATGGGAAGCTCAGCAGACACAGTGCCTGTGCCCCACAAGAATGGAGGACACCCCTCCTGTTGGGATGCCTGACAACCTTGAAACTCATCTTACAAGTTAATATACGTACAGTGTTTGGAGGAGAGCTTATCTAATAATATGTAAACACCTAGGAGATATTTGCTCTTATTATTTCATTGTTAGAAAAGAGAGGTAGGGTTTTTCATCCTAATAAATGATTGTAGTTGATTAAACCAAATGTTAAATGTGCCCAATGCACCTCATTAGAAGGTCTCTGTTTTACCTGTTACTTCAAGTTTCCTACTAAGACTGATCTTTCCTTAGTCAATTCTGAAGAAGCCAAATACCACACAGCCATGAGTGTTAACTAACACGTCGGGTCAGGGCATGACTACTCTAGGTGGAAAGATGAAGGGTAAGGGAAGGATGACAGGTATTATAGGTGTAGACTCTGGGACCAGGCGGCTGGTCCTCGATGCTTGGACCTTCTTCAGGCTGCAGAAGCTGTGTGATTGAGTGTTGAATTGCCGGCCTGTTCTCTGCTTCAGATTCCAGAAGGAGATGGCAATGGTTTCTGCTTGTAGGGAAGAAAACATTTTTCTCTAGTCTTCCAGGTTCTTTTGGTTGTTGTTGTTCAGTTGCTAAGATGTGTCTAACTCTTTGTGACCCCCATGGACTGTGGCATACCAGGCTCCCCTGTCCTTCACCGTCTCCTGAAACTTTCTGAAATTCATTTTCATTGAATCATTGATGCCATCTCATTCTCTGTCCCTCCCTTCTTCTCCTGCCCTCAATCTTTTCCAGCATCAAGGTCTTTTCCAATGAGTCGTTGCTTCACATCAGGTTGCCAAAATACTGGAGCTTCCACTCAGCACCAGTCCTTCCAGTGAATATTCAGGGTTGATTTCCTTTAGGATTGACTGATTTGATCTCCTTGCTGTCTCAAGACAGAGAAGGCAATGACACCCCACTCCAGTACTCTTGCTGGAAAATCCCATGGATGGAGGAGCCTGGTAGGTTGCAGTCCATGGGGTCTCTAAGAATCAGACACGACTGAGCGACTCCACTTTCACTTTTCACTTTCATGCATTGGAGAAGGAAATGGCAACCCATTCCAGTGTTCTTGCCTGGAGAATCCCAGGTACGGAGGAGCCTGGTGGGCTACTGTCTATGGGGTCACACAGAGTCGGACACGACTGAAGTGATTTATTAGCAGCAGCAGCAGCTGTCTCAAGAGTATTCTCCCCATCACAGTTCAGAAGCATCAGTTCTTGAGCACTCAGCCTTATTTTATGGTCCAAGTCTCACATCCATACACAACTGCTGGGAAAACCATAGCTTTGACGATATGGGCCTTTGTTGGCAAAGTAATGTCTCTGCTTTTTAATACGCTGTCTAGGTTTGTCATAATCTCTGGCATCTCCTGGTTTGATTGACTGGCTTGATCTCCGTGAGGTCCAAGGGACTCTCAAGAGTCTTCTCTAGGACCACAGTTCAAAAGCATCCATTCTTTGGCACTCAGCTTTCTTTTATAGTCCAACTATAAAGTTGGACTCAATGGACACCGACTCGATAGCCATGAGTTTGAGCAAGCTCCGGGAGTAGGTGATGGACAGGGAAGCCTGGCATGCTGCAGTCCATGGTGTTTCAAAGAGTCGGACACAACTGAGCGACTGAAATGAACTAACTGAACGGACATCTCTTGCACTGGCAGGCAGGTTCTTACCACTAGTGCCACCTGGGAAGCCCTTTAAGTGGTTAAAGGGGAGCTAAAAACAAACCCCTGCCCTGAGTCTTCTGCTTTTAGAAATAATCAACCTAAAGCCATCTCCATGCCACAGAGACACATTTTGGGCTGATGAGACACATCACTCAGCAGGTAAGGATAAATGGAATTAGTGCATCTCCACCACCCAGAGCAATGCCTGACACACGGTGCAGAAGTCCGCTGAAGCTGGGCATCGTTTCAGAGCGGAGATGCGATGCCTTGTTCACCTGTCACTGAGCTCACCTCGGGATATAATCTCCACGTCTTTCTTCATCCTTTCCTTCCTGAACCCTCTTCCCCTCCCTGGCTGGTGGTCTCTGTCCCCCAAGCCTCCAGCACCCTCACGGGTCACCGCAGCAGTGGATCCTCTTTTCTGGGAGCTTCCAGCTGTGGAAATAGATTTGAGATATTTAAGGACTTGACTTTACTCACTCAGTCTTAAAACTTGATGCTCAAGTTTTGACACGTAGTGAAGGCTTAGCATGGCTTTTCACATCGCCGCAGGTGTGGAAGTTTGAACGTCACAATGAGAAAGACGAGAAAAAGATCACCCGGAGTCTAAAGCCTGCTGTTCCCAGACTCTTGGGTTGCTTCTGAGCAGCCTCTGCTGCCCCGTCCCTTTTCTGTGGTTTCCCCGAGGGTGAGCTGCCCACGGCCTTTGGGAGCCGCGTCTTCTCGCTGCTGCCATGGAGGTGGGCGCCTCAACCTGTCGTGGGCTCGCATTCCACTGAATCCTGTGAAAAAAGGATTGTCTTGTGCACAAGACAAGACAATCTTGTCTTACTGTGGGGCCTACAATTAAAGAGGATGCCTGCAAGTCCTTCGGGTTGGGTTGGGGGGCCTTTGACAAGCTCCCCTGACCCATCACCCCCGTTACATTACAGCTGGGGTGTCCCTGTGTCCCGCCGAGGCCTCTGAGGGAAGGGGAGGTGTTCTGTCACCCTACTGCCCGGGGGCACCACAGCTCCAGGCGCAGAGAGCACAGCAAATGAAGAAGTTATTCAGGAAGTGATGCTGGAGCTTTGATGTCATTTGGCTGAGACTCAGCTTCTGAGTCTCAGGTTTCAAAAGTCTCCGAGAATGGGCAAAATGAAACATCAGCAAAAACAGAATGTTTGCTAACAAAAAGGCACAAGATAAAATTGATGATGCAGGTTTAAATGGCAAAATCTGTCATCAAAAAAGAATTTTTATTTTTTTCTCTTTTTCTGATGTTTCCAATGCCTTTGACAATGTGAAAGCTCTTAAGAACTGCAGAGTTTCTTTTACTGTAATATTGGCCTGTTCAGATCAGTTCAGTCATTCAGTCGTGTCCGACTCTCTGAGACCCCTTGAACCGCAGCACGCCAGGCCTCCCTGTCCATCACCATCTCCCAGAGTTCACTCAAACTCACGTCCATTGAGTCAGTGATGCCATCCAGCCATCTCATCCTCTGTCGTCCCCTTTTCCTCTTGCCCCTAATCCCTCCCAGCATCAGAGTCTTTTCCAATAAGTCAACTCTTTGCATGAGGTGGCCAAAGTACTGGAGTTTCAGCTTTAGCAACATTCCTTCCAAAGAACACCCAGGACTCATCTCCTTTAGAATAGACTGGTTGGATCTCCTTGCAGTCCAAGGGACTCTCAAGAGTCTTCTCTAACACCACAGTTCAAAAGGGTCAATACTGTGCGTATAAATGATTGAAACTTAGAAATACTAAAATTTCTTACACAAGTGATAATATATTTTGATAAAACCACGCAATATAACTACAGTCAGTAAGTTTGTAATTATTGTCTCATCAAGCCATTCTTTAAATGCTAAGTCAAACATGTTCCCTTTATATGCTCAGTAATTCACCTTTTTGATTACTGAAGTGGAAAATAATTATTTCATTTTCTGTGTCCTATATTTCTTAAGGGCTGGGAATAGAGGGTGATGAATGAGTTATAAATTTAAGATATTTATACATCTTAATCACTTAGAAAATTTGAATCAGACTTGATTCTGTATTGTGACAGTACATGATTATAATCGCTCTCCTTTGTTGAATGCACCCTCTGTATTTTACTGACACCAAACAGTAAATAGTGTTGTGAATTAGACACAATTACTTTCATTTTACACAGGAGATTGCTAAGTTTTGATCCCTAATTTGCTCAAGATCACTCTAGAGACAGAGAGGCAGAGCAGAAAGTGAGACGCAGCCCTGTTAGGTTTTTAGATTCTAAAGCACATTGTCCTAACTGTTGATTTAAAGTACAAAATGTAGAGATTGGCTCTTTGTTTTATTTTGCCCTTGAAAATGATTTACACAGTTACCTTTCTCTGTGGGTGTCATGACAAGTTATCCTGCTAGACTAGCCCCTTTGCTAATTTTTCCAGTTGGCATCTTTCTCAGTTCTTAAGAAATGGTCCAGAATCCTCCGCCTCCGCGAGCCTTTCTGTTAACAGTCGGTGCCAGCCGGAGGTCCGCGGAGCCCACCGCCTCCTTCTCCCAGCGCCCCCCGCCACACGCTTTGCCCCTCCACGATGCGGGCCATGTGCTGAGGGCCGGCCGGGGAGAGTCAGGGCCGGGCCTGGACCCTAGCATCTCCACATGAGGACGTGGAGGAAGGCTGAGCCAGCAGCTGGCCGGAGGCTGGTTCCTCGTGACCACGTGGGCCGGAGACGCCCACCCACTGTGCTGGGTTTTAAATGGACAAGGGAAAGCCTTTTTTTGTTGAGTGTGTGTATGTGTGTGCTCAGTCATGTCTGACTCTTTAGGACGCCTTGGACTGTAGCCTGCTAGGCTCCTCTGTCCATGGGGTTTTTCATGCCAGAATGCTGGAGTGGGTTGCCATTTCTTGCTCTAGGGGATCTTCCTGACCCAGGGATGGAACCTGCACTGAGTCTTCAGGACTGAGTCTCCTGCATTGACAGGTGAATTGTTTATCACTAGCACCACCTGGGAAACCCATTTTGCTGAGATATTGAGTTTATTTGTTAAAGCACTTAACAAATCTTGATTATAGTATTAATATTATTCCTATCCTTCACTCTATATCCTCTACTCATAATCAATTGGCAAAGAATGCATCTTTAACATTTTCCTTTATATATTAGTATATATTGACTTTAAACATTATATATAAACCTTATTAAATATTTAGGAGTTAATGTAAAGTACATGAGGGAAAATGAATGCAAACAGCTACTGTAACTGTTGGCATGTCTCCTTTCAGGTCCTTCTTTTTTGCTTCTTTAAGGACTTTTTTCTTTATCATAGTTTTTATCTTAGGGCAATCTTGCATCTTAACTTTTTTATGTTTTTCATAATGGCATAACCAAGGGTGTAAAAAATTCTTCATAACAGCTGCACACCATTCCATCTTCTGGGTGGGCCCTGGTTTATATAACCTTCCTCTTATTGTTGATGATTTAAATTATTTCTGTTTATTCACAATAAAGAAATAATGCAGTAACAGGATCTTCACCTCTCAATGCTCTTTCTATAAGGAAATCGCTTTGGACTCACCAAACTGCCTGTTCTTAGAGGCAGGCCTGTGTTTCTGTCAGTCCATGCATAAAGTGCTGGAGTGAGCTCCCTGTCTCAACAGAGGGTCAAGCAGGGCTTCATGACCATCTAGCTTGACATGTATTGAGTCAAAGTTGAGACAGATGACTCCAAAGGTCCCTGTTTCTATGGTTATGGCTCAGACAGTAAAGAATCTGCCCATAGTGCGGGCAACCCAGGTTTGATCCCTGGGTTGGGAAGATGCCCTGGTGAAGGAATGGCAACCCACTCCATCCAGTATTCTTGCCTAGGGAATCCCATGGACAGAGGAGCCTGTCCTCTGTCCCATCGACAGGCTACAGTCGATGGGGTCACAAATAGGCAGCCACGAGTGAGCGACTAACACACACACACACACTCTCTTTACAAAATCCTGAGTCTTATCTGGGTAGAGATATTCATGTTTCCAAAAGCCCAGATGTGGGCAAATACAACGTCTTTGGGGCCACTTCGAAAAATGACCTATCTTTCAAACAAGTAATATGTTAACCTGGGGCAATGTTCAAAAGATAGAAAGAATCTAGTAAAAATCATCTGTATAACTCTTGATCCTAGTTATTCAGGTTATTTTCCAGGAGGCAACCAACAATTTATGTTTTGTGTATCTTTCCAAATAACTTATTTTGTATATATAGGGTGAAACTTTTATCTTTTTTTTCCCCACATGATAGCATATTATAAACATTGTTCTGAAACTTGCTTTTTTATGTGCAAGTATATCTTTTTTATACCTTCCATATAAGTGCATCCGGAGCTTTCTTGCTCTGTTCTACAGTGTTGTTGGCATCCGCTCATGGCTATACCACAGTTTAATGAATAAGTTTCTCTGATGATTCCAAACAACCTTTGTCTCCAAGTTACAAATAAGCTGCAATAGTCATGGTTAGCTGGGCAAGATTTTCTGCACAATACATTTCTAGAAGCAGAATTTCTCCCTGTGTGGGTGTGTATCAGTTAGCTATCGATGCATAAGCAACCATCTCAGAACTTGGTGGCTTAGAATCATAAGCATTTAGCATTTACTGTTAACCACAAGCCTGCGGGTTGGCTGGGTGGCTCTGCACCTGCGGGCAAGGCTCCACTGAGATCAGGTGGGCTTGCTCACCACATGCCGTCGGTAGATGCGCTGGGTTAGGCCTAGTGAGTCTCCGATGCATCTACAGTGGTTTCGTCTCTGGTTGTAGGACGGCTGTTAGTGGGAGAGACGGTAATCTGTGTGCTTACCATCCTTAGCATGCCGGCTTGTGTGTGTTAGTGGCTCACGTGTGTCTGACCCTTTGCAACCCCATGGACTATAGCCCACTAGGCCCCAAGCTCCTCTGTCTATGGGATTCTCCAGGCAAGAATACTGAAGTGCGTTGCCATTCCATTATCTAGGGTATCTTCCTGATCCAGTGATCAAACTTGGGTCTCCTGCATTGCAGGCAGATTCTTACTGCACCTGTGGGCAAGGCTCCACTGAGATCAGGTGGGCTTGCTCACCACATGCCATCGGTAGATGCGCTGGGTTAGGCCTAGTGAGTCTCCGATGCATCTACAGTGGTTTCGTCTCTGGTTGTAGGATGGCTGTCAGCGGGAGAGACGGTAATCTGTGTGCTTACCATCCTTAGCATGCCGGCTTGCGTGTGTTAGTGGCTCACGTGTGTCCGACCCTTTGCAACCCCATGGACTATAGCCCACTAGGCCCCAAGCTCCTCTGTCTATGGGATTCTCCAGGCAAGAATACTGAAGTGCGTTGCCATTCCATTATCTAGGGTATCTTCCTGATCCAGTGATCAAACTTGGGTCTCCTGCATTGCAGGCAGATTCTTTACTGTCTGAGCCACTAGGAAGACTCACGCTGGCTTGGATTTACTCCTATGGGAGTGGTTAGGTCTCTGGGCTGTTTCTCGCCTCTCACAGCTGGGTAGTTATAAGACCTGGAGGCCTGCGGGGTGCGGCCCAACAGGAAGCCAGAGGAGAGAGGGGACATCAGAGCTGAGCCATGTCCTAGGAAAGTAGCTCTGTCCAGGGTGAGAAGGGAGTTTGGCAATGGAGGGTAGCCTAGTGTAACTGTGGCCCAGATCCAGATGGTAGGCGTGGACAAGAGAGGGTACTGCAGGGGTGGAGTGGGTGGCAGAGGATGGGCAGAGGTGGGCTCGGGGGGTCTGTGCCAGATGACTGCAAGCACAGTGCGAGCTCTCATGAACCAGACTGTGGGATGCAGTAAAGTGAGTGGTTTAGCGGGAAGGATGGTGAGCTCACGCTTGTCCACGCTGAGCTAAATTCACTACTGAGACATCTGTACCGAGGTGTCTGTGGGCCATTTAATGTCAGAGTCTGGAGCCTGGAAGGCTTCTCAGGTGGCTCAGTGGTTAAAAATCCACTTGCCAATGCAGGAGATGCAGGAAACACCGGTTTGATTCCTGGTTTGGGAAGATCCCCTGGAGGAGGGTATGGCAACCCACTCCAGTATTCTTGCCTGGAGAATCCCATGACAGAGGAGCCTGGTGGGCTACAGTCCATGGTTTCACAAAGAGTCAGACATGACTGAGCAATGGAGCATGCATGCATACTGGAGCTTAGAGACAGGGTCAAGATTGGAGATAAACATTTATGTCATTCATATAAAAGTGATAAAGTTATCTAGAGCGAGAGTCCAGTGAATAAGAAGCCAAGGACAGAGCCTAAAGAAAGAAATATTTTAAGGGATTGGTGTACAAAAGGAAATGGTAGGGGGAAAAAAGGGCTGAGAAATGGGAGTCATGATTGCTAAGGTTCTTGGCAGCTCTAAAATTCAGCAATTCTCTGAACTATAATAAAAGCGTATATGGTCTAGCTGCATGAAGCTCTTTTGCAAAGTGAACCATCTCTTGTTTCTTCATTTTCAGAGCAGTCCAATGACAGTTTCTTTCATCCTAGCAGTCAGCTCCCGGCACGTCTGTTGTATGTCAGCAGTTTGTCCCACTTGTGCTCAATCTGACGATGAAGCAGCTCGCAGAGGCAAATTGCAGCAGCGTGGCCCCGTGGCTGCTGGGCTGATTGTCCTCTGTCACCACGTTGCGGGTGAATTTGTCTTTCTATTTGCTCTTAAGTTTGGGTCATAGGGAACTCTGACAAAATAGTCTCCAAACTGAATTTGACATAGTGTGGATTTTGCATCTGCTTGTTTGGATACTTTCCCTGACCTGATTTAGAATGCTGAGTCAGGACACTCTTCTTCCTAACCTCCCAAAGGATGTGGCACCCTGGTTTGTGTTTTTTTTTAATCAATAATAGTAGGAACCCAATTGATAGAGAAGGTCCAAGATGATCTCTGCCAATGAAGAATTTAGATGCACAAATATGTTTTGATTTGATAAATCATTCTTAGGTGGTAAGATATCAATTAGCCATTGGAACTACTTGGTTATGTTCCAGATGCCAAGAGGGAACAACTTGAGTAAATCAATACTGGACTTTAATCCACTTGGAACCTAGTAACTATTAAGGAGTTGAGGGTAGGGGGCAGAGTGGGAACTTCTAAAGTGTTTTTGATATAAGAACTGAAGCATGTTTTAAAATTCCCCATATGCAGTTATGTATGCATGCAAGCTCAGTTGCTCAGTCATGTCCAACTCTTTGCAACCCCATCATCTGTAGCCCACCCGCCCATGGGATTTCCCAGGCAAGGATACTGGAGTGGGTTGCCACTTCCTTCTCCAGGGGAGTCTTTCCAATCCATGGATCAAACCTGCATCTCCAGTGTCTTCTGCTTTGGCAGGCAAATTCTTTACCACTGAGCCACCAGGGAAGCCTTATATAAAGTTATACTGATGCTGCTGCTGCTAAGTTGCTTCAGTTGTGTCTGACTCTGTGCGACCCCATAGACAGCAGCCCACCAGGCTCCTCTGTCCCTGGGATTCTCTAGGCAAGAATACTGGAGTGGGCTGCCATTTCCTTCTCCATATAAAGTTATAGAAACATTTAAATACAAGAGCAAGCACATGGAGGAAAAAATGTACTTTTGGATACTTTTGGGAAGCATAGAAGTAAAAGTTGGTTAGCTATTTATCACACTAATAGTCACCATTTGGAGTTGAAAAGCAGATGGCTTGTACATGGGGGCATTTGCAGTATACTCAAGAAGTTTCACTTGTTAGAAGGTGAGTCAGCTGAAGAAGCATAAATCTTTGGTGTGAAGAGACCTTAAGAGTCCTGTCTACTGCAGGGGGACAAAGTTGCCCAGCTGAGAAAGGTTATGTAACTTGAACTACATGTCAGAGGCGTGGCTAAGCTCTAGACCCTCGGCTTCCCAAATCCTAAGTCAGAGTTG
Organism: Aepyceros melampus; assembly: GCA_006408695.1. Lineage (NCBI taxonomy): Eukaryota > Metazoa > Chordata > Mammalia > Artiodactyla > Bovidae > Aepyceros > Aepyceros melampus. The sequence goes on from SJXQ01004727.1 coordinate 285,183, forward strand.
AATCCTCTCCATCAGGTCTGGCAGGCCCCAGGAACATCACCTGGGAATGTGTCAGAAATGCAAGTTCTCAGGCTCCACCTCTGTTGCTACTGAATCAGAGACTTTGCGAGAGGGCTCCAGCAATCTGTTTTCACCAGTCCTTGGGGGGATCCTGAGGTCAATAAAATTTGAGATCCATTGTTGGTGAAGATAATACTAACTTCCCCTCCTGGAACAAATATGGTTTCTTTAGTTTGTAGGTAGGTATATTGCAATGTTTTAAAGAGAATGTGTGCTCTCAGGCCAAACCTGTGTTAATTAAACCTGACACATGTTGCTGCAGAACAATCAGTTTCCACACAGCTGGTTTTTCCTTCAGGCATTGTTCAATAGGTGATGTTTCTGAACAAGAAAATGTAATCTTTACAGCTGAAGTAGCCTCAGTCAAAAATTGCAGCATGAACGTTTCAGAATGCAAAAATGCACTGGTCAAGTAGCATTTCAAGTTCTTCTTTTTTATCCTTGCCTAAGAGATGAGTGGCAGATGATATTACCTCTAATTGCTGTCCACTCACCTATAACCACAGACAAGCATTAGATTCTTATTGAGTAAGACAGGAAGGATTTGGGCTGTCTTAAATTCTCTGCTTGAGTTGAAGGTCAACTTTTAGATACCTACAGAAGAGGGCAGTTTGGTGCCATGATTTTTTAAAACTCTTATCGATGCCTAACTGATGGAGATGTTCCATTTCTCAGGATCACAACTTTTAAGTATCTTTCTGTAGATATGTTAAATGGAAAAATTTTTCATCAGTGAACTTCATATGCATTCTTATTGTGATTTCTTATACCAGTAAAATCATAGACTATTGTGAGGATGCTTTAAAAAAAACCTCTTAGGTGGATGTTAGGTGGTCCTAAAATTCACTTAGAACCAGTATTAAAACATTGTTTTCTTCTCTTAGAATAGAAAATGTAAAATATACTCCATGATTCTTAAGAAATTCCAAAGTAGTCTGCACACATTCTTATAACTTATCTCCATGTTTGAAGTTCATCCAGTTATCAGAGCCTGAGAGTTGACTTATTGGATATGTGTTCTTAACCTATATAGGGAGATGTGTTCCTTTGTTTAAAGTCTAATAGGATTCTCCTAGTGGACTGTTCTTGGGCAAAATTTAAAGAAATATGCATCAGGAGGCTTGGATAAATGTAATCAATAGCTTTCATCTTTGTCCTGGGAAACGCAAGAAAGAGTCAGTGCTGGAACACACCCACATATTCATCGCAGAGGCTGCCCTGAGACTTGGACACACTTAGCCATTCATCTCCAACGTGAGCACAGGCAATTGCATTTTCTACTTTTGGACACAGAGATGAAAGTATTTCTGGTTATATAGTTAAGTATTGTTTGAGTGTTACATTTCACAGGAAATAAAAGGGTGTGTGAAAACTTCAAACAATTTTTGCCTCTTGGTGATCTGAAAGGCTCACCTCATTTATTAAAAGCACTCAATATGGTCTGGCGTTATAAACTATAAGAGCTAGAGGGAGCATCAAAACAAGTGATTCGGTTTTTTTCCCCTTTGAAGGGGAAGAAGAGAAAGAGCTTGCCCAGGACTGCCTTCTCTTTAGCTAGTTAACACCGGATCCCATCTCAGAATGCCTGCCTTTGGAGTTTCATTATAGAGCCCCGTTTTTCTTGCTTGTCTTTGACATTCCATTTATGCCTTAGCATTCTCGGGCTCCGGCATACCTGGAAACGGTGGACCTCCTGCGGAGGTGTGCACACGTCGCGTTTGAGCTTTGGCGTGCACTGTCTTCCCTGCAGTTGGTCACTCACGTCCTGCACTCCACGCTCCTACATTGTTTCATATTGTCTTAGTGGATTGGGGTTGCTGTAAAAAATAGCTTGGACTGAGTGGCTTACACAGTAACATCTGTTTCCCATGCATCTAGATGCTGGAAGTCCAAGGTCAGGTGCCAGCATGGTCAGATTCTCAGTGAGGGCTCTTTATTTGCTTTAGGCATGGCTGCCTTCCTGCTTCCTGAGAGATTATCTCCCTCGCAACTCTTCCCATAAGGGCAGTAATCTCATTAAGACTCATGACACACTCAACTCTCAAAGCCTCACCTACAAATACCAACGTGTCGGGGTTTAGGGCTGAGTTTTGGTGGGAGGGGCACAAACATTCAGTCCATAGCATATAGTCAGAAATGTAGCTCCTATTTGGAGCAGAACCAATCAGACCTATTCAACTCCAACAATGGGTTTATGTCAGATGCCTGCTGGGCTGTCTGTTTGTTGCCACCTGCAAGTTCTGAATTAGATTGGGCTGGATAGTGATTCAGATTATTTACAGTAAGTGTGAACAGTAGATTCAGGAGGATACCAGTAGCCTCTGGAAGAGGGAGAGGTGCGCTGATGGTGGGTCCTGCACCAGGGTTGATCACCTGCCTCCTGGGCTCAGCCTGCACATGCTCAGAGGCTGAGGTCCCCTTTTCAGTGCAAACAACACAAGAGCCGTTAACCTCCTGCATGGAAAACCTCAGGCTCTTTAGGAACTAGATGTTGGAACATACTTCTGATAGTTTCAATTTGACAAATATTAAGTGTTCACCATACGTCCATCACTGTGTGAGCCCCTCCCTGTACAGGATAGGAATGAGTACAGCCACATCTCTCAGTTCAGTTCAGTTCAGTCATTCAGTTGACTCTTCGCAACCTCATGACTCTTTGCAACCTCATGAGTCACAGCACACCACACCTCCCTGTCCATCACCAACTCCCGGAGTTCACTCAAACTCATGTCCATCAAGTCAGTGATGCCATCCAGCCATCTCATCCTCTGTCGTCCCCTTCTCCTCCTGACCCCAATCCCTCCCAGCATCACGGTCTTTTCCAGTGAGTCAACTCTTCGCATGAGGTGGCCAAAGTATTGGAATTTCACCTTTAGCATCATTTCTTCCAAAGAACACCCAGGAGTGATCTCCTTTAGAATGGACTGGTTGGATCTCCTTGTAGTCCAAGGGACTCTCAAGAGTCTTCTCCAACACCACAATTCAAAAGCATCAATTCTTCGGTGCTCAGCTTTCTTCACAGTCCAACTATCACATCCATACATGACCACAGGAAAAACCATAGCCTTGACTAAACGGACCTTTGTTGGCAAAGTAATGTCTCTGCTTTTCAATATGCTATCTAGGTTCTAGCCTCAAGCAATTTACAGTAATGGGACTAAAAAGGGAACATGTGTTATTGAAATACAAAGGAAGAATAAGGTAATTTTCTTCAGAGACTTTTAAAAAGTACAAAATATCAGTGCAAAATCTGTTGATGTCAGAATATATGGATGCAGCTCAATTTCTGAATTTGCTGATTACTACTGGTAAGAACTTGGGTGAGATCCTGAATATTTCAGATATTTTTTTGCTCCTAGTGAAATCTGCCATAGGATTGTTGCAGAGAAAAAATAACATAGCATATGTAAGAGTCTGATACATTAGCAGACATTGGCAAGTAGATATGAGATCTGATGGAGATAGTGGTTAGGTCAGAGAGAGGCTTCATTATTTTTCCCTTGAAGTATGAACAGAGTTCCTACAGAATGACAGAGAAGGAGCCTAAGATAAACCATTGAAACTTAAAGAAGAGTAGGAGGACTTCATGTTCTCCACATCTTCTCCAGCATTCATTATTTGTAGAATTTTTGATGTTGGCCCATTCTGACTGGTGTGAAATAATATCTCATTGTTGTTTGATTATCATTTCTCTAAATAACTAGAGATGTTGAGCTTATTTTCATGTACTTTTTGTCTCTGTATGTCTTCTTTGGAGAAATGTCTTTTTAGATTTTCTGTCCCTTTTTTTGTAAGGATTATTTGGGTTTTTTGATACTGAGTTGTGTTTGTCAGCCACTAAGTCATGTCGGACTCTTCATGACCCTGTGGACTGTAGCCCACCAGGCTCCTCTGTCCATGGTATTTCGCAGGCAGGAATACTGGAGTGGGTTTCTATTTCCTTCTCCAAGGGATTTTTTTCTGACCCAGGGATTGAACCCAGGTTTCCTGCATTGTGGGTGGATTCTTTACCACTGAGCCACCTGGGAAACAGGTGAGCTATATGAGCTATTTTTACATTTAGGAGATTAATCTCTTGTCAGTTGCATAATTTGCAAATATTTTCTCCCATTCTACAGGAGTAATATGGCTGGAGCACTATGTATGGTGGAGTTTTTTTGATACTGAGTTGTGTTTGTCAGCCACTAAGTCAAGTCGGACTCTTCATGACCCTATGGACTGTAGCCCGCCAGGCTCCTCTGTCCATGGTATTTCCCAGGCAGGAATACTGGAGTGGGTTTCTATTTCCTTCTCCAAGGGATTTTTTTCTGACCCAGGGATTGAACCCAGGTTTCCTGCATTGTGGGTGGATTCTTTACCACTGAGCCACCTGGGAAACAGGTGAGCTATATGAGCTATTTTTACATTTAGGAGATTAATCTCTTGTCAGTTGCATAATTTGCAAATATTTTCTCCCATTCTACAGGAGTAATATGGCTGGAGCACTATGTATGGTGGGTGAGGGTATTTTTAAGTCTGAAAAGCAGATAAAAATTTAAATCTGGAAATTGTTACAGTGGGAGAGTACGGAGTGAAGGCAGAAGATGGCATAAACAAGTGAACACATCCTGTGTGTGGGGTGTGATTGGCACAACCCCATGGACTCCACCCACTGCTCCTGTAGATTTCGTGTTCTGATTGACGAGACTGGCCTGCTGGGAGCCCGCCTGAAGTGCCTGCAAGTGGAGGGCGGACCTCAGGTGGTGACCGTGTGGCCTTCCTTCCTCCGCTGAAAGTGCTCCCTGGAGGTGGGCAGTGATGGTCGTAGACCACGTGATTCCCAGGGTGGCGATCCGTGCGCTCAGTGGAGGGTGGGGGGCAGTGAGTGGCGCCTTTCGCACGCCATCCTTCCTGTGTGTGATCGCCTGGGTGTCGGGGTGGGAGTGTCTGGCGGGAGCGTGCGATCCATGCGATTTTAGGCACGAGGCACATCTGGCTGACTGTCGCAGCACACAGTTCCGGAGAGGGGTGCCCAGGATCATGGCAGAGCGAGAGCTGAGATGCTGGTCCCCTGGTTTCTGCTCCAGGCCGCCTCGCACCACCGTGTGAGCTCTTTGAGTAGAAACAGCACGCACTCAGGCATCTCAGTGTATTTGTCCATGCCATAGCTCTGCCTTAATCTTACAATGCCAGGATTAAGTGTTTTCTTCCCTGAAATGTTGTCTAGCTGTGGACTTTGAGTATGTCTTAATGGTAACATGTAACTGCATGGTCTTCTCAACTAGAATGAGAATTCATTTCTTTTATTTCCATTAAAAAATGAGTTTATTTTTAATTGGAGGATAATTGCTTTACAACGTTGTGTTGGTTTCTGCCGAATAGCGTTGTGAGTCAGCCGCAGGGATACATCTCTCCGTTCCCTCTTGAACCTGCCTCCCACCGCACTCCCCGCCCCCAGCTCCTCGAGTCATCGCAGAGCGCCAGGCGGAGCTCCCTGTGTGACAGAGCAGCCTCCCTCGATCATCTGTTTTGCACATGGTGGTGTATGTATTTCAGGGCTTCCCTGGTGGCTCAGCGGTAGAGATTCTGCCTGAAATGTCAGAGCCTCAGGAGATGTGGGTTTGATCCCTGGGTCAGGAAGGTCCCCTGGAGAAGGACATGGCAACCCACTCCAGTACTCTTGCCTGGAGAATCCCATGGGCAGAGGAGCCTGGTGGGTTATCGTCCATGGGGGTTGCAAAGAGTCGGACACGACTGAAGTGACCAGGCACGGCACAGCACGGTGTATATATTTCAGTGCCACTCTCTCCTTTGCCCACCCCGCTCCTTCCTCTGCTGTGCCCACAAGTCCATTCTCTGTGTCTGGGTGTCTCTGTTCCCACCCTGCAAATAGGTTCATTGGTACCATTTTTCTAGATTCCATATATACGCATTCAGTTCAGTTCAGTTCAGTCACTCAGTCGTGTCTGACTCTTTGTGACCCCATGGACTGCAGAACGCCAGGCCTCCCTGTCCATCACCAACTCCCAGAGTAATATATGATATTTGTTTTACTCTTTTTTACTTACTCTATGTAACACGCTCTAGCTTCGTCCACCTCAGTTCAGCTGAGAATTCATTTATTATTTATCTTGAATCTTAACTCTCATTTCCCTAGGACCTAGCTTGGAATAGGTGCTTATTGAAAGATGTTTGTTAAATGAAAAATGAATGTATGAATAAATGAATGGATAGAAGACACATCATCATGAAAAACAGTCCTTGGGATCACAGAATAATTCCAGTAATATGTATAGAAATGGTTTTCCTATGTAACTTGAACTATCTTAGTCTAAGCTTTATATCTTGGGGTTGAATTTTAAAATAGAATACCTTGTGATATTTATGGGGCTGAGGAAAGTATGACATTTTTATTGTTCAAAGGTAATGTTCTATGCAGATTGAAGGGACTTTTTGACTTTGTAATATGTAATGCTAGGAAAATGTATCTGAACAGAGATGGCTTTGAATAGGAATTTAGCATTAGTGAAATTTTTTGGAAAAACTTTATGGCAGAGTGGCTTTATTTACTATCAAATCAGGCCACCCTTAGGGCCCATGAAACATAAACCAGAAGCAAAGGTCCTGCAAATTTAGTTTTGAGTATGAATTAGTTAAGTTAGTTGTGATATTATGAGGTCATGCAAATATAAAAACAGAGAGGAAGCTTGCCCAAACAAACGATCATGCTTTTGCTTTTAATAAAACATTAAAGTTGCAGAAGATTTGCACCAACCCCCAAACAGGAATAAACTTTGATGAAATTGTCCCTGAGTCTGTATAGGGAAACTAACCAAGTGTAAAAGGAATCTGTTCATCTGATTGTCACCTCGATTGACTTACTCCCATTGGTAGCATCACATGAAATTTAAGTTATGATTCCAGGTTGTTGCTTTAAATGACTTGAAAAGGTTACAGTTTGATGTAGCACTAAGTTACTGTACATTCAAAAGAGTAAAACTATAGACCTTTAGAATATAACAAGCAAACATTTCTTAATAGTATAGTGACTTACTTTAGAAATCTGTTACAAGGTGGCATTCAATTAACATATGAATGCTCCCTCAAGTTGAGCTGTTCACATTTATTTAGTTTTAAAAATTAAGTATAATTGGCTTTCGCATTATATTAGTTTCAGAGTGTATAACATAGTGATTTGATATTTTTATACATTACAAAATGATCAGCACCATGAGTATAGTTACCATCTGTCACCAAACAAAGTTATTGCAGTGTTGTTGACTATAATCCCTATGCTATAGATTACAGCCCCATGACTTTGATGCTTTATAACTGGAAGTTTGTACCTTCTAGTCTGCCTCACCTATTTTCACTCATCAGCCCCCCTGCCAACACCTCCTCTCTGGCAATTACTAGCTTGTTCTCTATGAGTCTGTTTCTGTTTTTTGTTAATTTTTTTTTTTAATTCCATGTATTAGTGAAATCATATGGTATTTATCTTTCTCTGTGTGACTTATTTCACTTAGCATAATCCCCACCAATGTTTTCACAAATGTAAGATTTCATTCTTTCTATATGGCTGAGTCACATTTTGGTTTTCTTTTGAAAAATACTCAGAAGTGGAACTGCTGGATTGTATGGTAGTTCTATTTATAATCTTTTGAAGAAACTCCATACTTTTCTCCATAGTGGCTGTATCAATTTACATTCCCACCAGCAGTGAGCAAGGGTTACCTTTTCTCTACGTCCTTGCCAACGCTTGGGATTTGTGGTCCATTTGATGGTGGCAGCTATTTTGACAGGTGTGAGGGGCATCTCATGTGGTTCTGATCTGCATTTCTCTGATGATTAGTGATGCTGAGCAACTTTTCATGTGTCTGTGGGTCACCTGTATGTCTTCTTTGGCAAAAATGTCTATTTATGTCCTCTGCCAATTTTTGAATCCAGTTATTTGTTGATTTTTATGTTGACTTGTATGAATTATTTGTGTATTTTGGATGTTAACCCCTCATCAGATATAGCATTTGCAAATGATATATTTCTCCCATCCAGTAGGCTGTATTTTCTTTCTGTCAATAGTTTCATTGATGTGCTGAAGATTTTTAGTTAGATATAGCTCATTTATTTGTTTTTGCCTTTGTTTCCCTTCCCTGAGGAGAAATATCCAAAAAAATTGTTCATCCAATGTCAAAGACCACATTACCTATGTTTTCTTCTAGAAGTTTTATAGTCTCAGGACATATATATTTAAGTATTTAATCCATTTTTGTGTTCCTTTTTCTACATGGTATATAAAAGTAACTCAGGCCAGTGTTTCCTTATTGATTTTCTGTCTGGATGATCTATTGATATAAGTATAGTGTTAAGTATTAGTCCCTTATGACTATACAGTGGAAGTGAGAAATAGATTTAAGGGACTAGATCTGATAGACAAAGTGCCTGATGAACTATGGATGGAGGTTTGTGACATTGTACAGGAGACAGGAATCAAGACCATCCTCAAGAAAAAGAAATGCAAAAATGCAAAATGGTTGTCTGGGAAGCAAAATGGTTGTGTGACGAGGCCTTACAAATAGCTGTGTAAAGAGGGGAAGTGGAAAGCAAAGGAGAAAAGGAAAGATATACCCATTTGAATGCAGAGTTCCAAAGAATAGTAAGAAGAGATAAGCAAGACTTCCTCAGCGATCAATGCAAAGAAATAGAGGAAAACAATAGAATGGGAAAGACTAGAGATCTATGCAAGAAAATTATAGATACCAAGAGAACATTTCACGCAAAGATGAGCTCAATAAGGGACAGAAATGGTATGGACCTAACAGAAGCAGAAGATATTAAGAAGAGGTGGCAAGAGTACACAGAACTATACAAAAAAGATCTTCATGACCCAGATAATCATGATGATGTGATCACTAATCTAGAGCCAGACATCCTGGAATGTGAAGTCAAGTGGACCTTAGAAAGCACCACTACGAACAAAGCTAGTGGAGATGATGGAATTCCAGTTGAGCTATTTCAAATTCTGAAAGATGATGCTGTGAAAGTGCTGCCCTAAATATGCCAGCAAATTTGGAAAACTCAGCAGTGGCCACAGGACTGGAAAAGGTCAGTTTTCATTCCAATCCCTAAGAAAGGCAATGCCAAAAATGCTCAAACTCAAACTATCACACAATTGCACTCATCTCACACGCTAGTAAAGTAAAGCTAAAATTCTCCAAGCCTGGCTTCAACAATACATGAACCACGAACTTCCAGATGTTCAAGCTGGTTTTAGAAAAGGCAGAGGAACCAGAGATCAAATTGCCAACATCCGCTGGATCATGCAAGAGAGTTCCAGAAAAACATCTATTTCTGCTTTATTGACTATGCCAAAGCCTTTGAATGTGTGGATCACAATAAACTGTGGAAAATTCTGAAAGAGACAGGAATACCAGACCACCTAACCTGCCACTTGAGAAACCTATATGCAGGTCAGGAAGCAACAGTTAGAACTGGACATGGAACAACAGACTGGTTCCAAATAGAAAGGGGACTACATCAAGGCTGTATATTGTCACCCTACTTATTTAATTTATATGCAGAGTATGTCATGAGAAACGCTGGGCTGGAGGAAGCACAAGCTGGAATCAAGATTGCTGGGAGAAATATCAATAACCTCAGATATGCAGATGACACCACCCTTATGGCGGAAAGTGAAGAGGAGCTAAAAAGCCTATTGTTGAAAGTGAAAGAGGAGAGTGAAAAAGTTGGCTTAAAGATCAACATTCAGAAAACGAAGATCATGGCATCTGGTCCCATCACTTCATGGCAAATAGATGGGCAAACAGTGTCAGACTTTATTTTGGGGGGCTCCAAAATCACTGCAGATGGTGATTGCAGCTATGAAGTTAAAAGATGCTTACTCCTTGGAAGGAAAGTTATGACCAACCTATACAGCATATTAAAAAGCAGAGACATTACTTTGCCAGCAAACATCCATCTAGTCAAGGCCATGGTTTTTATATTTCAAATTCTGAAAGATGATGCTGTGAAAGTGCTGCCCTAAATATGCCAGCAAATTTGGAAAACTCAGCAGTGGCCACAGGACTGGAAAAGGTCAGTTTTCATTCCAATCCCTAAGAAAGGCAATGCCAAAAATGCTCAAACTCAAACTATCACACAATTGCACTCATCTCACACGCTAGTAAAGTAAAGCTTAAAATTCTCCAAGCCTGGCTTCAACAATACATGAACCACGAACTTCCAGATGTTCAAGCTGGTTTTAGAAAAGGCAGAGGAACCAGAGATCAAATTGCCAACATCTGCTGGATCATGCAAGAGAGTTCCAGAAAAACATCTATTTCTGCTTTATTGACTATGCCAAAGCCTTTGAATGTGTGGATCACAATAAACTGTGGAAAATTCTGAAAGAGACAGGAATACCAGACCACCTAACCTGCCACTTGAGAAACCTATATGCAGGTCAGGAAGCAACAGTTAGAACTGGACATGGAACAACAGACTGGTTCCAAATAGAAAGGGGACTACATCAAGGCTGTATATTGTCACCCTACTTATTTAATTTATATGCAGAGTATGTCATGAGAAACGCTGGGCTGGAGGAAGCACAAGCTGGAATCAAGATTGCTGGGAGAAATATCAATAACCTCAGATATGCAGATGACACCACCCTTATGGCGGAAAGTGAAGAGGAGCTAAAAAGCCTATTGTTGAAAGTGAAAGAGGAGAGTGAAAAAGTTGGCTTAAAGATCAACATTCAGAAAACTAAGATCATGGCATCTGGTCCCATCACTTCATGGCAAATAGATGGGCAAACAGTGTCAGACTTTATTTTGGGGGGCTCCAAAATCACTGCAGATGGTGATTGCAGCTATGAAGTTAAAAGATGCTTACTCCTTGGAAGGAAAGTTATGACCAACCTATACAGCATATTAAAAAGCAGAGACATTACTTTGCCAGCAAACATCCATCTAGTCAAGGCCATGGTTTTTCCAGTGGTCGTGTATGGATATGAGAGTTGGACTATAAAGAAAGCTGAGCACAGAAGAATTGATGCTTTTGATCTGTGGTGTTGGAGAAGACTCTTGAGAGTCCCTTGGACAGCAAGGAGATCCAACCAGTCCATCCTAAAGGAGATCAGTCCTGGTTGTTCATTGGAAGGACTGATGCTGAAGCTGAAACTCCAATACTCTGGCCACCTGATAGGAAGAGCTGACTCATTTGAAAAGACCCTGATGCTGGACAAGATTGAAGGCAGGAGGAGAAAGGGATGACAGAGGATGAGATGGTTGGGTGGCATCACCAACTCAATGGACATGGGTTTGGGTGGACTCCGGGAGTTGGTGATGGACAGGGTGGCCTGGTGTGCTGTGGTTCATGGGGTCGCAAAGAGTCGGACATGACTGAGCACCTGAACTGAACTGAACTGATGGTGTTAAAGTCTCCAGTTATTATTGCATTACTATGAATTTATCTCTTTATGTTTGTTAATGTTTGCTTTATGTTACTTGCTTTAGGTTAATAGTTGCTCCTATGTTGGGTGTATATATATATTGAAAGTTTTTATATCTTCTTGTTGAATTGATCCCTTTCACCATGTAAAGTCTTCTTTGTCTCTTGTTACAGTTTTTGTTTTACAGTCGAATTAATCTGATGTAAGTATTGCTATCCCTGCTTTTTTTTTAATTTCTGTTTGCATGGAAGATGTTTTTGCATCTTCTAACTTTCAGTGTACATATGTCTTAAAACTAAAGTGTGTTTCTTATAGGCAACATGTCTGTATTATTATTTTTATGCACTCAACCTCTCTATGTCTTTTGGTTGGAACATTTAACCCATTTATATCAAAAATATTTTTAATATTTATGTACCCATTGCCATGTTGTTTTTTTTTTCTGGTTGTTTTTGTAGTTCTTTTTTGTTCCTTTTTTCTCCTGTTACTTTCTTCTTTTGTGATTTGATGACCACTGTAATATAAAAATAATAATGTTGTTATAATATTATGCTTGGATATATCTCCTATAGGTTTTTGATGTGTGTCTACCATGATATATGTATGATTATTTTAATTGATGGTTTCTTAAGTTCAAATACATTCTAACATTCCAGTATTTTTACTTATCTCCCCTACCAATGTTTAAAGGTTTTGACCTCATATTTTACATCTTTTTCTTCTGTGTATTTCTTAACCACTTATTTAGATATAGATGATTTGACTATTCTTTACAATCCCGATAGCTATCAATTCAGAGAAGGCAATGGCACCCCACTCCAGGACTCTTGCCTGGAAAATCCCATGGACGGAGGAGTCTGGTAGGCTGCAGTCCATGGGGTCATGAAGAGTCGGACACGACTGAGTGATTTCAACTCTCACTTTTCACTTTCATGCATTGGAGAAGGAAATAGCAACCCACTCCAGTGTTCTTGCCTGGAGAGTGCGAGGGACGGCAGAGCCTGGTGGGCTGCCCTCTATGGGGTCACATAGAGTTGGACACAACTGAAGCAACTTAACAGCAGCAGGAGCAGCTATCAATCCAAGACACAATTGGGTTGGAATTACTTTCCTGAAAGTGTTATGATCAAACCTTGCTCTTTCTGGACTCTTCTTATTTTACTATCAACAGGCATCTGCAGTGACTCCAGAATAATTATTATCAACATTTTCCTTTTGAGAAAGAAACTTTTCAGTTTACGAAAGAGGTCCGGTGACT